>CP092865.1:16202293-16575403 GCA_030710605.1 Cordylochernes scorpioides
AAATAATCTAAGTAGTTTCAATCTCTCTCTATCTCTATAATGGAATATATAAAAATATAATAATAACGAACAATCTCTATAATAATTAATTTTTATTTTCCAGAATATTGGCTAAATGTGAACATAATTGACTTTTCTTGATTTACCACAAAAAAGAGAGTAATATAATAGCTATTATTATATACCTTAAATTTCCTTAGGATTAAAATTAGTAAAATAGCATTTCCTGATATGCATTTGAATTTTTTTGATGGATTGTGTTTCACTGTTAAATTTTATAAGACATCAACGATTTACAGTTGCTTGTTCAGATTTTATTTTGTATGATTAATCCAATAATTTATTGTATTTTCTCAGATTTAATTGAAATGATTTTGCCTATTAATATTTTTGTGATTATTCTTTTCAGGTGAAGAAGCGAGGTCCAAAGAAGATTTCCATAGATTGAGTGAAAAGGTAAATTAACTCAGCCATTTTCAGCTCATTCAGATTATCTTATGGTATGTTTGTGGCAGCTTGGGAATGGTATGGTTCAAATCAAGAACGACTTCTCAAGAGTAGCCGCTCAAAGTCCTGTCGTGGAAGATATGAAGAAAGCATTTGATCTCTTGGACGATACCCAAGTCCGTCAAATGTCTGACGCCATCCTCTTTTCCGCAATTGACCCAAATTCAGTCGAGCATGCAGGATTTTTGGCATTTCTTGGAAAAGTAGTGTTACAGATTGGCGTACAATTGATTTTCGATGTTCTCAAAAATTGGATGGCTTCATTGGTAAAAGAAGCTCTTGAATATTTACGGAGAAGGAAACATGCTTTGAGTGGATTGGAGAAAGAGGTAAGGAGATTTTTTAAAATTCGAAACTATTTTATAGGCGTAAGATTCTTTTTGAAATTAAACAATTTCTACTGCCCTTACTGCAATGGAAAAATTAATGGGAGGGCCTGGTTCATCAGTGGTGAACCCTCCCAGCGATTTCGCAAGTTTAATCTACCATACCGCTGTTATATTGCATTTTGGAACTTCCTTTTATAGTGATACTGTTGCAAGACTCTAGGAATGGGTATTTTATAAGAACTATGGACATAAGCTTTGAGGACAGTAGAATTTCATACATTTATAAATATATTTGTTATAAATATGATTGTTTATTTTCTCTAAGGATGATGATGGTTGTTTCAGGTTATCGATGACCTGAAAATGCTGAAAGACAAAACTCTCAAAGACGTTATCCAATTCTACAATACAAGAGGCAAGGAACTTCCTGATATGTGGGACAAGCATATGCGGAACTTGGTCAAGATCATGACCTCCGAAGATTAATAAATGACTCCTTATTATTATTACATACACACCATATATTTATATGAAAAAAATGAAAGAAAAAATAAAATATAAAAAGATCAGGTGTGGAAATCAAAATTAAAAATGGCATATCCTGACCAGGAGCACATGTGCTTTACGGCATCTGGTGGAACAGAAATCAACTAAACATTGATTTAACCTGTTCCCTGATATTTGGCCAACCCAATTTCTTGATAAATCAAGAAAAGCCATATCAAGAAATTGGGTTGGCCAAATATTAGGGAACAGGCTAAATCAATGTTTAGTTGATTTCTGTTCCACCAGATGGCGTTATGCCTTCTGTAAAGCACATGTGCTCCTGGTCAGGATATGCCATTTTTAATTTTAATATATATATATGAAAAAAATAATAAAACATAAAATAAAAAAAGTAAATGGCACTCTTCCATCTAAAAGTTCATGTGGACGTGATCAGGATATGCCTTTTTTTATTTTAATAACATATGTAAATATTAAATAAATATATTAAATCTTATATAATGAATATATTTGTCTATTATATTTCTGATTTAACCTTGTTTCAGTGGTCTCATAGTCATTTTGTGTGGCGTCGAATAATAATAAAAAATCCTTTTCCCAACTTTTTTATAATAATAATATCTAAATTCTTTTGAAAATCTCCCTGAGAGATCAATTGTATGTTAGATAAAAATGTCTTGATATAGTCTGTGTGTTATATTAAAGTCAACCTATGGATACTTACACAACCCACTAGAACGTCCCTTACTTCTTTCACCTGAACGCAAATCTAGAGACCCAGTGCTTTCCAAACATTGGGAACAACTCATATATAAACTTCCTAGATAATAATCTACTGACAATAATTAATGGCAGAACTATAAGTGACAAAACTGGAAACTGCACATTTATCTCAAGTCGTGGCTCATCTGTTGTCGATTATTTTATTGTCTCATATTCCCTGCTGGAGCACGTTGTTGACCTTAAAGTAGATTATAACCCATACTCGGACCACCTTCCACTAACAATAAACATGTCTAACTTATCTAATCTCAAACGAACGAAAGAAACCGTCTATCCCTGCTTTGAAAGATACAGATGGGCACCTGATAACACATCCCTCTTTTCGCAGAATCTTGACAACAATCAAGTCTCTACCGACCAGAATCTTGACAGCCTAGTTAATACATTTTCTAAACAAATACTAAACGCAATGCTTGCTGCAGATATGCGCATTAAGGTCAGACCTGGCAGCCCAAAATCGAAACCCTGGTATAGCAGGGAATGCTATTTAGCCAAAAAATCTGCTAAGGCAAGCCTCACAACCTTTAAGAAAACGAACACTGACGTAGACCGCAATATTTATGTCTCAAATAGGAAAAGATACACGACCTTAATAAACTTCAACAAGAAAAAATATCTTCAGGAAAAACTAGAACTTCTTAAAAATGCCCGTGACTCCGCAAACTTTTGGAAAACTATAGCTACCTTGAAAGACAAAAGCTATATACAAGGAAATATAACAATTTTAGAGTGGCAATGCTTTTACAACAAACTGCTCTCTGCTGAAACGACGATAGGAAGCGACCTATCTACTCTCTCACGAATTGATCCTGAACTCTACTGTGAAATCTCCATAACAGAAATAACTAGAGAAATCTCCAGTCTGGCAAATGAAAAAGCTTGTGGCGCTGACGAAATTCCGAATGAAGCATTAAAGACCCTACCTTTCGAACACCTTGTTACTCTAAAAAATATATTCAACAGAATCATTAATTCTGGTTCATATCCCTTAATATGGTCTAAATCTATCATCCATCCTATTTTTAAAAGCGGTGACCGGGATAATACATCAAACTACCGCGGAATTGCTCTTATTAGTAATCTGTCAAAACTTTTCACATCAATACTAAAATCGCGATTACGCAACTGGATTGAAGGTAGATCAATTATTCCAGAAAACCAGGCCGGATTCAGAAAAGGCTACTCCTGTCAAGATCACATATTCACACTGTTGTCCTTGATACAGCTGACTCTCAGACGTAAAAGAAGAAAACTTTATGCTTTTTTTTGTGGACCTAAAAAAGGCTTTTGACACTGTTCCCCACTCACTTCTGTGGTCAAAATTGGGTGAATTAGGTCTGGATTTCCGCTTTGTTAACCTTATTAGGAACTACTTCGAACAAATGACAACAACGGTGAGATGGAATGGACTATTTACTGAACCCATCAAAATCCGATCGGGAGTGTTACAAGGAGAACCCTTATTACCCTATCTATTTATACTCTTTGTAACTGATTTAATCAACATTTTTAATGACTCTACTCTACCAGGCATATACCTCCCTAATTTTGGAACGGTCCACCTTTTGATGTATGCCGACGACATAATTCTCATAGGAGAATCAAAAATCAATCTACAAATAAAAATCAACATGTTGAAAAATACTTCGAAACAAATCATCTAACCCTGAACGAATCAAAATCCAAGATAATGGTTTTCCGAAATGGTGGCCGCTCTGCAAAATCGGACAAATGGTTCTGGGGAGACCAACTGTTGACAGTGACATCGAAATATCTCTATCTTGGCAATCCCCTCACAACAACAATCTCGTTTAGTCAAGTGGCTTCATACTTTAAAGGCAAAGCGCTTGCAGCTACCGGCGAAGTATGGAAAATTATGGAGAAATCCAGGTTGAATTCATTTGGTTCATCAATGAAACTATTAGACTCGATTATCCTGTCAACTCTGCTGTATTCTGCTCCAATTTGGGCAAACGAAAAGTACAAAATCTTGGACCAAATTCAGAATAACTATCTCCGACGACTATTGAACTTGCCGAGTAACACACCAGGCTACATACTACGCATGGAAACCGGACGCTTCTCACTAGGAGTCACAGCAACCAAACTAATTCTAAAGTTCTGGTTAAGAATATTAAAAATGGAAAAATCCAGATTGCCCGCAATCTGTCTAGCCCAATTATGGGAAACGTCCACTCTGACGAATACCTTTATAGGTTTTACAGAAAATTTAATGAATATCCTAAACTCAACTGGATTCATGTGGTTAAAGAATTGTTCAGACCCCAATATTCTACAGAAAGCAATACCTCAAATTATCAGAACCACTATAGAACAGTCTATCCAAACCGATCAATCAAGAATAACCTATTCGAAGCTACACACACACTACAAATATTTACATAAAACATTCGCAGCAGAGAACTATCTACTAAGTGAACTCCCACTGCCGGCTAAACGCCTCATTGCGCAATTGAGAATTCTATTTGTTTTATATCGAGAAGACCATATAAAATATCTAATGACAGAAGACTTGTATTGCCAACTATGCAAAAATAGAACCGAAAATGAATTTTAGAACATTATATATTTGAATGCATGCCTCTTGACACGGAAAGAAAAATACTCTTTTCTAAGATAGGCCATACACACTTCACATTATATTCTTTATTATCCAACTTTATAGACAATAGTTCAGTAGCTCTAAATCTATATAACTTCCATAAAAATGCTGTAAAAAAGAAAGACTTAACCGAACATCCAAACATACCAAAAATTTCTGTTTGATGAGAAGGACAGAACCAACATCCAATTATTTGTTTAGGCAGGTACGATAAGTTAACCCCCACACTGATAAAACGGTGTTTACCTTACAACCCTGAACACTCGGATTTTCCTGGGAAATCTCTTAAAGATATCTTAAAAAATACATGGCCCACCTGTGCTGTGTGAGCAGAAGAGCTTAAATTGTCTTGTTCCATATGTAAATACCTGTTTTCTTTCCTCTTTTCGCTCTCCACTTCTCCCATCCATATTTCCAAAATTTTTTTATATTTTTTTATTTTTTTATTCTTCTTATTTTTTATTCTTTCTTATAATCTGTATATATTTACCATATGTATATAATCTTTCTCCATTTTTTATTTCCCACTTTCATAGGTTTCTCCGTTTTGTAACCCCAAGAAGAATCCTCTGTAAGACCTGTGTGTCTTAATAAAGGCTTTTGTGTGTGTGTGTATATTAAAGTCAATATAAAAATCGGTGGACGAGTAGGTAACACCCTCGATTCCCGACAGTCATGACCCGGGATTGAATCCAGCGTTAAAATTTTGTTTAATAAGTGAATAACCTTCACATATTATTCATTGTTTCAATTATCATAAACCAGGTTGCTCTTGTTGAGTGGTACCTAATAAAGTGATTTTGAACTCCTATTAAAGTATCTTTGACCCAAATTTTACTTTATTTATGCCCCAAAGTATACTTTGTTAAATCTTCCATTTAAATTTTTAAAGCTAGCGTTTTTTTGCACATAAGAAGAAAATAGTCTTAATAAAGATCTATGTATCATAGGTAAATAACCGTTTCTATTCTTTTTTAAATTAAATTTTTCAATTTTGTTTTCCTTAAACCTATTATACAAATCCGCTTGAGACTAATTGTCTTAATTAGGTGTTTCTGCATATATAATTATGGTTAAATAGAATCTCCTTACATATCCCAAACCTGTTCACTATCTTATGGACAAACTCATACACTGTAGTCTCTAGAGTACAATCCTTAACGAGGATACCCTTAGTGTATCTGGTGAAAACATCAATGAACACGAGCAGGTATCTATTCCTAGACAAGTTGAGAGAATCCACCAAGACTTAGCATACTCTTTAAAAATGGTAGTTAACGTGTTGATTGGGTATGTTAGGAGCCTACTTAAGCCTAACATTGTTCTTTACGCAACTGGGCATGACTTCATGTACCTATGTACATCAGTCATGACCCCCTTTCAATAGTAACCGCTTAAGACCGCATATAGTATCTTCTCTATTGAAACGTACCCTTTATGGGACTGTAATGGCATCTTTCCAGAATCGAATCACGATTTCCTTTATCATCTCCCCTAAAGAGAAGTCCTACTATCTGGACTGACCTTGAAAAGATATCGAGTGGACTTGTTTAATAAGTAAGCGCTATCTTCTATCCCACTGTAAGCGTTCAACGTCTTCCCGCATAAATTTTCCCATACAGGGCAGTTTAGCATGGATTTCCCAAAGTCGGGAATGGCAGTCACACTATCTAATACACGTATATACACGGTTTTACACGTGTCGCGGAACAACCAATTAGCCCCGCCCCCCTTATCGTATTATTTTCCCCTTTATATGAAAAAAGGTCAACTTTGTGTCCTGTAGCATCAAAGCCCATTCATTACATCAGAGGGTACGATTTTTATTCTCCAGTAACTTAAGATATTGCAGCAGTTTTTGGTGACAGTATATTACAGAATATTGATAAATTTGCCAATATTCAGATCTCTCTGTCTGACAGGGAAAACATTTGATTTTTTTTTACTCAGAGAAACGCTTAGTATCAGAGAATTTCAGGGTGCCGCCAGCCGGGGCAGTTCCAGCAGACAGATGATTTCACGAGAGGTATGATGATTGGACTCGGAAGGATCGGTTGGCCCATACGCCAAAACTCTATGGACACACACTTCGACGCGTCCACAGTGTACCGACTAGGACGAAGATGGGTTTAACAAGGAAATGTGGCATGATAGAGTGGTACTTGGAGGCCAGAGGGACGTAAGCACACTTAGACCTACGCCGGATGTCCACCGGGCTGCCGATAGAACCATCAAAGCGCTCTCTTAGGTGTTGAAGACGATGAGCCTCAGTCTTTCTCCTTCGAAGGATTTCCCAAGGTGTCCAAGACGATAGTCCATCCCAAGCAATGTAGTCAGACGCGCAAGTCCCTCCCAAGCTCAGGGTAGTAAGGCTCCACGGTCTCGGCATCGAGCGTAGGAACCGTCTTGCTCTGGCGAAATGGCCTTCATCTTCAACGTGGGAATGGAGAGGCACATGATGTCTTCATCCAGTTCCTGCTTCAGGTTTCCCCATTTTATCTATAGATTCTCTAGGTTGGTATATAGCTGATCTTCCGCGATGCCACCCCAAGAAGCACTTCAATCCTCACGACGACTGGCGCTCAGAAGCGAGGAGACGATGACAAAGATGGTGAAGGGAGATCTCCCACTTGGAGAAGGATGGCACAGTGCCCGAGCAGCGGTATTTGAGGGTTCAGTATCGGGTGAGGCGTCCTGAGAACCTTGATGATATAAGAACTCGATACATACAGGTAGCGTCTACCAGTCTTTCATAACTAGCAAACCTCTTAAGCAGATGCGGGGCATCGAACATGGTGGCGGTGTCGAACAGGGACGGTCCAGTCCAGGAACTCCGCTTCCACAGCTCCCGACCCAATGTCATTCGAAGACTTCTCAGAGGTTGAAGTCACCAAGGGCGATAGAGAGAGAGATAGTCATGAATCGACTCTAAAGCCAAATAGTGAAACAAGGTTGAAACAAAGATAATAGAGAAATAAATTTACTTATTAAGACAATATTTATTGAATATATTTACATGTGGTGTAAAATTAGGGAGTCCTTTATTAATAATCATCAGAAGTCAGAATCTTGATCAACTTCTGAATGTGCTTGTCCCATATACCAGCGAGCTCTTTGCCTCTGATATTGTAAAGTTGTATGATGTCTTTGAGGGCCCTATCTTTCAGCATTTTTAAGTCAGTAATCACCTAGAACAGCCACATCATCATGTTATCATTTTCCCAACAGCAAACAAAGAAGCTCATTACCTGATTCATCAATTCACTAAGAGCTTCTTTCTTCCTCCTGAAATAATCAAGAACCTCTTTGACTACTTTTGTCATCCAATCTTTGATAATGTCGAAGATCAATTTTTTGCCCATATCGAGAACGTATTTTCCTATTTCTAACAAAAATCCTACTTGAGAGACAGAATTTGGGTCAATTGCAGAAAAGAGGATGGCGTCAGACATTTGACGGACTTGGGTATCGTCCAGGAGATCAAATGCTTTCTTCATTTCTTCCACGACAGGACTTTGAGCAGCGACTCTTGAGAAGTCGTTCTTGATTTGAATCATTCCATTTCCAAGCTGCCACAAACATACCATAAGATAATCTGAATGAGCTGAAAATGGCTGAGTTAATTTACCTTTTCACTCAATCTATGGAAATCTTCTGTGGACCTCGCTTCTTCATCTAAAAAAAAAAAAAGAATATTTATATGAAAATAAAGAAAAAATAAGACTTATAATATATAAAATACTAGCGGACGTACCCAGCTTCGCCCGGATTTTACCCGAGTAAAGGTTTGTCTAACGAATCTCTCGATAAAGTGAACATTTTTTCCCGGTCCCTTGAAAAATACTCGATAAGTTGAATAAAATCAATATTAATTGGTTCCCTCGGTAA
The DNA here is from genome assembly GCA_030710605.1 of Cordylochernes scorpioides. Taxonomy (NCBI): domain Eukaryota; kingdom Metazoa; phylum Arthropoda; class Arachnida; order Pseudoscorpiones; family Chernetidae; genus Cordylochernes; species Cordylochernes scorpioides. The sequence continues at coordinate 16,210,931 of CP092865.1, forward strand.
TTGGTAGAGGAATAGTATCTTGCCTTGGAATTGTAACATTATTCTTGTCTCAAATAAATTGCCGTGTCATCCTGAATTTTGTCTTTCCTAATTTTCTACATTACAAAATCATCGTACCATCATGATAATATTTAGAGCAGATTGTTGAATTATAACAGATAAATTAGAATATTTATCTTGATTATTTTTAGGCGTAAAGTTATTTCAAAAATTTATTTGCTAGAAACCTTCCCAGTACTATACTAAATAACTTCCCAAAGTTTCATGGCGTTCCAATGTGTGGTTTGGTCAGGCATAAAGGACAGACAGACACACATACATTCATTTTTATATATATAATAGATGAAATTAAGAAAATAATATGTACTGTATCATGTATCAAAATTAATAAAAATCTTATCAGGAAGCTGAAAATTGCTGATATCTTTTGAAAATAAAAAATAAAACGCATAATACACAGGGAATATGTACATCAGCAAGATAAAGATAGGCTTTTTTACTTGTTATAATCCTAAAAATCACACAAAGAATATTGAAATACTAGTTATCTTACTTTTGATAAATCAAGAAAAGCTACACAACTACGTTCATATTTAGCCGATTTTCTGAAATAATTTTTTTTAAATCAATGAATTTTCAGTTAATATTTATTCCGAAAGATTGTGCAAGCAATCGGCAACCTACACTTGAGGGACCGGGAAATGCCCTTTTCTCAATTTATCCGTTTATACCTATATACAATATTCCACGTTTACACATACTATTTTTAAATACAATACTACAGTTAAACCTGTCTATAGCGCCCCCTCTAAATAGCGCCTCTCCCTCTCTATAGCGTCCAATTTTAAATACGTAGTACGATGTGATTTACATTAAAAGTAACCTGTCTATAGCGCCCCCTCTCTATAGCACCCTATATTGGTGAGTCCCAAGAGGGGGCGCTATAGACAGGTTTAACTGTATATAAAATATGCGTATATTACTCTATAACAATTTTATTTTCCTTCTTATATCATTTTTTACTCTATAACTCTATCTCCGGCATCTACTAAATGAATCCATATGGGAGACTAATGTTTGTATTAAAATCATTATGGGTTTGCATATTTCTGTATAGCATCGACATCTCATTACGCATAAAAAGAGCGAAATCTCACAATTTTAAATGCTATTACCAAAGTCAAAATCTTCAATGTGATTTTAAAAATCCATAAAAACGCGCGAATTGTTAGAGTATATCAATATACTTACAGTAAACATCCCCAACATTCTTAGTTATCTTGTCGAAAAATTTATCCAAATCTTCTGATGAGATATTTTCATCTTCACTAAGCTCGGACATTTTCAAATGGATCTAAACATGACACAAATTTGTGAATAAAGATAAAATGGTAGAGAATGGAGAGTCTGAAATGTTTGGAGTGAAGTATAACCAAGAATACAGAAAGTTAAGCTGGTCAAAGCCTTGAATGCAAGAAGTTAAGATTGTTAAATGCAAATGATTGAAAAGCCAATGTAGTCAATGGCAAAGAATTTAGAAAGCTGAAGTGTATATAGTTAAAGGGTGCAGATTCTCTGGCGATTCTCCACCAAACTCCGCAGCGCTGGAAGAGGTGCCATGTTCTTTGTACATAGTATGATGCATATATATAATTATATTTTTTAAAGGGTGTAGAAACCTAAGGTGGTCAGAGGTAAAGAAAGCTAAAGTAGTTGTGTGTAGCTAAAGGGTGCAGAAATATGCACAGGTAAAGAACACTGAAAGCTAAGGTGATCAGGGTTTAATGATAAAGAAAACAAAGTTGATCAGTTTCAAAGGATTGGGTAAGCTAAGGGTGATCGAAAGAAAAGGATAAAGAAAGTTAGGTGTGGTCAGAGGCAATATATATATGAAAAGCGATAGGTGATCAAAGCAAAGGATTAGATAAGTTTCAATTTTAAACAAAGGGCACCAATCTCTAACATACAGAATACACTATGCTATATATATTTGATACAATTAGTAGTAGATAAAATTAAAAATAAAAGTTGAGAATGTATAAATTTGAGGTTTAAATTAAAGAAAAAAAAACTTTGTTCAAGCTAAACCTATAGAATGCAGCAATGCTTAATAACGTCAAGGATAAAAGATCTAGGGCTAGGGTTGAAAAACAATCTCACACACACAAACAGTTAAGGCTGACTGAAGCTAGAATTAGAGGGTTAAGGAGGCTTAGGTTACCTTGGCGCTGACGTTGATCAGAACGTGACGCTTCCTTTCCGTGAGAGACTCGAAGGATCTCCACCAATCCTGTAAATCATCTTCCACAGCTCTGTCCACCATCCTGGTCAGGTTTCTCTCCAGCCTGCACAATCACACACATCAGAGCTTCACTCGCAACATGGTTGTAAATAACCTTTTATAATACCCATGTCAGTATGTACACCAGTGGAAGGTTATTAAGGCACTTCAATAACTCCTTTAAGCAACCATCTATTTTTTCTTAATACAGTTTGACTATGCACTGTTAAAATATGTATATAATAATGTGTATATAAAAATAGTATTTATTATTAAGTTGTTAACGTGATAATCCTGTTGAAGGACTGACAAGTCCGAAAACTTGAAAATAAAAAGTTGCACTATAGAAACTTAACCCTGGAAGCTTTATTTATTTTATAACATTTTGACTATAGTTTCAAAGATATTTTAAAAATTATGGCATCTGTGTGTGTGTGTGTGTTTTTATAGAATTATTTATGAAAAATAGATGAATCTATAACTTACACTATCAGAAAATTTCAGTTGAATAAACAGGAGAGGCCTTTGTCTTAATATAGGCTTCAAAGTTTGTTAAAAATGGAAATAAACATTAACACGAAATTGTACATGCTCATAGGTTGTCTATACTTACGCAACAAGTGCAGGGTCATCGCTTTTTAGTTTCTTGGCTAGAGTGTTATCAGTTTCTTCAGAAGACTCTTCAAAAATGTCGTCGTAGTCCCTGCGACCTACTGGTGTGCCTGTACATCAGTCAGGATGTTAGCTGGACTGTCTTGTCGTGGTAGGAAGGATGGACTACTTACGGACTATGACACGACCAGCCGTGAAGTTGGGGAGGCCCGTTGAGAATACGAGTAGGTAGCATACCATCAGGTACTTTAACCAGCTCATCTTTCTGAAACATCAAGTATTTGTAATACCTCTTTAATATAATCTGGTAGGATTGGTGGGAATCCAAATGAAAGGAATCTGAAAACAGCAATTGGGCCGAATGGGTCATAGTCTAGATAAATTATAAATAAAGCTATATACCAAAGCTGTCATATTTTCAATATTTTTGTCGATATTTTTTGGCTTCTTAGTAATAAAAGATGAAAGATAGCTGAGAGAGATTTGAGATTGAAGCTACTTTATTTCAAAGTCCATATAAGATTATATAAGGTTAAATACAGAATAAATATAAATAAATATGATTATATATTGATAAATTAAAAAGAGAGAGAGAGAGAGAAAGTGAGAGAAATTAAGGTGAACAACATTATGTTCATAAGCAGTTATTATATTTGAATTGTAATATACACCAATACCTCCCTTTGCGTCGTTTCGTTTTTTTCAAAGTTGCGTCGCTGCTTAATTTTTACTGATTTTCACTGTGCGTCGTTAGATTTTCGAAGTTGCGTTGTTTTGGATTCGAGTCTTTAATTTTTTTTCGAATTTTTTTTCCTAAAATATGGCAACACCTTTGTTTTTGATGCGCCTTCACATATTTTCACTTTGCGTCGTGTTTTTTTGGAACGTAACCCCGACGCAAAGCGAGGTATGGGTGTAATAACATATTTCAATATATGTTATATAATTATACATTTATCATGAAGATAGAGGCTATCTGGCCGACTTTCATAGTTCTTAAATTTAAAGATACTTGGGCCAGTAAATCTTTTTTATTATCTCAACGTTTCGACAAAAATCTTTTGTCTACGTCAGGAGCGAACAAAAATTAACATTTGGCAAGGCGTTAAAAATTATAAAAGAATAATTTTAAAAAGAAATAAATGTAAAAACATGTAAAGGAAATATGTTACGTATTATATAGTGCTAATCAGTTTTAATCATTAATTTACATTTTGTAAATTGAAAATTCATTGGTGTGAAAAATATAGTTTTTCACATACTCTTTTTTTTTAGATTTATTTTTAGTTAAATTCAATAAGGCTTAGAACTGGCTGTCTTTCTAGACCTGTTTTTAGAACAAGGTAGTATTCTAGTATTACATAGTGTGATCAATAATTTCCAGAAATGCTAAATATTTAAAGAAATACAAAAGTATAATAAAGTTTTATTTAAAATTTCTCAAAATGATCACCGTCACTATCTATACACTTGTTCCATGTTTTTTTCCAGATATCAAAACACCTCTTCTTTCAGGCTTTTCAAACTATTCTTCGTATTCTCCTTTATTTCAGGTATTGAGTCAAATCGACGTCCTTTTAAAACTTTTTTAATTTAATGGTTAAGTAAAAAGTCGTTGGGAGCAAGGTCAGGAGAATAGGGTGGCTGGGGTAATAAAGCAATTCCGTTTTTAGCCAAATAGAGTTGTACAGTGACGGCCGTATGTGGCCGTGCGTTGTCATGATGCAAGAGCCAATTTTTCCGATGCCATTTTCGGGTCGTTTCTGACGCACAGCCTCCCTTAAACGTCACAATACATCAAGATAGTAATGTTGATTAATGGTCTGACCCTCGGGCACGAATTCATAGTGTACCAATCCCTTTACATCAAAGAAAGTGATAAGAAGACACTTAAGCTTCGATTTGATCATCCTTGCTTTCTCTCGCTTGTTCGACCATCTTTAAATCGTGCAAACCATTCAAATGTTCTCGATTGTAATAGGGCATCTTCTTTAAAAGCCTGTTTCAACATTTGAAATGATTCGGAAGCTGTTTTCCTTAATTTAAAGCAAAACTCTATGCAGACTCGCTGTTTTTCAATACAGTCCATACTGAGCGCGTGCCTCTGTTTTTTCTACGTGTTAATAAATGTATATAAGGTCCTTAAAATATTTTTCATTATTTTGAATATTTTACGTGATCCAGTCTCATTCCTGGAAATTATTGATCACACGTTGTATTATATAAATACAATATATTAACAAACATAAGAATTCAGCAACAATAAGAAGTCGCTGGACAAGTGGGTAACCCCCTCGATTCCCGACAGTCATGAACTGGGATTAAATCCCACGTTAGCCTTTTGTTTAATATGTGAATAACCTTCACATATAATTCATTGTTTCAATTATCATAAACTAGGTTGCTCTTGTTGAGCGGTACCTAATGAAGTGATTTTAGAACCGAAAAATTTAATAAGGCTGAACTGGCTATCGTTATAGACCTGTTTTTAGAACAAGATAATATTCTAGTATTATGATACAAAGACAAGATATTAACAAACATAAAAATTCAGTAACATATAATAGCACCACATTTTATGACCCAAAATAAGCAATTCATCCTGATATTTGGCTCTATTTACAAATTATAGAATCTAATTCCTTCAAGATCTATCATTTTTCTCTCACGGAGAATATAAATTAGTTCGGTTCGGTTCCAAAATCACTTTATTAGGTACCGCTCAACAAGAGCAACCTAGTTTATAATAATTGCAACAATGAATAATGTCAGTTATTCACATATTAAACAAAACGTTAACGCGGGATTAAATCCCGGTTCATGACTGTGGGGAATCGAGGGTGTTACCCACTTGTCCACCGACTTTTATTTAAATTAGTTATTATTTTATTTAAAATATGTTTTTAATAGCATATGTAAATAGCATATATATTCAATCTATACATCTACTTGAAATTTCTAAAAATTTTATAAAGAGTGTAAATGGAAAAGAATAAAAGTGGACTTTGAACTTTATTTTCATAGTTTTATGATCTGGCTTCGCCCTTGTTCTGTTCGAGCAAATGTTTCGCTGAAAGAATCTTGTTTTTGTCAATTAAAAATGATTGTCTTGCTTTGATTGTGTTTTGTTCGAGGTAATTATTCCTGAAAGATTTTTCGTTTTGGCGATCAAACATGGTATAACAATATTTCATTATCATTTATTAATTAAAAAACGTAAATTAGACTAATACTTTTGTTTGATTAGAATTTTACTTGAATGAACATCTGACAAAAACCTCTTTCTGAATCTCTATAGGGTTAAAATTTCAGCCAGAATGGTCAAATATTGAGGAAACGTATAAAGGAACAAATAAATAAACATACACACATCGGATTTTATATATTGAGAGAGATTGATTTGTTTTATATGTTATTCAAACGCTTATATTAATATATAAGATGGCGTCTAGTTTTGACGTCTGTTTTGACTGGAAAGGCGACCTTTGTCTCTTTATATTAATATATGTATATACCTTTTCAAAACTTTATGAAGAATATCATTATTTTACCCCCAAAGAGACAAGGGTCGCCTCTCCCGTCAAAAGTTTCAGTTTGCCAAAGCTGGTATTGTGGCCTTGTCACCGACCCGATGCCGCTAGTTTGCGGTGACGGTCAATAGATGGCGTCTGGTTTTGACGTCTATTTTGACGAAAGAGGCGACCCTTGTCTCTTTGGATCAATATCCTCCCGGTAAAATTTCCATATATATCATTTTATTTTAGTTTTGATCATCTTTATATAACGATGACTATCATTACTATGTTCCAGATAGTTGGCGACTCCCATATGTTCCAGGAGTCCGTGTTTTGTAAAGTTGCTTGCTTTTATTGGCTTGATAAAAAGTTTTCTTAAAGTCGAATAAGAGTCTCGAAAGACTAAGAGATCTTCAATATTAAAAATAAACAAGAGAGTTGCAGTTTATTTTAAATTCTATTTTATAATTTAGATGAATTCAGGCGAGGCCTGTGTAACCTCATCCTGACCATTTTAACATCCACTAAGGCCTGAACCTACAAGTTCTTTCTAAGCACAGAACTGAGGGGAGTACAAGAACACCTCCTTCTTGTCTGGAGGAGAACTCTCTCAAGGTGGAGGAGCCTCCCAGGCTGAAAAATGAATATATATATATATAGATGGAGATTTTGCCGGGAGGAAATTTATCTAAAGAGACAAAGGTCGCCTCTCCCGTCAAAATAGACGTCAAAACTAGACGCCATCTATTGACCGTCGCCGCAAACGTTGGGGCTTTGTCCCCGACCCGAGGCTGCTAGTTTGCGGCGACGGTCAATAGATGGCGACTAGTTTTGACGTCTATTTTGACGGGAGAGGCGACCTTTGTCTCTCTCTCTCTCTATATATATATATATGTATGTATGTCGTACCACATGCAGTCATGGGGCCTCGTGCTTAGGCGTCACCAGGTAACACAAAGAACCAGGCAGGTTAGATGTCACCTGAGAGAGGCCAACGCAGAAGATGCGGACAAGGTCCAGGAGGGTTTGATCTACATCTGGGCCTCCCTTGCTGAAGAGATTTGTGCACACGCACGTCTATATATATACATTCCTACATTTTATCTACACATTTATTCCTTTATTATATATTCTTCTTTATTATTATTTTTTTCTGTAGAAATCGATTGGAAGAATCAATAAAATTGTTTAAATTGTCAATTGTATACATGAGAGGGAGAGATGATCTGTTTTTGTCCAGCCCGTTTGTCGGTAGGTAGGGGGGCGTAAAACAAACTAACGACTTCTGAAATTGGAACCTCGTCCTGTCTTGGATGCGGTACTCTCAATAAAGCTTGATTGCTTTATGTTCAGATTGATATTTAACTTCTACCTGTTTTGTATAATAGTTAAATTCTAGCTGTTTGGCATAATGTTCTTTGTTTGTAAAATAATTAATTTTACCGCGTGTTAAGTATGTGAATTTTGGATAGTTTTTATTTTAATAAAATCAGTGTGTTTGTAAACTACGCCCGTGTTTGGAATTCCTTTATAGAATAACTCTCCCTTTGTGATTCTACGAGTGATCACCTCAACTCAAAACAATTACAGTTCTCAGAAGGTGGCGGAGGCATAAGGATTGGTACACCTATCCCCCGATTTACACGATACTTGTTTTATACGTTTTCGCTTTTAGACGGTTTTCCAAATAAGTTTTTGTTTTGTTTTTATCGCACTATACTAAATGCTACTGTGATTGAACACATGAGCTGTGTACACATCTCACGAGGAATCCCGAGCTTATGTGCTGACTTGTTGCACACGCACACTGTGTCTGTATTTCTAATTTAAAAAAAAAATCGATTTACACGTTTTTCTCAGGAACGTATCTACCGTGTAAATCGGGGGATAGGTGTATTTTTAAATTGAACATCGCCTCCAGCCAAGGTTAAACACTTTATTTGTGATTACATGATGACCAAACTAGCGAGTTGAATTGTATCCAAATTTAGGGGCTGCTATACTATTCTATATACAGTTACGAGCGTCATTCTTCGTCGCCTCTGTCACGGTTTGCTTTTTTTTTTTGGAATGGCGCCCTCCTATTGGTCGGCTACGATCACGCCACCTTTGCCCCTCCCCCATATTTGTAACTATTGTGTTGGAGCGGGTCGCTCCTTAAATAAATGCATATATTAGTTAATAACCAAATGGAATCCTCTCTTTCTTTTTCCCTGTAAGAGACGCCTACGGAAGCCAACAGTACATAGACAGATAAAGCACATAGGCTATAGTTATTAACTAACATATGCATTTATTTAAGGCGCCAAATTATAATTGTAACAAATAGTATTTGAATCAAAACATTCAATCGGGTAAAACACGGGCGTTGCCCGGGTCATTCGACTAGTTTATAATAATGGTACATATGAAAATCACAAGTGTATATTGACATATATTACTACAAACATATGTCATCATTTACATCATTAACATCATTTATCTTTTTTTAAAATTATTTTATATAATAATAACTGTATACTGAGGCTCAATAAAGACTTCAAATAATTATCATGATTCACGAAAAAGATTCAGTAAAAAGCGTTTAAAAACTTTAAATATTTCTCACAATCAGTTTCCTTCATTTTAAAACGGGAACTTTCAAGCGTTAATAGCTCTTCAATGGGCTTATTAAAAAAACATCGATTATTTCTTGCAAGAAATATTCACAAATATATGCGTTTTTAAAATTATTTAAAGACTTCATTTAATTGTCAGAAATAATGATTTCATATGCATGAATGGCAGGATTTTCCAGAGTGAATTTTTAATTAATTAATATTACTTCAAAATAATTAACAAAGTCGGTGAACGAGTGGGTAACACCCTCGATTCCCGACAGTCATGAACCGGGATCGATCCCGCGTTAAAATTTGGTTTAATATGTGAATAACCTTCACATAATATTCATTGTTTCAATTATCATAAACTAGGTTGCTCTTATATAATAAAAGGATTTAAAAGCGCGAATGTTTCTTTTATAATGATACAAACTTCTACTGTCCTTACTGCGATGAAAAAATATATTGGGAGGGCTTGGCTCATCAGTGGTGAACCCTCCCAGCGGTTTCGCCAATTTAATCCACCATTATAATGATACAAACTTCTACTTGCTCTTGTTGAGCGGTACCTAATAAAGTGATTTTTGGAAAATAATCATCATCATTTTTTTTTTCATGAAAGAGTATCTTCATTATTATGTACACTAGAGAAAGAGTTTGGAACCTCCCACACAAACAAATTAACAGAATTTGACAAAGAAAAAGGAACAAGTTCATAAAATATCAGAAAGAACAATTTTTTTCCGAATGAATCTATAGCTCAATGAGTACATGAAATGTATATCAATTTATTTTTATACATCAATGTCTGTTGATATATTTTAAATAGTAAAGCTAATATTTTATTAAAATATATAAAACCTTAAAAATATCAATAGAGTCTTAAAAGAGTATAATTATTATAAATATTATACTACCAGTATTAACCAACGTGATATCAAATACTTACTTGGTCAACCTTTTACAATAAATGCTAAGTTAACAAATGACGTTTTCTTTTTAAGAATTACAATGACTTTCGTTTCTAAAAAAAATCCAAAAACGTGTAATCTCGAGTTGGTACAAACAAGGATGACAAGTTAAAATACGTATTTTTTAAAATACAATATAATATCTATTCATAATAAAATTGTTAAAAAGTATTAAAATTACAAATATATTCTCACAATAAGTATCTTTTTTTTTAAAAACGCTAGCTTTCAAGCTTAATCGCTCTTCAACGGGCTTACAATAATATGACTTGATCCCACCAGAAATATTTACAAAAAACAAACGCGCGCAGCGTGGATATTTCTAACTAAATTTTTGAATCAAAGCGATTAACGCTTGAAAACTAGCGTTTTTTTAAATAAAAAAATATACTTATTGTGAGAATATATATATATATATATATATATATATATATATATATATATATATATATAATTGTAATTTTAATTAGCAATATAATATAATGCGGCTTGTAATTGTAAAACGACATTTGAAAATTATCCCGCATGAGTTTCTTTTCAACGAAAAATCAAAATTTATTTTAAGGAGAAATAACGATTATTTCTAACCTTAGTGATGAGGTAGAAAGAATGAATTGTGAATAGTAATGGTAAACGGAAAAATAAAAGTGTCCAGGGATGGGAAGCGAACCCACAGTGTTTAGCTTAAAATAAATTTTGATTTTTCGTTGAAAAGAAACTCATGCTGGATAATTTTCAAATGTCGTTTTACAAAGTTTTATCTCCTTAGAATTAAGTTAGTTTAACATTTGGTTAAGTTCAATCAACCCACAATAAAATAAGATGTTTTATAATCAGTAAGAAATTAGATAAACCCAGGTATATAAGTTCTTTGTATTTCTTTTAATATCGTTAAGATTCCATATCCTTCAACAGGAAAAGATTCAATCATAATACACTTGAACTACGTTATAAACACAAATTATAAAATTATTATAAAACTTATGTTTTAATTCCTTCTCCAGACAAATGAGAAAGCAGAAAGTATCTTAACATTTAAAGTTTCTCTGACCCGAGTTTTTAGCACATTCATTTTTTTACATACAAGTAAAGGTACAGGATATGATGGTTATGTGAAATTTAATTTAACTACATAGAAGAGCTTTAAAATAGAATCATAAAAGTAAAACCTTATATTGAAATGTTGCATGAAAATATAGCTAAATATACAGATATTTTATTATTGTCTGATCATGTTTTGTTCAAATTCCCAAGTTCCTATGAGAAACCTGTAAATTGCCATTCGTTCTCCTACTTTAAATTCCTAAACAATCATTCTAAACATTTCAATTGTCAACTCCTAATTGGATCAACGGTAAAATCGTGCATTGCGAACAAGCAGTAATTATTTATGTAAATAAATAAATAAAAGCATTTATATTTAGAGAATTTATATTATAGAATACTCTTGTTAACATAGTTTCTATTTTTATTCTTGAAAAATAAATTACCGCAGAGACTTGTAGAATAGGAAATATTTGAAAACTAACTTTTTTTCTGGTGGCTGCGGTGAAGAGTTAGATTTTGTCAAACATTCAACATCTTATTTGCATAGTGTCATAATTTAATATGCTGATTTGTTCTCTTTTTTTTGTAACAATAAAAATTTCGTTAAAATGCATATTTTCCATTAGAGATAAAAAAAATCATATTAATATAAAAGGAGATATATAAGGGTTTTTGTGTGCTGAGGTTTTGTTGAATTTGTCAAAATAAAATCATCTTTTATGGTGTCTAAGATTTGAGGCAATCAATAGGTAGAAACACTACACACGGTATATCAATGAATAGTGATTCCTTTGTGTTCAACTTGCAAAATAGAATTGAAGCTAAAAATAATTTAGTATTTTAAAAACACTTCATAGAGAGGTGAAAAATAGTACGAAAGTGTACTTGGATCAAGTGGATAAATAAAAAAAAAAGACATCTCCTGGTCGTGAAAAAAAAAAGTTGCTGATGGCTTGACAGGACGAGCTGTTGGGACATCATAAAAAATCATGAAATAATTAAAAATAAACGATTAGTTAATTATTATTTCAACAGATGGCGCAAGCCATCAAGCAACCTTTAGTTACACGATAAGGAGTTGTCTTTTTTTCTTAATTTATCCATCTGTGAGATCCCAGTTGCCATTTCAGTATTGTTCAAATAATTTTGCATTCTCATGCTCTTCCAGCCTAAATAGCCGTTTCATGAATTTTCAAATTTCCAGTTTCCTTTTGGTCGTTGAAGTAAAAGCTTGCACCACGATGATGAGGGCCAACAGCCTGTATAAGATTATCTTTTCTTGATTAATCAAGAAAGGGTATTTAGACAATTCGGGAATAATTAAAAATCAACTATTAGTTTATATTTATTTCGACAGATGGCGCAAGACATAAGCAACTTTTAGTTGCCCAATCAGGAGATGTCTTTTTTTTTTTAACTTACTAGAGGGCCTAATTTTTCAATGTTTATTACCTCATGATAGGGCCAACTGTACTGCATATATACACGAAAGCCTTTATTAATACAAAAAGCTTTTTACGTGGATTCGCCACGGAGTCTGCAAAGGAAAACCCAATATAACAATATTCCTGACAAATAATCTAAATATTAATAATTATTGGAATGTATATGTAGTAAACCCGATGTGGAATGTGCTGGGCAGTCGTGGTAGTGGGTGCGTGATGTGGGAATCCCGCACTGGGACAGCAAGAGACAGAGGCAGGTCTAGATGGTAACTTCAAGAGGAAGAGGTAGACCACGGATGAAGACTGTCGCGGATGCCCTAGCCGACCGTCTCACGGCGTCGCTCTGAAAACAACTACCTGAATAACTCCCTTTGTCCCATTTCTGGGCTCTTTATATAACTCTGGACGCCCGCATATGTGGCGATTCCTGATTGGCTACTGTAATCACGTCATTTTATGGCGCCAGGTTGTTTTTCGTCTGGCCTTTGTCGTCTCTGGTCTACCTCCCTCTTTGTTTATTTGTCACTTCTATTGTTCGATACATATCTTTATATATAGATAAGGGGTTATATAATAAATATCAGAAGAAGGTTGTGAACCATATAACTCAAAATATACTACATATATATATTTAATCCCAGTATAATATCTATTACTTTAGCTGGTAACAGTCTGATGCACGCCCGCGAGAGAAAATGCTAATAACAAAAGTCTTCAATTTTACTGTATATATATATTATTTAGAGATTGTACATAGAATATCAGCTCGTTGAAGAGCAGTATATTTGCTCGAAAGCTTGCAAATTTAAATTAAAAAGAAACTTTTTAACTGATATTTATTTTTACTTTTTCAAATAATTTCTGGATAACTATTGCTCATATATATATATATATAATGCTGATTACATATACAGAGGAAAACCTAATTGAGACATTTTTTAGCCTCATACAGAATTGAATGATAAGTCAGAAGGAAACACAAATATATAAATATAAAAACATGGAATTTATATATAATACATAGCCTTTATTAAAAACTTTCGTTTTATGCAAAACTTTTTCAACCGGAAAATAGGGACTTTAAAGATTTGAAACGGGACTTGTATTATTGCACTTCATTTAATAAACATTACTTTGGGATATGAAAAAAGTAAACTATAGGCCAAAGAGACTTTTAATGATTCATACACAGTTTTTATAAAAACATTTTACACATTATTTCTCTCTCTGGAAGAATTAAAAAAAAATTATTACCACGAAAGTATTGGAAAGAACATATAAAATATCTATTCTAGGTGAAAATGAATATAAAAGATCAATTTATTTATATTAAAACTTAATATATATATTTAAAATATTTATGTATATGGTGTAAAATTTGAGGCGTGTGTCATTTATTCATCATCAGAAGTCAGAATCTTGATCAACTTCTGAATGTGCTTGTTCCAGATACCAGTGAGTTCTCTGCCTCTGGTATTGTAGAGTTTGATGATGTCATTGAGGGTCCTGTCTTTCAGCGCTTTCAGGTCATTGGCCACCTATAACAGCCATCATCGTGTTATCATCACCCCTGCAGAAAGTAAACAATCTCCTTACCTGTTTCTCCAATCCACTCAGAGCTTTTTTCTTGCCTCTGAAATAGTCAATAGCTTCTTTAACTAGTGATACCAAGAATTCTTTAACAACTTCGTAGATAATTTTTTTTCCAACTTCGATAATGTATTTTCCAAGTGCTGACCAAAATCCTGCGTTCGCGACTGAATTTGGGTCAATTGCGGAAAAGAGAATGGCGTCAGACATTTGACGGACTTGGGTATCGTCCAAGAGATCAAATACTTGCTTCATTTCTTCCACGACAGGACTTTGAGCAGCGACTCTTGAGAAGTCGTTCTTGATTTGAATCATACCATTCCCAAGCTGCCACAAACATACCATAAGATAATCTGAATGAGGTAAAAATGGATGAGTTACTTTACCTTTTCACTCAATCTATGGAAATCTTCTGTGGACCTGGCTTCTTCATCTGAAAAAAAAAAAACACAAACATCAATAACAAAAACAATTTGAACCTATGTTTCACTAAATAAACAAAGGAAATAATATGTACTAGAGATCAATGTATTTAAATTAAAAAAAAATCTGATTAAGCAACTAAAAATAACTTTTTTTTGTGTGTGTGAAAATTAATACAACAACAAAAAAAAATGCCCTCGATTTAGTTAATTTTACGATTACTAATCCTAAAAAAATCATGGTACAGTTAAACCTGTCTATAGCGCCTCCTCTAAATAAGAGTCCGATTTTAAATACATATTACGATGCGATTTACATTAAAAGTGACCTATCTATAGCATTCCCTCTCTATAGCACCCTATTTTGGTGAGTCCCAAGAGGGGGCTCTATAGACAGGCTTAACTGTATTTTTTATTTCCATTCTATATATAATCTTCTCATATTACTAGAAACAAAAATAGCGCTTTTTCCCAATCTCTCTCTCTTGTTTTCATTCTTTTATATTTTCTTTCTCTTCTTCAGCACCTACCAAGTGGATCCATATGGGAGACAAATGATTTTAATAAAGTCGTCATGGATTCATATTTTTCCGCTTATCACTCTCATATAAAACGGAAGTCTCACAGTTCAAATGCGATTAACGAAATTAAACTACAAAGTTATTTTAAAAAATCTATAACAACTGTTAGAGAATCTCAATTTACTTACTGTAAATTTCTGAAACTTCTTCGGTGATCTTGCCAAAGAATTTATCCAAATTTTTCGAAGAGATAGTTTTGTCTTCCTTAATCTCGGACAGTTTCAAATGGATCTGAAAACAATACCTAGGTTAGAGAAAGATCGAATTATAGAAAATGGAAGGTGTGAAAGGTTTTAAGTGAAGCATCAGCTCGAGGTATTCAGAGTCAATAGAATACAGAAAGCTAAGGTGGTTAAAAGCAAAGTATGCTGAGAACCAAAGGTCAGTGGCAAAGGAAGCAGAGGGCTAAGCTGGTCATAGCTGAAGAGTGCCGAAAGATAAGGTGGTCGTATTAATAAGTTTCAGAAATCTAAGGCAGCTATAGAGTGCAGAAATCTGAAGTGGTCATAGATAAAAAAAAAAGTAGAATGCCAAGCAAAGTGTAAAATGCCATGGAGAAAGCTAAAGTTGGACCATTGTTGAATGATGAGAAAAGTTGGGGTTGTCAGTTTTATAGGTTTGAGTAAGCTAAGGGTGATCTAAAAAAGGGACGATGATATCTAAGTTTGGTCAAAAGCACAAAAAGGGATAAATGATAGGTGATCAGGAGCAAAGCTAAGAGCTCAATATTAAACAAATTGCACCAATCTTTAAAATACAGAATACACTATGCTATGTTTATTGAAGTTGATGGTAGAAATATTATGCATTAGAGTTGAAAATGCACAAATCTGAAGTTTAAAAGTAAAAAAGAACTAGAAATCAATCATTATTTATTTTAAACTTATAACATGTAGCAAAATTTTAATGGCGTCATGGATAAAACAGCTAAGGCCAGGGAATGAAAAAAACCAAAGTCAAGCGGTTAAGGCTGACTAAAGCTAAAATTAGAGGGTTTAAGGTTAAAGAAGACTTAGGTTACCTTAGCGCTGACGTTAATCAGAACGTGACGCTTCCTTTCCGCGAGAGACTCGAAGGATCTCCACCAATCCTGTAAATCCTCTTCCACTGCTCTGTCCACCATCCTGGTCAGGTTTCTCTCCAGCCTGCACAATCACACACATCAGAGATTCACTCGCAATAAGCAACATGGGTGTAAATAACCTTTTATAATACCCATGTCTGTATGCATGCATGTGTGAAGATTATTGAAGCACTTCAAGAACTTTTTTAAGCAACCTTCTTTTTTTTTAAATTCAGTTTGACTATGGTTTCGACTATATTTTAAAAACAAATTTTATGGCATCTATTTCCATAGATTTAGCTATGAAAAATAGTATTAAGCTGTGAGCCATTAGCAATTTTCAGTAGAACTCACTAGAGATGCCTTTTCTTAATATAAGCTTCTAGGTTTGTTAAAATTTGGGTAAAAACATTAGATGGAGAGAAGAAACATGCTTATAAAAAATTGTCTATACTTACGCTAAAATTGCAGGGTCATCGCTTTTTAGTTTATTGGCCAGAATATTATCAGTTACTTCAGAAGTCTCTTCAAAAATGTCGTTGTTGTCCCTGCGACCTATAGGTGTGCCTGTACATCAGTCAGGATGTTAGCTGGACTGTCTTGTCGTGGTAGGAAGGATGAACTACTTACGGGCTATGACACGACCAGCCGTGAACCTGGGGAGGCCCGTTGAGAATACGAGTAGGTAGCATACCAACAGGTACTTTAACCGGCTCATCTTTCTGAAACAGCAAGTATTTGTTATACCTCTTTAATATAATCTGGTAGATTGGTGGGAATCCAAATGAAAGGAATCTGAAAACAGAATATTTCCCCCTAAGTATATACTTTGCATATATTTTTCGACGATATATTTGTCCATCTATCTGTTTTTATACAGCTAAATTTGCATACCTTACTAAAATATTAACTAGATTTATGTAATAGGCGCGAACAATGTCTTACATTGTTATGTAATTTACTCCAATACAATAGTAGATCGGTTTGGAGATTAATTTGACAAACCGCTATAATGGTTCACCACCAATAACCTAAGCCTTCTCATTTAATGTTCTTTATTAACGCAGTAAGATTTTCAGAGCAATTTTTGAGAATTTATAATATAGGAAACATAAATGCCGAAAAGTGAAATTTATTCGATTGATAACAACCAAACATACCTAATGTGCAAATATGTAGGCAACAATAGTAAAACCTCTCATCAGCGACCTAACTGATGAACGCCCACCTCCAAGAGCAACTAATTTAATATAAAACGAAGAATGGCTCCTCTCTTCGAATTCAACCTGATTATTTTGAAAATATTTGAAAGCATATTGTGATAGTAATCAATAACCCTACTTCTAATGAGAGACCACTTCCAGGAGTTACCAGGGATATCCATCTTTTTTAGCATTCTTTCATTCCAGTTTACACCGTTCTTTCTTTAATATATGCTTGAGAAAAAATATTTCAACTTATGTAGGGTAAAGCAGGTTTGAATATCTTATCTAAGAAAACTTTTGTTTACCATTCAACTTCCTCTTTTTCAGACTTAAGTAAACAAGACTAAAGATCAACACGACAAAACTGATATTCTCAAGAACTTAACAAATCCTCAAGTTTTTTATTTTAAATAATCATAACTTTATCAAAAACTATGCGCTATTTAACGTTTTCAAAAGTAAAAATAGGATTTTAAAAACAAATACACCTATCCCCCGATTTAAACGGTACTTTTTTTTACACGTTTTCGCTTTTACACGGTTTATCAAATAAGTTTTTTTTTTTTTGTTTTTATCGCACTATACTAAATGTACTGTGATTGAACACATGCGCTGTGTACACATCTCACAAGGAATTCCGAGCTTATGTGCTCACTACATATTTTAACCTGTCAATGCATTTTATTTTTATTTCTGTGTACACCTATCCCCCGATTTACACGTTTTTCTCAGGAACGTATCTACCGTGTAAATCGGGGGATAGGTGTACAACAAGTGCTAATTATTTTTTCTGTAATTAACCTGTCTTTAGCGACCACCCTGACAATTAAGATAAAATGGATGGAGTACTACCGGTTCAACTTCATTTATGAAACCAGCATAAGATATTAAAGCCCACGTACAGAAGAAGTATTTAAGAAAAAGTTGATATATGTTTCTTTTATATAAAATAAGGAATTAGTAGTAGATATTGTAAAAATATATACAGTAGAACCTTCCTTTAGCAGACACCTCTCTACAAAGGACGGTTTTCATTTGTAAAATTACCATTTTTGCTATTTAGCAACTCTCCGGTAAGAGGACACCTCTCGCTAAAGAACACTTTGGCTCTGTAATTAGGTGTCCTTTACAGAGAGGTAGTTCTACTGTAGATATATTGTAAATATTTAAAAGGAATAAAAGACTTAACAGATCAATTTAAAAAACGATAATTATTGATGTTTTAATTTGAAATAAATTCTATGTTTATCATAAGATGCTTCAATTCTCATATATATGAGGGAATAGAGACAAAATTAAAAATTATATTTAATGAATTATAAACCAACCAAAAAAGATTGATTGTGTTTATATACGTATATATAGATTTAGACAATGTATGTGTTTCTTATGTTCATATTTAATCCAAAATACCTTTTACAAAAGGTCAGCATTGGTATCACTATAAAAGGAAAACCCAAAAATGCAATATAACAGCAGTAGGGTAGATTAAACTTGCGAAACAGCTGGAAGGGTTTACCTATGATGAGCCTGGCCCTCCTATTTATTTTTCATTGCAGTAAGGGCAATAGAAAATTGTTTAATTTGTAAAAGAATCATACGCATCAATAAGAGTTACGAATTCACACATTTATATAAATAAATTCACCTCCATAAATAAATAACACTAAATTTGAAGAAATCAATGTTAAATCCTTCTATCACGAGAGATGTTGAGAGTTATTTTGGAACAAGTCTTCTACAGACAAATTAAAAGGCAGAGAGAGAATTATCGTAATATTTAAAGTTTTTCTGACCATTGTTTTTTAGGGCGCATCCATTTTTTTTTTACAAACAATTAAATAACTTATAGTGCAATATAATATAATGCGGCTTGTGATTGTTAAACGACATTTTAAACTATCCCGCATGTGTTTCTTTTCAACGAAAAATCAAAATTTATTTCAAGGAGAAATAAATTCTGATTTTTCGTTGAAACACATGCGTGATAATTTTCAAATGTCGTTTTACAAACAATTAAATGTAGAGAGGACATGATTAAGTGAAATTCAATTTAACTGTATAGAAGAGCTAAAAATAAAGATAAAAGCGAATCATTAAAAATAAAAGTTCAAAAATAACTTTACTAGGTATCGCTTAAAAAGAACAACCTAGCTTATGATATTTATAACAATAAATAATATATGTGAAGGTTATTTACATATTAAAACAAAGTGTCCAATGAGGGATTCGATCCCATTCATGGCTGTCGGGAATCGAGGGTTTTAAGCACTCGTCCACCGACTTTAAAAAAATAAAACCTTATATTGAAATGCTACCCACCTTGAATATCAAACAAGCCAGACAAAACCTTATCAAGAACAATATACCCAAGGACCTGAGGACCCAACGAGATCAATATAAATTGTAATTATAAATGAACCCCTGACATAACCACCCCACACAGTATATAGTAAATATGATGATCTAGGTTGCTCTTTTTGAGCGGCACCTTATTAAAGTTATTTGGAACTGGAATATCGAAATGCTATTAAATTATACTATTGTCCCGAGCCGTTACAGTAACTGTGAACAGAGAACTCTGAAATGTGGCTGACTAACGGTGCAATGACACTCTACCTTTCCATGGAGGACAAGACACCACCACTATTAAAACTATTAGGAAATTTTAAAATAAAAACATAAAGCCTCCAGGGAAAAGTTTCTTTTAAAAATATGTTTCATTTAAAAAATACCTCGAGCTTTCGGGCAAGTAAGCCCTTCTGCGGGAGAAAATACTTAACATGATTATACATACATTTTTATTTTAATA
This sequence comes from Cordylochernes scorpioides, assembly GCA_030710605.1. Classification (NCBI taxonomy): domain Eukaryota; kingdom Metazoa; phylum Arthropoda; class Arachnida; order Pseudoscorpiones; family Chernetidae; genus Cordylochernes; species Cordylochernes scorpioides. The sequence continues at coordinate 16,231,075 of CP092865.1, forward strand.
TATTGATTCAAGGGAGTGCACCTATCCCACGATTTACACGGTAGCTACGTTCCTGAGAAAAACGTGTAAATCGGGGGATAGGTGTACACAGAAATAAAAATAAAATGCATTGACAGGTTAAAATATGTAGTCAGCACATAAGCTCGGGATTCCTCGTGAGATGTGTACACAGCGCATGTGTTCAATCACAGTAGCATTTAGTACAGTGCGATAAAAACAAAAAAAAAAACTTATTTGATAAACCGTGTAAAAGCGAAAACGTGTAAAACAAGTACCGTGTAAATCGGGGGATAGGTGTATTAGGAAATTAGGAAATTTGTAAATAGTAACTAAAATTTAAGTATAATTTCACTTTCACTTAACTCTAAAAAATCAATTACTTACTCTAATACTCTAATATATAATAATAGAAACAAAGATAATCAAACGATAGAAATTATCAGGATCTCGGTAAATAAACGCGAACAAACAAACACATAAATAAACATTCCTTTTACATAAAATCTTAGAAAACATATTATTATTATTTTTTATAGAGAGATATTTTATATATTAATTTAAACTATTTTCAAAATTTAATATTCACTAAAGTATATTTTAAATGCATTTTGAAAATATTATCTTGTGAATTAGCGAATATTTATAAAATTAAACTCATAATAAAGTTTATATAAAAAAAGGGCGTACCTGGATCTGTGAAAGAAAAAAAAAACTATTTTTTTCTCAAAATATTTCGAGAGATCGCTTCCTCTCTATAAATTTATTGCACAATCTATATAAATATATATATAAATGAATGTCTGTGTGTGTGTGTTCTCTATAGATTCAAAAACCATACATCCAATCGCCGTGAAATTTTGGGATATTATTAGGTATATACCCGGAAAGGTTTTCGAAAAATAATTTCTTGAATATCTTGAATATCCTTAGAGTTATTTGCAGATTTGTAGCTTTAACTCGCAAGCAGCGCCACCTTGCGACGGAGATAGGCTTAGGTCTGCCCCACCCCGTGATGTAATCGTCCGGCCGCCGGCCGGATGGACAGTCCAAGTACCCACCGACCAATCAGAGGGGTCAAGATGTCCTGGCGCGCGGGGGCAGAGTTGGTGACACAGCTGTGCCAAGTAGACAAGAAAAAAAGCCTCGCGGGGGCATGATTTTATTCAACTTATCGAGTATTTTCAAGGGACCGGGAAAAAATGTTCATTAGATAAAATGATGATTTTGTAGGAAAGCCAGAATTCAGGAAGGCCAAAATTCAGAATGACACGGCACACAGGAACCGGGAAAAAAACGATCACTTTATCGAGAGATTCAAATATACGAGTTTCAAATTATCAAAATATATGTATTCTTTTTGAGTATTTTTCAAGGGACGGGGAAAAAATGTTCACTAGATTAAACGATGATTTTTTAATGTAGAAAATTTGGAAAGCCAAAATTCAGAATGACACGGCACACAGGGACCAGGAAAAAATGATCACTTTATCGAGAGATTCAAATTTACGAGTTTCAAATTATCAAAATATATCTATTATTTTTTTTATAAGCTTATAGAGATTTGTTTTAACAAATGTTCCTTAGACAAACCTTTACTCGGGTAAAACCCGGGCAAAGCCGGGTACATCCGCTAGTAATTTGATAAAAAGGGAGCAATCTCTCGAAATATTTTGAGAAAAAATTGTGTTTTTTTTTTTCCTTTACAGTTCCAGGTACTCTCTTTTTTATATATAAGCACTAGCCGAATGACCCGGGCAATGCCCGGGTTTTACCCGATTAAATGCTTTTATTCAAATACTATTCGTTACAATTATAAATTGGCGCCGTGGATGTCATTCTTGTGAAACGTCCCGCTTCAAACTTTGTGTCTGAGAAGCGATATTTTTATAGAGAGATGGTCTGGTGTTGTGTCTTCTCCTCGAATGAATGTTTTTATGTTAGAATTTTGTTCCTGCATACTAAAAATGAACTGGCTTCACCCGTGGTCTCTGCTTTTTGCAATTTTTCCGGATATAATTTTGTATCTGATAATCAAATATGATACAGCAATATTGTCATAATCATTTTCTGACAAAAAAAAAAAACAACTATTTTTGCCCAGAACCTGTCAATTTCAATTTTTCTTGGCTAAAAATGCGACAAATATATCTTCCATATTTTTTTCTATGTCCTGTTAGAACCAGTTTTACATGTACATTTGGTCAGCTGATATTACCTCCCATCTTCACCGCTAGAGGCGCTGCTTGCGAGCGAAAGAGCAAATTTGCAACTCAAATTTGCAAATAACTCGAAGAATATTCGGGATAGAGGCCTGAAATATTCAATATGAGTTTTTCCAGATTCTACTATACATACTGCTAAAATTTCAGTAATATTAGTTACGTATTCTACGTATATTACGTAAAAGCATTCCATTCACAAAAGCAAACGATGACAGAATTGATGACTCTGATACTTGTATATTTAATGGAAATTGGCTTTTGACTCAAATCATAATAAAGTATTAAACACCGTGTTTTTAAATCATTAGTATTGATATGCTGTGGTAAAATTTCTCATTCGAAAAATATCTATCTTTTTTCAATTGATTAAAAGAAAATCTCATTGAAGAAAAAAATATATAAGGCGATTAGTCACTAAAGATAGTTAAAAAAAATACAACACAAGTGGTAAAATTTTTCATTCAAGATTGTGAAAATAAAGTAGCCAAAAAATATGCAGCCTATTGTAATCAAATCTTCGATCGGCCAAGCTGGCGAAAAGGTCAGTACAATCGAAACCAACATACTTTTGAAAATTCTTGAAAGATGTGGCACCGAGTACAAAGTAGAAGAAGCTCCTTCAACAAAGAAACGAACTCGCGAATCCCCATCAGATTCAACATCACGTAGCCAAAAGACACCAAGAATGGAAGTTGTCTCACAGCATAATGAAAACGATGTCTTCATGAACGAGGTAACTGAAGTCCCTCAAAAAACGTCCGCAGCTACCCCTCCTCAGGTTAACGAAGAAAACATTGATGAAGATGGTCCTTGGACAACAGTTACACATGCAAAAAAAGCCAAGAATACCACCTGTAATAGCAGAAAATGTAACAGACTGGAAGTTGCTCTGCCAAGAGCTGAAAGACCTGTGCACAGATAAATTTCAATGTACGATCTCAGGAAATAAGCACATTATCAAGGCCAAAAATATTTCAGACTTTAAAAATATCAGGGAATACGTAAAAAAAAAACAACGGCGGCTACTCTTATAGACTCCAAGAAGAAAAACCGCTCAAAGTGGTATTAAAGGGCGTGACAACAGCCTACAAGACTGAAGATATAGCAATAGAACTTGCAACAATGGACTTTACCGAGACCTCTGGGAAGAGACTTCATAGACAATCAACTAAAAGGCCAATGAATATAGTACTGGTAGAATTACCGAAAAATGAACATAACAAGAAAATTTACTGAATAACTGAACTTCTCTATCAGAAAATTGTAGTAGAATCTTTCAGAACAACAAACCGTGTAGCTCAATGCTTCAACTGCCAGGGTTTCGGGCACGGTCAACTTAACTGCTTCCTGAAACCAAAATGCGTCAAGTGTGCCGAGGAGCACCATTCGAAGGACTGTCCAAGAAAGTCAAGACAACTTCCCCCAAAGTGTGCAAACTGCGAAGAAGCGCACACAGCCATTTACCGCGGATGCCCTAAGTTTCCAAGAGTACATCAGCAACAGCCAAGATACCCTGGTCAGTACAAACCTAACAACCCAATTCCGATTTCAAAAAGATCTGAAACACTGCCGAAAATTGTAGAACAGCAAAACAAAAGCAATGCTGAGGTTGCGACAAGAAAAACTTCTCGTTCTGACACTAAGGACCTATGTGAAAAATTGATGCAAGTAATCGAAACATACCTACAATGAATTGAAAATTACATTTTAAAATTATTGCTTGGAATTGTAACGGAATCAGATCAAAGAAAGACGAATTATTGCACTTTTTAGAAGATAACTCAATAGACATTGCTCTGCTCAGTGAAACTCACCTTAAACTCTCAATTGATCTAAAGTTCAGGAACTATCAAACCATTAGAACTGAGCGAATTACAGGAAAAGGTGGGGAAACAGCCATCATTATAAAATCCTTTTTTAAATATAAAAATATGCCGTTTCATACTTCAAACTTGGAAAATACTTCAATTTTGATAAAACCAGATGGAAAAACCCTCTTGCAAATCTCAGCAATTTATAAGCCTGATGCACCATTATTGGAAGAAGATTTGAACCAACTGATAAAACACAACCACGCAATAATCGTTGCAGGAGACTGGAACTCCAAACACCCTCTTTGGGGTTCAAGAACTTCTAATAACAGCGGATTCGTGCTGCACAATTTCTCTGAAAGAGAAAGCCTCGACATTGTCGCACCTTCGTCACCTACGCATTACAGTCCACTCGGCAATCCCGATTTCCTAGACTTCGCTGTTTTTAAAAACATTCCCTGGACCCCAAAGGCCAGAACCACCGACGATTTATCATCTGACCATCTCCCTGTAATCTTTGAATTGAATTGTCCAAAGGATGAATTCACAACCCAGCTCAGCCGAGTAACTAATTGGGTACATTTTCAACAAGATCTAATCTCCACCATGCCCCCCAGACTCCCCTTGAAAACTGAAGTAGGCATTGATTCAGCAGTTGGAATTTTAAACGAGAAAATTAATAATAGCTACTCGAAAAACATCATAGTCTCATCTTCCAAATTAATAAAGAACCCAAAAACCAGTGCCTTAAAATGGGAGAAAATTAAAGCTCGGAAAAGATGTCAATCAACCTGGGATCCAGCTCATAGAGCTACTTACCTCAATCTTCTAGGAAAGGTAAACCAAGCCCTTGAAGCAGAGAAATCTGAAATTTGGAATAGTTTTTTAAGCAAACTTGAATCGAGCCCAACAGACTTCGGAAAACAAAACCCATTAGGAAATAAACTGACAAAATCACTAGTTTAAATGCAAATGGAAAAACCTTGCTGACCGACAAAGAAATTGGAAATGATCTTTCAGAGCACATTTCCGAACATTTTTCCAAGGTGGAGGATGAGATTCCGTCTTACCTAGCAGATAACACTTTCCAACATCCCCAAGAGAATATACTATCAAAGACAACGCCAAATGAAGTCAAGGAAGTGATTAAAAACCTAGGTAATCACAAAGCTCCAGGCCACGACAATATTACGCCGCAAATGACTAAAAACCTCCCCATCAAATGAATAGTTTTCCTCGCTGGTATCTTCAATGCTGCATTACACCTGTGCTACTTCCCGAAGACATGGAAACATGCCATTATCATAACCATTCCAAAAAAATCACCTGTCAAATCACCTGAAGATCTCAGACCAATCAGTCTTCGCTCTACCATCGGTAAGGTATACAAAAGGATTGTTCTTCGCAGATTGCAGATGTACATGGATTCTATTAACTTTATCATTCCTCAACAATTTGGATTCAGAAAAGGACACTCCACAACCCACCAGCTAATCACAGGAATAGACTACATCCAAATAAGAAAGTCCCACAAGGAGGCAATAGGTGCTGTTTTTCTAGACTTTACTAAAGCCTTTGATAGAGTATGGCATGATGGCTTGATAACAAAAATAACAAAAAATCAATTTCCAAAGGATTTTATCAAATTCTTGAAAAACTATCTCCAGGACAGGACCTTTTCAATTAAGCAAGGGAATTATATAACCACGGTAAAACCAACCCAGATTGGAGCCCTCAAGGCTCTATCCTTGGACCCTACCTATTCAACATCTACATCAACGATTTCCCTCCACATCCAAAATGTCAAACAAAACTTTTCGCAGATGACGCAGCAATTTTAGCAAACTCCAAATCAATAGAAATAATAACTACACAATTCCAAAATTACATAAACAATATAACCAAATGGTGCAATGATTGGAAATTAGACATCAACCCAAAAAAGTCTCAGGCAATAATTTTTCCTCCACTAGACAATAAAAAATTCAAACCACAATCCATCCTAAAGAGAAAATATCTTTATTTTACGGGGCTGCTAACCAAAATGAATGATTTTTGAGCCCCGATGGACGCATAAAGCGGAATATATACAAAGCATAGTTGGGGGGCCTGGGAATGGGTGGCCAGGGATCATCGCCAGGTGAGGCCAGGAGAGCCAGGATGTAGAGGAGGACCGGGGGGAGGGGGCAACGGGGAAGAGTTTCTTGAGAATCCGGGCTAATTGGCCTACAAATAAGGTCTTCTAGCCCTACTATGGCTGCAGAACGCGAACTGGTGGCAAGGGATCCTAGGATCTGGCAGTGGAGGTGTCATCGCAGGGGGGAGGACGCTAGAGAGGTAAGGGAAACAGCGCCTTGATGGGTGAGAAGCCTGGATGGAGGCCAGTTGAGGAGGCAGGAGGTCCTGGAAGCCTAGAACTTGAGGGCTCTAAGCTTCAAGATGGGGCAGCTTGAGGCTCTCGCCTCGTGCTTGTCTGGGAGGCCCTTGGCACAGCAGTTGGCGCACTTGGAAGTCTGCCTGTCGGCAACTGAGGGGCAGGCACGGCCTTCATGGCCGCCTTCACCGCAGTGGAAGCACGTGGGAGCTCTGGTGCATTGGGCAGAGTTGTGGCCGAAGCCATAACAGCGGAAGCAGACTCGTGCGCGGATGGACTCCTCGAATTTGAGGATCACACCATCCACCTCGATCCTTCCACGATTGCCCAGAGCTCTGAAGGTCGTGAGGTCCACCTCGTTGAAGGCGGTGCAGGTCCCGTTTCTGGGTGCAGAACGATGCGCCACGCGCACCACCTTGTCCCCATGGAGTTGGCTGACAGCAGGGGTTTCCAGCAGCGTCTCTTCAATGGTGGAGTTGGATGTTTCCTCATCCACTTTGAAGAGGCAGATGCGAGGCAGGATCACCTTCTGTTGGCGGACCTTCATGCCATCCAGCTTGTTGGCCAGGGAGGTGGTAACAGCTGGGATGGTATCGGGGTTGCTGGAGTGGAGGACAAGCTTCCCTTTGGTTCGCAGGGAGGCCCAAACGCTTTGGGGTAGAGTGTGGGCAGCGCGGACAGCTTTAAGCATTGCTCTTGGGTCAGCCTGTGGGTCATCAGAGATGACCACTGTGTGGGCCGCCGATTTTTCCCCATGGAGGACCACTTGGGCGGCCGCAGGCTTGGGGACGCGGGAGGGCGCAGGTTTTGCGGGACCATTGAGGTTGGTCCTCTTTGCGGGCGGGTAGGGAGCCTCAGGCTGCTTCCTTTTGGTTGGAGCGGGAGTGGCGGGCTTGGTGGGGTCAGCCATAGTGCTGGTTTCCTTGCAGGAGGGAGAAGGGCTGGTTTGAGTGCTGTGGCAGGCTGTCTGTGGCTTGATTTCGTCCAGTTCCTTAAAGGACGCGAGGGTGCCAGAGAGGTTCTCTACCTCGGCAATGAGGGCCTTGATCTGCTCAGACAGTAAGTTGATGAATTCCATTAGGCTTTGGAGCAGGTAAAATCGGGAGGTAGGGTGAGGATTCTGAAATTTCTGCTCGAAGTTCTGCTTCACCTCTTCGTTCTCCATCTCCAGTTGGGCGAGGGTTACGATGGGCTTCTCGGCATTCTTCTTCTTCTTCCTAGAGGGAGCAATGACTGGTACGTCAATCGTTGCAAGAGAAAAAAAATATATAATATATATATTTTTTTATCGATCCTAAAGGTAAACCAGAGCCCTATTAACTGGACTGACAGCGTTAAATATCTTGGAGTTACCTTAGACTCCAAGTTGAAATTCAACATGCATGTCAAAAATATCATAAAGAAAGCAAAAATCGCAAAAATAACATCATCAAGTCTGTTCAACTATAGAAGCAAATTGACTACAAAACAAAAGTTTACTCTATACAGAACTAGAGTTCTGTATAGAGTCCATCAACTCGCCATGTGTAAATAGCCAGGACAAGGTGACTCGCGAGCTGTGCTCGAATGTAACACCTGTAAATTGAGACGAAATAAATAAATAAATAAATCATTAGTATTAATAAATTAAATTTAATTGTCATCTATCGTAAAAATTTTACACAAATAAATATACTGGCAATGCGCTTCTTTTAAATATCATCAAATATTATCTCTACAGATAGGTCTTTAGAGATAATATTTGATGATATTTAAAAGAAGCGCATTGCCAGTAAATTTATTTGTGTAAAATCAGTATACCTATATATCTTTATTTTTAAATCTATATATATAAAATTGAATGTCTGTGTGTGTGTCTGTGTGTGTGTTGTGTGTGTCCTCTATGGATTCAAAACCATACATCCAATCGCCGTGAAATTTTGGGATATTATTAGGTGTATCCCCGGAAAGGTTTACGAAAAATAATTTCTTCAATATCTTTAATATCCTTAGAGTTATTTGCAGATTTGTAGCTTTAACTCGCAAGCAACGCCACCTTAGGCTTAGGTCTGCCCCCCCCCCCCCCCGTCCGGCCGCCGGCCATTGGACAGTCCAAGTTCCCACCGACCAATCAGAGGGATCAAGATCCCCCCCTCCCCCCCACCCCCGTCCGGCCGCCGGCCAATCAGAGGGATCAAGAGGTCCTGGCGCTGGGGGGGCGGGTAACCTCCGGGAACTACGTCCATCTTCCATAAACGACCATGATTCTATTCAACTTATCGAGTAATTTTCAAGGGACCGGGAAAATATGTAGATAAAACGATGATTTTGTAATGTAGAAAATTAGGAAAGACAAAATTCAGGATGACACGGCACACAGGGACCGGGAAAAAATAATCACTTTATCGAGAGATTCACGACCATGATTTTATTCAACTTATCGAATATCTTTCAAGGGACCGGGAAAAAATGTTCACTAGATAAAACGACGATTTTGTAATGTAGAAAATTATGGAAGACAAAATTCAGGATGCCACGGCACACAGGGACCGGGAAAAAATGTTCACATTATCGAGAGATTCAAATTTACGCGTTTCAAATTATCAAAATATATATTTTTTTTATAAGTTTGTAGAGAATTGTTTTAACAAATGTTCGTTAGACAAACATTCACTCGGGTAAAACCCGGGCAAAGCTGGGCACATCCGCTAGTTCTATATATATAAAAATGAATGTATGTGTGTGTCCTTTATGCCTGACCAAACCACTTATTGGAACGCCATGAAACTTTGGGAAGTTATTTAGTATAGTACTGGGAAGGTTTCTAGCAAATAAAATTTTTGAAATAACTTTTCGCCTAAAAATAATCAAGATAAATATTCTAATTTATCTGTTATAATTCAACAATCTGCTCTAAATATTATCATGATGATACGATGATTTTGTAATGTATAAAATTAGGAAAGACAAAATTCAGGATGACACGGCAATTAATTTGAGACAAGAAAACTGATACAATTCCAAGGCAAGATACTATTCCTTTAACTTCCAATTACCGAGGGAACCAATTAATATTGATTTTATTCAACTTATCGAGTATTTTTCAAGGGACCGGGAAAAAATGTTCACTTTAACGAGAGATTCGTTAGACAAACCTTTACTCGTGTAAAACCCGGGCAAAGCCGGGTACATCCGCTGGTAATTATATAAAATTATATATAATTTCATTATCCGCTCAGCTTCCCAAAATTTAATCTACAGGGATTATAAACGGCTACAATTCTTGGACTGCCTTCATTCAATGACACACTGCCCTATTGAATCTACCAAGAAACAAACAGGTCACTTGGTGAACTGGTTTACTAAGGATACCAAGACAGACTGATACACCTTAGGACAGCCCAGGTAGTTGGTGATCTATGGATATGCTTAGTGTATATTTATATAATCAAATGATAAGGGACAATTTGGATAATAGATTATAAACACAAGGTAATAAGATCAAATCCATATAAAAAAATAGTGTGTGATGTTTCAGTAACAACGTTGTTACCAAAACGTCACACACTATTTATTTATTTGGATTTGGTCTTATTACCTTGTGTTATATAATAAAATGTAAATTCGAAATTATTTTAGACGCGTATGATTCTTTTTAAAAATAAAATAATTTCTATTATCCTTACTGCAATGGAAAAATTAATGGGAGGGCCTGGCCAATTTTTCCATTGCATTAAGGCCAGTAGAAATGGTTTTATTTTTAAAAAGAATCATACGCGTCTAAAATAGTTTCGAATTTCCATAGCAGATGGCGTGCAAATGCATCATAATTTAATCAAATGTGTTGTTTTTGAAATGTGCCATTTGTGATTATAATTGTAAATTAATCTGGCTTTGCCATCGTTCCATCCCTCCCGATGAATGTTTGCCCTACAAATGGTGAATCAACAATTATAATTTAGCATGCTTATATCTTATTATCTCTCTCTAAAATAAATAATTTTAAAATTTTAAAAATAAAGCACAAAATTATGATAGTAATAATGGTACAGTAGAACCTCCCTTTAGCGGACACCTCTCTACAAAGGACAGTTTTCATTTTAAAAATTACCATTTTTACAATTTAGTAACTCTCCGGTAAGAGAACACCTCTCTCCCTAAAGAACACTTTGGCTCTGCAATTAGGTATCCTTTGCAGGGGGGGGGGGGGGGGGGGGGGGGGGTAGTTCTACTGTAAATTAATTGGAATCCATATGAATACTAATGAGAGAGAATGACCTGTCTATAGCGCCCCCTCTTGGGACTCACCAAAATAGGGTGCTATATAGAGGGGGTGCTATAGACAGGCCACTTTTAATGTAAATCGCATTGTACTGCGTATTTAAAATCGGGCGCTATAGAGAGAAAGGCGCTATTTAGAGGGGGCGCTATAGACAGGTTTGACTATCTACTTATATATTTGCCTTATTCTGTTTGTCTGTTTGTTTGTCTGAAGCTCACGGATGGGATTTTTCATAACCATCGGTGGTTCAGTGGTAGAATGCTCGCCTGCCACGCGGGCGGCCCGGGTTCGATTCCCGGCCGATGCATTTTTTTTTTTTTTACAATTTTTAAAACTCATTTATATATTATACAAGAATGACATCCACGGCGCCAATTTATAATTGTAACGAATAGTATTTGAATAAAAGCATTTAATCTTAATCGGGTAAAACCCGGGCGTTGCCCGGGTCATTCGAATATAATAATTGTATAAACGAATGCAAGATAAAATCACCGCGAATGTTTCTTTTTTTTAAGGCAATTACTTTTTAAGGCAATTATCGTTATTTATCGCTAATTTTTGTTTCGATTTTATTGAAAAAAAAACGATATGGTGCCTTTAAAAAATGATCTTTATTACTATGCAGATTTCTATTTAGTCAATATACCTAAGTTCATTGTAAATAGACAAACCTAAGTTCATGTTGCAAATGTAATTATCTCTATCGATTTAGTAGGTGAAATGCAAAAAAAAAAATCGACATGATGAAATCTTTATGAAAATTCACATTTTTATTTTTATATTTTCAAGACACACACAGTTTGGGGCGGGACGTTTCACAAGAGAGACATCCACGGCGCCAATTTATAATTGTAACGAATAGTATTTTAATTAAAACATTTTAAAAACACACAGTTTGGAACGGGACGTTTCACAAAAGTGACATCCATGGCGCAAATTTATAATTGTAACGAATAGTATTTGAATTAAAACGTTTTTAAAATAATATACGCACTCGGGTAAAACCCGGGCGTTGCCCGGGCCATTCATCTAGTATATAATATTTGCTGAAACAATATTCGACTGGCAAACATTCACTAGTGGAGAAGCAGGACGAAACTGGCTGCTTGTCTTTATTCACGACTAATGGACCAAAAGAAGACGACTTTCTAGATCTACTATTTCGTTACTGCACCAAGCACACCCGTCACTATGCACCGTGGCTAGACGTCGAGCAAGCAGAAAGCCACCAATGCTGCACGAAGGTGAGATTTCCCGGGTTAGGGGGTGGAGAGGGCAGAAAGAAAAAACAAAAACAAAATATTTTTTTTGGAAAGTATCAATGGCTGTTAGTGGGGAAAAATGAGAGAGAGAGAGATTGATATTGAAACTGAGTTATTACAATGTCCATATAGGAGAGAGAGAGATTTATAACCCAGGTTGCTGGAGCATAGAACGCCAACTACCCGGGGAGTACAGCTCACTAGTATGGACTAGTGTTGAGCGCTTTTATTCGCATCCAGGAAAAAAATGATTTTCCATGGTATAGTAGTAACTAAAGGTAACTCAGGTGGCTGGAGCGTATCCTTAGATCGCCAACTAACCAACTAAGGGTACAGAAAAAAAAGAGAATTTCGAAATCTAGTTTAACATATTTTAAATTAAGAAAACTCAAATTCAGGTATATAAGTCAATTTTTTATATATATATAAAAAAAAAAGAAAAAGTCATGGCGACCAACCAATGAAAATGAGCAGGCGACAAGCCACCTGACCCTATTGTGACGTCACAAAAATAGACAAATCAAGGGGCACCGTCAAATTTTAAAACATTTTGCCCTTTAACAGTGAAATCATTAGAGAAAGTTTTTGGGACAATCTCATCTTCAAGCTATCTAACAAATTAAAAGAGTGACTTCAAATAGTACGTTTACAACAGATGCCAGTAACAGACTTAAGAAATCAGGATCCTCCACTGATTCTGTCAAAAAGACTGTTGTTGTTTCTTATCCCCCTGTGTAAAGATTACATGAATTCCACCAGTTCATGGAATGGGGTGTAGGGGCGCAGCTTTCGTTGATCCTGACACTATGATCCAGGCACACTTTGGTGAAATTCTGACTTTGGCTGTAATTTGAGGCCGTTCCTAACATAGAAGCCTTTGCTGCCAACTCTAACATGAGTACAGACGCAGATCCTGCGTATCCCTGGAGTGGGACCCTTGCTGAGGTCTATCAACTGGGTCAGTTGAACTCAAGATTTTTAAAGGGGTCTTTCTCCTCTATCTAATAATGCTGCTGTTGGTCCACAACTACTTATTCGTCAGAGTTATTCTGCTTGTTTCACAGCTGGCCTTCATATCTGAAGGTTGTTCCCCTATCCGCCACCTGGGGACGTGCCCTGTAGCAGTCAGTTCTGCTGAGGGTCAAAAAGACTAAATTATATAATAAACAGAATATTTTGGAATTATAAAATTATGAGATAATCTTTATAAATTGACAATTAATGACCATGCTTTTCCCGGCTTATTCCCAAGTAAATATTTGCCAGGCGAATATAATTTTAACATGTGTTTTATTATACTATATGATATCATTATCAACCCACTAATGAGTATTATAATTGATCTATTATTAAAATTATCATCATCATTTTTACTTCATTTTAAAAGAGAGTAGAACTACCTCCCTGTAAAGGACACCTAATTGCCAAAGTGTCCTTTAGAGAGAGGTGTCCGCTAGCGGCGTATCCGCTGAAGGGAGGTTCTACTGTATTAATTTTTCGGATTATTTCACTACTTTAGAGTGACAATAAATGATAAAATTATAATGAATAATATTTCTTAAAGCATTTCAAATGCGAAAACATTCCATTGGAAAGAAACCAAGTAACACCTGATATTAATTGTAAAAAATATTTGATTTAGAAAATATTATTTTATTTTATACATTTACACTCGAGTTAAAATTCACTTGAATAAATCCCGGACATTGCTCAGGTAATACGGCTTTTTAAGATTAAAAAATTTTCCTTTAAATATTAGTTTTATAGGTAAATTATTAAATTTGTTTTAAATACACTGCTGGCCACCCAAATTGCAACACCAAGAAAGACAAGAGATATCACAACAAAATTTATTTTGTAGATAACATGTTGACCAAGTATCAAATGATTAAATTTATAGACTACTGCGAAGTGTGGTTCCTGCCAGAATCAGTAGCCAGAGTAGCCGCCATTGTTGGAGATCATCGCTGCCACACGTCTCGGCATTCAAAGAGACTTTGGATGCGTTCTTGGGGTACAGCTGACCAAGCAGCTTCCACACGTTGACAAATTTAATCTGGTGTGGCAGCTGGGGATGTAATTTGGGTCAATCGTTGAGCAACCATCAACCACATGTTTTCTACCGGCGAAAGATCCGGAGAGCGAGCTAGCCAGGGAAGCAATTCAATCTGGCGATTGACGAAGTACCTTTGGACAAAGCGTGTCACGTGTGGTCGCGCATTATCCTGTGGAAATATGGCTGTAAGTAAGATCTGGAGTTAAGGAAGGACAACTGGCTCCAACACCTCGGAGATGTAGCGTTGGCTGTTTAAATTACCAGCAATGTGTACTAAAGAAGTGTGAGAGTGATATCCAATACCGCCCCATACAATAATACCCGGTGCAAGACCAGTGTGGCGGTGAATAACGCAGCTGTTCATCACCCTCTCTCCACGGTGTATCAAGACTCGAATCTGACCATCGTGGTGTTGCAGACAGAAGCGTGACTCGTCAGTAAAGACAATTTCATTCCATTCTGCCGTCCACATCCTTCTTTCATCGCACCATTGGCGGCAGAGAGATCTGTGGTTCCGCGTCAAGGGTAGACGAAACAATGCACGTCTTGTGGACAGACCACTCTGCTGCAAACGCCGTCGAATGGTACGCGCAGAAACAGGATGATGCCTTACAGACTGAATGTGCTGTGCAACGGTTCGTGATGTGACTGAGTAATCTGTCACTGCCATGCGCACAATTTGCCTGTCAGCACGTGAAGTGGTGCACTGAGGTGGATACGATTGAACACGTCGGTCCGTCATACCTTCCTGCATCCAACTATCTTATATCCACATTACAGTTGTTTGATTTTGTCCAAATATACTACCTATTTCCCTGAAAGATAATAATCCACAATCTCGGTAGGCCACTATCCTGTCTCTGTCGAACTCGGATACATGATCAAAAGATGATCGCTATTTTCTACGAGGCATAATTGTTCGTTTTTTTTTAACACACAAAAAAAAAAACACAATTGCCGAACTTGAATTCATCGAAATCTTCAAGACTTAAATAATTCTCTGAAGTGGAGCAACAGACGCGCGTTCAACTGCGTTTAAATTCTAATCATTTTCATATCTCACCTCCGCTAATGCATGTTGTAAATTTCAAGTTATTTGCATGCTTCTCTCAGGATGTTGCATTTACGGAGTCCAACAGTTTAATATTTTTGGCCAAACATCCACTCAAGAAGAATCTTAGCACATTTTAAAATAGCTTTAAAGTTATGATGATACTTGATGGTGATTAATTAATATCATCATCTTTATCTTTAATATTCAAGTGGAGAATATGTAATTCACTTTTTACAAATTAAATAATAAAACTACTGAATATATTCCTCAAAAATATAAATTTGTGTTTGCTACTATTCTCCATCAAAATTACTGGTGGGGGGGAGTGTCTTGGTAATAAATTCTCTCCGTAGAAAAGGGGAAAGGGGTGCCATTGCCCCGTTAGTCAGCCACATTTCAGAGTTCCCTGTTCACGGTTACTGTAGCGGCTCACGACACTGTACTTCACCCTACAGGGTGTAAGTGGGATTTGCTTCCCGGCCAGGTCTTATCCTGTCGACTCTTCTGTGATATGATCCTGTCGACTTTCAATGTGACAATATAGTGATAATGTGGGGAAAGGGAAATAATCACGCCACAAATTGGTAGAGGAATTTGGGAGCCATCCGAGAGAGAGGGAGCGCCACCGCTGAACGGCCGTTTGTCGCACGCCCCCCGCAAAACTCCAAAAATAGTCCTCAGGTTGTTGTGGAAAAGATAGAGAATTGAATGTGCAGTCGTGGTTATAAGAAAGATAGTTATTTACTTATCAAGTAGTTTTTATTTTCTATTACTTGAAGCACAAATTATACATTAAATATTTATATAAATTATATAGAATATGTAAAATGAATCCTATATTAGTGAATTTAAAATATAATAGGTTGGTTAACTATACATATTTACCACAATGGTATATTCCGAAACTATGGCAAAAAATTAAATATTTGCTTTTTAGATTAAATATTTATTTATTTCAATTCAAAACGCTATGTCCCCCTAGGGACACTTGCGCTAAATGTACATACAAATATAACAAAGAAAATATTCAACATGGAAAGATACACAGAAAGCGACTTAGAAAGATTCATAAATATTATTTACATATAGAGATATTCTTTGAATTTTATTTACAGTTACATCATTAAATTTAAAAATATATAAATGTGATATAGTGTTGAGATCCTGTTGACTCTCTGTAATAATATGTTGGGGTTTGGTAACCCTGTTGTAGAACCTCGTCGACTCTCGCTATAAGTTGTGGCAACCGAGGGTCAAACCTGTAGTAACCGCGAGGGACAGTCAGGGGTGGAGAGTTTTCCAGTGCCTCTCTGCACCTTGTAGGACCTTTAACAGTTCTCCCAAAGTACGGGCAGTCGTGGTCGAGGCAGAGTGGAAAACTGGGGATGTCCACACACACAAAACGAAGAGACACAGTTGAAAGAAAGTTCCTTGAATAGATAAAAAGCGAGCCAAAAGCTAAGATGGAGATAGGAGATTCCTTACTGTTTTACATGGTGAATGAGGGGAACTTGGAGACAACCGGCGACGCGCTGATGGGGAACTGGACTGAACTGGCTGTTGCTACGCGGCCTTTTTATACGACCGCTCTGACTAAGAGAATTGGGTCATGCACGTGTCGATGCTACTCGAGACACGGCACGTGTCGCTGATATTCGAGTCTGGCGCCTACCTGTCGGCTAACAATCTATCTTTAGAAGTTACTTTGGGATCTCTCAATCTTGCTTTTAACTTGGCTTTTAATCTATTATATTTTATTTATTCATCCTCAGTACATTACATATGGTGGTGCAAGGAGACATGTCAATTATGCGTATAATTAGTTAGTTTATAATTAGTTCTATATACAACATGACAAGCTTGTTATACGTATTACATAATATAGGGTTATTGGTTTAAATTATCATAGATGGGCCCCGTGAGTGAAAGGGTTTATCCGGGTTTAAGCGGGTAAAGCCTCTCTAACACAGGTAAGTAATTAAAATTTCTTTTAATTAATTAAAACTGTGAGGGTAAAGGGCTATACAAGATGTTTATTTGGCTATATCTGAAAATTATAAAAATAAAACTTATGTTTAATTTAAAAGTTATGATATTCATTATAAAAGAGAACTGTAGATAAAACCTTTGTTTGCTAAAAAATAATGATGATGTTCTAAGAGATTGTTGGCGGGCGTTGGAAAGGGTTAGGGGTTGAAGAATATGCAATTGTAAGTGTTGCACAGACAATCAAATACTGAGATCCAGGTGCAAAGCGAGGATATAGACTTGTGCGTCTTCCTAGGCAATGTTTCACCTGTGATCCTGTATAAGGTTACAGTGCTTTGTCACAATTGTAAGGTTATTGGTTGAAAAGATGTTGAAGAAAAGAATTAATATGATTGAAAGGGGTGGTAGAGCCATGCGATAAGTAGAATTGTTGTAGCGACAGTAAGTTGTCTGACTTGACTTGAAATCAAAGGTTGATTGTGGTCCGCTAGAGCTGAAAAAAATTGAAAGTTGAAAAAGTGAACGCTTTGTGCATGCGTTGGTGATGTGCTCTGCGGATGATTGAAATAAACTTTTGAAACGTGTTCAGACCAAAAAGTCGAGACTTGTACTTCTGGGGAACGGTGTTTTCAAAGAGTTTGTTGATTTACGAAATCAAAAGAAAAATTGTCAAGCAGTACTGTCGTTTCTAGCAATGGCTGAAATAGGTAGTGAGAAAGTATAGGGAATTAGTTAAAGAATATGATTGTTGAAAACGATTGTGGTAGATGCCCGATAGTTGATGATAAACATTGTCATATAATAAAGTTATTTAAACAAAAATATAGTGAATAAAAAAATAGAAATATGATTGCGGATAACAACAGTATAAGGGGATAAAATCAAACATGTAATATACAAAAGACATAATAATGAATTAGCAAAATATAAAAGATATAATAATTAGATAAATGTTAAGTAGTAACAAATGGAGCAAAAAGTGTCTCTTTTGAAGAAAAGTTAAAAGAAAACAAAAAATATTCGTTCCTGAAAAAAAAAGAAAGGAACATATTCACACAATGTCTAGGTGTAGGTCCAAGATTATTGGTGTCTTTAGTTTGACCTATGGGGAGGCAATGTGGTCCTATGTCGCTTTGGTCCGGTCTGAGAAGTTGGTCCTTGCCAGATCTTCCCGATTATATTATGTGAGACCAGACGGGGAGCGATCTTGATCCCTAAAAATGATGTAGTGTAGTGGAAGATGGGGACTTTGGATACATGAAGTGTGTAATGCATGTCTTAGGCGCTAAAAAGATTGCAGAGCGTTTTATGCTGTTTGGTCTGCAAAATTTTTAGGTGAGCCTACCCAAACGCCGGCTTGTTACGCTTGGGGAAAAAATCATTTAAACTATTAATTTAACAGATCTTTTTTCCATGTAACATTGCGTTACCTATGGAGAAATGAGAGGTTAAATTCTTTTTTATTCCTAACGAATGAGCCGGTAATGTTGTGTTTGTTCATATTAAAAGCGTACCCAAAAGTCATATAATTGAATGATTGTTCTTTTATGTCAAAAAAAAATTCCACACTGGGCGTGCAAACAATGTAAAAGTTGTAAAACACACGATGATAATTAAAGATATAAAGTTTAATGATATTTTTTTCAATATTAAAATTCAAATTAATAAGTGAATTGGGTAATTATTGGTAAGTCAATCAGTTGATAATTGACAGGTTATTTGGTGGACACGACAATCTAGCATTCTGCTGTGCCAAGGTACGGCCTAATAAATTGGAGGTGTCATGTTCCTGACGCCGCTGCAACTGTTTATTGATGTTTGTGAGTCACCCTGCTGGCTATGGGAAAATCTCCCTGCCTTCCACTTGTTTCCTGACCTAATTGAAAATACTGGGGTTTAAATGTAAAAAAGGCTGTGAGCTTGTAGGCGGTATAATTCGGAAATATTGTGTTTCAAAGATATCTGGAGTCAAATGATTGAATTCAATGAAATATACATCTTGAGGCAATCGCTGTGGGTGTTGAACGAATCGGGGCTGTGGAGGTGTTATGTACAACACATCCTCTGTGTAATATTTTAATTTATTGACATGTATGGTGTCACTATCTCTATTGAGTGGCTGATTTGGACGATCTATTCGAACGACATTTGGTGAAATTATTTCAATTATTTTGTGGGGTCCAGTAAAATATGGTGCTAATTTACCTGTGTCGGGGTGTCTGTAATTTTTTACCAAAACAAGATCATTCTCTTCGAAATGTGGTGTTCTGTGCTGCTTATCAAATGTTTCTTTATCTTTTTTATGTTTATTTTGAGTACGAGAGCTTGCTATCTCTCGAGCTATATTTATCTCGGGATATGGGTTAAGATGAGTTCTTAGATCTGTGGGGATAACATTGAACATTAAGTAGGTAGGTGGAAAACTTGTGACAGAATGGGGTGTGTTATTGTACGTCTGTGTGACGCGTTTAACTAGTTGAGTCCAGGAAGCTTTCGGATTTTCTAGATAAGCTAGTCTGAGCTTGCCTGTAATGGTCGCATTTAAGCGTTCTATTAAACCGTTGGCTTGTGGATTATTGCTGGTAGTTAGAAGAGGTTGTATACCATGCATTATTAGAAATTTACGGAATTTTTCTGAGGTAAAAGCGGGCGCTCTGTCAGATAACAGGCGTTTTGGAGATCCTTGCTGTAGTACAGTCTTGAGGGTTTGAATGTACGTTAGGGTACTGGTGGACTTCGATGGAAAGGTCCAAGCATATCGCGTTAAATGATCCACTATTACGTGTAGATAGGTCTTGGAGTGTCCATATTTCGAAAATCCAGCTATGGTATCTATAGAGATTAAGTCGAATGGTTGTTGAGGTGGTGGAATTTGTCCGAGGGCACCATAGGGTTTACCCTTGGGTTTTTTAATGATTTGGCAGGTGTGACACGACCTGACAAATTTTTCTATAGATTTAGAGATACCTTTCCAGTAGTACTGGGTAGTAATTATGCGGGTCATCTGAGAGATGCCTGGGTGGTTATATTCTTGGTGAACTTTGTTCATGAGAGTATGTTGCAGGGTTTCGGGAATTATTATTTTAGTTACACCTTTTCGTGTAATGGTATGTAAGCCGTTTGTATCAATGTTGAAGGGGGATGCTGTTGGTTGATGCTGTTTTATAATATCAGTACTGATTAATCCTACAAAGGGGTTTCTTGAGAGTAAATCTGCCTCATACTGTTGACTGCCTTTGATGTAGTGTATTTCGTAATTATAGGTAGATAGTCTCAAGCTCCATCTAAATAGTCGGCCTAACGGATTTTTTATAGTTTTAAGCCATTGTAAAGCTTGATGGTCTGTGTATATGGTGAATTTTATACCGGTGAGGTATATTCGGAATTTGTCTACACTTTCGACGATGGCGAGGCACTCAAGTTCGGAAACGGTGTAGTTTCTCTCATGTGCCCTAAGGGCGCGGCTAAAATATTGCACAGGATGTATTTGTCCATCTGGGTGTACCTGTTTGAGTATGCCGGCAATCCCTTGGGTGGATGCGTCGCAATAAAGGCGGCATGGTAAACCGACTTGATACAAGTGTAGTACTGGTTTACTGGTTAAACTCTCTTTGAGAGTGGTGAAAGCTTGTTGACAGTCTGTGTTCCAATTCCATTTTACATCCTTTTTAAGTAGTTTATTTAAAGGTGCTCGTAAGCGTGCATAATCTGCTATAAACTTATTATAAACGTTTACTGCTCCTAAAAATGATTGTAGTGTTTTTTGATTGTTAGGTGGTTTTATTGCATTTATAGTATCAAGGTTGCGCGTCTGCGGTGCATAAGTACCTGCGGTAACAGTGTATCCTAAGAAATCTATTTTTGTTTTAAAAAATGAACATTTATTATAATTAAGTTTGATGTTTTCGTGTTGACACACTGTTAGAAATTGTTGTAGGTGTTGTAGATGATCCTCTAGGGTGTCAGAAAAAATAATGAAATCGTCGAAGTAATGGGTAACAAAATTTAGTTTATATTTTTGCATGACCTGGTTTATGGCACGATGGTATATCTGTGGTGAATTTTTAAATCCGTAAGGAAGTCTACAAAATTCGTACTGACTATCTAACGTCACGAAAGCTAGTAGATTACGTGAGTTAGGTTCTATTTCCACTTGCCAATATGCGGATGCTATATCTACAGAAGAGTAATATTTGGCTTTTGACAATTTGTCAAGAATGGTTTCTATTAAGGGTAAAGGATGTACGTCTGGAGCGATGATTTCATTAAGTTTTCTGTAATCAATACAGAAACGTTTCGTTTGGTCACGTTTGGTAACAAGCGTTATGGGACTGGCATAAGGTGAAACTGACGGGGCAATGATTCCATATTGGAGCATTTGTTCTATTTGGGTTTGTATTTCTTGTTGGTCGTGTAGTGGCACTCTATATGGGCGTAATGCTATTATTTTATCTGTGGTGGTATTGATTTTTACCGGTGGTATGTTCAATTTGGGCACATTGTATTTATTAGTAGAGAACACTTGTGAGAATTCATATAGAATTCGGTGGAGTTGGTGTGGACAATGTTCTAACTGAAGTGCCGCATTAGAAGGTATAGAAATCTCAATATCATGGGTAGGAGAAATAGTGGGTGATACAATAGTGGGGGAACATATAATTGGAGTAGAGTCCGCCACGTGTAAACAGGACTGGTGCGAGGGGAAAGTGGTAAACATATCAGTTTCCCTCGGTTGAGTGGAACATAAATCCTGTTTGCACTTGGTGAACTTATAGATATTCGTTGGGAGAGCATCATTATTTTGATAAATTTGGAGATTATTAAAATCTATAATTAATTTAAATATTTTAAGGGTATTAATAGATAAAATACCAAAAGGTAGTGAAGCTTCTACTATAAAAAATTTTAGTTTTTGGGTGAGGTTACCGATTTTAAGTTTTAAAAAAATATATCCAAGGGTATTTACATTGTGGGCTATTGCATTTATAGTTAAACTGTACTGATGGATAATAACTTTATATGGTAATCTATTTTCTATGGTTCTTAAAATATCTAAGTTAAGTAGGTTTATAGATGCTCCCGTGTCTATTAAAAAGGGCAAGTTTACATTTGGTGACAATTCAGTCCATATTATTAATTGTTCAACGAAAATAAGTTTCAGGTTTTCCTACCGTTGAGCTGCTCGCGGGGCTTGCAGAGTCGTCTTGGCTTGCAGCTTGGACTTGGGGAACATGGTTCGGAGGTTGGACCTTGGGCTGGGTGTGGGTACCACGTTTTGGTACAGTGGTTGTGTGTGGTCGGGCGCTGTAGACTGGGCGTGTTTGGTCCCGTGGGAACCGTTGTACACACTGGGAGTGCCAGTGCATGGCATTGCAATACTTGCAAGGCGAGGGGGGAGGTGTAACTGGGTATGTTACACGTGATGGCCGCTGGCTGTTGTACCGCGGTGGTGGGTTGTGGTAGGTGGGGTGTGGAGCCTTGTCTACTTGGCGCTGGTTCACTGCACTGGTGGCACACTGAGTTATTCTTGACACTAGGTCGAACCATTCCTTAATGGTATTTGGCTGCACAGTTGCGACTAATCGCTGGTCTGCGACGGGTAGTCCGTCGGTCAGAGATTCAATTAAAATGTCGGCGGGTAGGTCGAGTTTCATACCCATAACAGTTTTGTTTTGGTAGTAGTCTTCTAGGGACATTTGGGGTGTCATTTTGATTGCCAAAAAGCGTGCAAACGACGCTTCTGTCGTTGCTGGGAATAAGTCTATCAATCTCTGGCGGGCTTCAATATAATATAACCTATCTAACCGTAGGCTTCGGAAATATTGGAGGGGCTTACCTTGTAGATAGCAGGGTAATTTGCGTAGGCGATCTGTGTAGGTCAGTTCAGTTCGGTCTGCTTGGACATCGAAGTTGTCGAAAAAGCTTTGGGCTTCAAAAGTACCATCGTATGGACTTACGTCTATCTCCCTAGGAGATCGGGCTACCAGTAACTTACTCAGGGCATCGGCGATCTGTGTCAGTGGGTCTGCGGAGGTATCTTGGGGCGGCGACGTTTCCTCCTCTTCCAATGTCGTTTCTTGTTTGGGGATAGTTTGTTCGGCTGTATCGTTGGACGGGTTGGTTTGCTCCTCCATCTTGCTTCTTGGCTCTTCTATCTATCTGGACAGTCTTTACCTTCTTCGTTGTGGTCTCCTTCGTTGTGGTAATCCTGTCGACTATCTGTGATATAGTGTTGAGATCCTGTTGACTCTCTGTAATAATATGTTGGGGTTTGGTAACCCTGTTGTAGAACCTCGTCGACTCTCGCTATAAGTTGTGGCAACCGAGGGTCAAACCTGTAGTAACCGCGAGGGACAGTCAGGGGTGGAGAGTTTTCCAGTGCCTCTCTGCACCTTGTAGGACCTTTAACAGTTCTCCCAAAGTACGGGCAGTCGTGGTCGAGGCAGAGTGGAAAACTGGGGATGTCCACACACACAAAACGAAGAGACACAGTTGAAAGAAAGTTCCTTGAATAGATAAAAAGCGAGCCAAAAGCTAAGATGGAGATAGGAGATTCCTTACTGTTTTACATGGTGAATGAGGGGAACTTGGAGACAACCGGCGACGCGCTGATGGGGAACTGGACTGAACTGGCTGTTGCTACGCGGTCTTTTTATACGACCGCTCTGACTAAGAGAATTGGGTCATGCACGTGTCGATGCTACTCGAGACACGGCACGTGTCGCTGATATTCGAGTCTGGCGCCTACCTGTCGGCTAACAATCTATCTTTAGAAGTTACTTTGGGATCTCTCAATCTTGCTTTTAACTTGGCTTTTAATCTATTATATTTTATTTATTCATCCTCAGTACATTACATATGGTGGTGCAAGGAGACATGTCAATTATGCGTATAATTAGTTAGTTTATAATTAGTTCTATATACAACATGACAAGCTTGTTATACGTATTACATAATATAGGGTTATTGGTTTAAATTATCATATAAATATATATACACAAATATACACGCATACACCTATATATTGTTTACAACCACAAGATATGTCCAATATTTCCTTGATATTATTGAGATATACATACATTAAATTATATAAATACATTGACCTTTATATATATATTTGTTGTTGAACACACACACAAATCCTAACACGAAACACACATTAATATTACAATTATTTTATTTCCAAAGCGCTATATCCCGCAAGGGATACTTGCGCCAAACAAGGAGAAAAGTTTATTTGCATAGTTATTTACATTATTCAATGCATGAAAACACTAGAGATCCAGATTTTGTAAAAAGTTTAAAATGTATTTACAAAATGAATTAAACTTAAATAAGTCGGTGGACGAGTGGGTAACCCCCTCGATTCCCGACAGTCATGAACCGGGATTGAATCCCGCGTTAAAATTTTGTTTAATATGTGAATAACCTTCACATATCATTCATTGTTCAATTATCATGAACTAGGTTGCTCTTGCTGAGCGGTACCTATTTATGTTATTTGTACCTTGTACCAGGAATTAAACTTTAAATATGATTTTTTATCGGAAATCAAATCGTTAAGTTCACAAACAACTAGTTCATTCTCATTCTATAATCTTGAAATGCACATTAATATGTTGTAATAACTTGAAAAGGGTTGGCGTTCAGCCAACTGAAATATTAGTAAGTAAATTATATTTCGATTCAATATATGCGTTTTTAATCAAATACCTATATATATATATGTAGTAAACCAGATGTGGAATGTACTGGGCAGTCGTGGTAGTGAGTGCGTGATGGGATTCCCGCGCTGGGACAGCAAGAGACAGAGGCAGGTCTAGATGGTAACTCCAAGAAGGTAGAGGTAGACCACGGACGAAGACAGTCGGACTACGGGCGTCACGGATGCCCTACATCGCGGATAGAAGGGGGGTGAGAGATCCCACTGACCGTATAATGGCGTCGCTCTGAAAACAACTAAACAACTGCCTTAGTCTAATTTCTGGGCCTTTTATATTGGACGCTCGCATAAGGTGGAGCGTCCTGATTGGTTCCTATAATCACGCCACCCTATGGCGCCGGGTTGTTTTTCGTCTGGCCTTTGTCGGCTGGTTTACCTCCACCTTCTTTGTTTTATTGTCACTTCCATTGTTCGATACATATTTTAATATATAGATATGGGGTTATATAACAAATATATATCAGAAGAAGGTTGTGAACTATCTAACTCAAAATATACTACAGAATGTGCCCCCGGTGATGAAGGTTTGGTTGGGGGAATGACATGTAATGAATGATAACCTAACAAACCTAATATAAAAAAATAAAAGAAATAATTTGTATACAAATTAGTTAAAATTATTATAATGTTACAAGTTAAAAAGAGAAAGATGTTGTAATGGTGGTGTATCAATGAGAGAAAAAAAATCAAGGTTAAAAAAATAAAAACGCACAAAATGAATGATAAAAGATTAAGAGAAAGTATATAATACAACATGGTAAATATGGTAAAATGAATCGTACAAGGAAAATAATATCTTATTGCATAAAAGATGAGAGGAAAAATTGAAGTTAGTTTATTGACTGAACGTATAATGTGACGCTAAGGTTGAAAAGGGGAAAGGGGTATCTGAGCATGTTTCTGCAAAGTAATATCTTAAGCATTCTGCAATGCAATGCGAACTTGTTTAAGTGAGGCATTGTTTTCATTAACAGAAGGCCCAAGATATCCCGTCCGCATCATTAGTTCAGACAGTGAAAAGAGATGGGAAGATTGATGGAGGTAAAAGGGAGAGGTAGAGGTAAGAGGGATCCCTGTTGTCCATAATGATTGTGCCCGTTTGAATTATGAGAAAAAAAGTGAAAAGTTGAAAAAATGGTGAATTGATATGATGAGTCGGGCGATGAGAAAAAAAAAAAAAAAAGATCGCGCTGGATATCCTGAGCTCATTATTGGGAATTGGTATAACGAGGAAGGATTGTTCCAGTCGGATTAATCAATGAAAAAAACAAAAAGTTCGGCGAACTGGAATCCCTTGGAAGGTTGGAGGTTTGAAGGATGCGGAAAAGGAGAGGTGGGTGTAAGAGATTTATTGTTGTCAATTTTGATTGTGTCCGACTTGTGTGGTGAAAAGAAAAAGTTGAAAAATGAAAAAATGATGAGCCGGACGATGAGAGAAAAAAAAATACTAACTGGGTCTCCTGAGCTCACTGTTGGGAAATGTACAGCGAGGAAGGGTCTTCTAGTTAGTTTAATCAATAAAAAAAAAAGAAAATGGCTGACGAACAATAAACTCTTGATGGCTGTAATAAGTTGGGAGGAAAGGTTCATGGGATAGAGTTAAGAGGTTGTAAGGGAAGCGTCAAAAATAACATTTTGAAAATCTATTAAGAAAAATAAAATGATAAATGTTTTATCTGTTTAAGAAATATTATAAATATTGTTAGGTGTAGGTTTTTTTTTAAATGGTGCCTAAAATAGTTGAAGTTGTAAAATGCTAAGTCTAAACATGATGAGAAAAAAGAAAAAGAAAAAAAATATTAAAGGTAATAATATATAAAGGGTTGATTGGTAGTTGAAGGCATTAATAAACTAAATGATATTATCGATTAATAGTGAAATGTTTTATCTACATCTGTAAGTTAAAAAACAAAGTCCAACACCACAACACTAGGTAAACTGTAAGTCTATTTACAATAAATGAGAGAAAAGCTAGCAAACCTATTAAATGGTAAACAATTTGGGGCACAAATTAGTTACTAGAATAAAAATAAAGATAAAGGGGAGTAGTGGTGACACACTGATATAATATTATAAAACTACAAAAAATATATAAGAGGAGTGCATAGGAAGGGGATAAATTTAAAGTAAACACACACAATAGCGAAAGTAAATATTTGGGAGAGTTGGTATGCTAGTTACAGTTTTTTGTTACTTAAGGTGCCTTAAGTATTTATAACATAGTTTCAGGGATGTAATACACAGGAAGGAGGAGAAGTAGAGATAATAAAAGTAAAATAAAATATAAAAGAAAATTGACTTAAGCAAAAGGTTTGCGATAGGTAGTGACGCAGTAAGGAATAAAGGAAGAAGGTCTGAATTGGTTTCTGCAAAGGACATCTCAGGAGTCCTGCCCTGCAATACGAGCTTAGAGGCGAAGTATTGTTTTCAGGGTTCAGCAATCTCAAGATGCTCTGTAAGTAGCATTAGATCAGATGGGCAAAAAGCGTGAAGATCGAAGGAGAGGTAGGTAATGGGAGAATATGGGAAAGAATTTTTTTTTTTTTTTTGAGAGAGGTTAAAAAAGAGATGGTGGTTCAAGGGCTGCGCTGCTGTCGGTGATTGAATGGTTACCCAAGCTCTCCGTGTGGAGTTAACATGGGGAGGAAGAGTGTACCAGGTCGATGAATCATTAAAAAATAAAAATTAAAAAATGTTGACGAGCAGGAGTTTCAGGAACTGTTGAAGAGGTTAGAGGGTGGAGGTAGATTGTGAAAACAGGGTTCCACTGTTGCCATTGATTGATTGAACCCGGGTTTGAGGAAAAAAAGAATGAAATAAAGAATGTTGGGACGGTGACCCGGGTGTAAATAAAAAAAGTCGGCAAACAGGAACTCTGCTCTGCGATGGACGAGGGGTGGTTAGAACGAAGGCATAGAAGGCCAATGGAAAATGATCAACGAGAGAAGTATGGAAGGCAGAGTTGGAAGGATCAAGATATAAGAAGGGACAGTTGGTATAAGGCGTCACTGTTAAAACAAAATTTGTTTAAGTTAAATTAGCTTAGACGTAGGCCATGGAAAATTAAAACAAATGATGTCAAAGAATATAAGGTTTCAGGTGATGTTTTTATGCTACTGGTTTTTACTGTTTAGGGATGGAAGGAAAATAAATATCTTAATGTAAAAGAAATATCCTAAAATATATGGATTGATTCTAAAATATAAAATGGCACACATCAAGGATCGTAAAAATATAAATGAATAAGATTTTAAAATATAGTAAGTATTTAGTGTGTTCCCCACGTGATGCAATACTTATAAACGCAAATTAGACGATGTTTGGAATAGTGTCGTGGCGATGAACGCCATTTTGGGGATTTAATTGTCCTTTTAGAAGGCCAAGATGGCGTCTCACATGGTGTCATGTACAGGATCGATTTTAGAGATGGTGTGACCTAATTTTTAAACGGGTTGACAAAACAATAAACTATTCTATAACATTAAAAAATAAGATTTTCTATAAAAGGGATTAATTAATTAACTAGTGTAAATGTGTTATGATCATGCGAAATGTGTTAATGGAATATGGGATATGCGAGAGGAATTAAAATTGATGTGAACAATCTAGAAAAGTGCGAGATAAAAATGTATGTTTTAACAAGTGACACTGTGGCGCGAGAAAGTCGAGCTCGGCGTTGTTTTTGTTTTTGGAAGGGCGGTAACATAATAGCTATTTATGTAACATGGATTGTTTGCCACTCTTTCAGGACCTAGATTTCGCATATTGCATTTATAGTTGTTTTTGTAATTGTGGGAAAAATGGGAGGCATATTTTGAGATGAGATGATTTAAAATTGATATTTATAAAAACACAAATCTAGGACTAATTTTTAAAAAACTTTTAAATATTGAGAAATATCAATTTGAATAGTAATAGGTCAAGTAAAATAAAGAGCGTAATAAATTTAATTATTAAAACTATGGCCATAAATAAGGTATTAAAAAAAACACACAAATAAGTTTAAAAAATATGATTCGAGTAATTAAAATATAATATGATTTTTTAATGTAAATTTGAAAGTTGCATATTTGGATAATGCCATTTTAGGTGAATTTAAGAAAGGCATGTAAGATTAGTAAATTAGCAAAAATGCGTGATTGAATATTTTTAATAATAAAATTGAAAATGATGAATTAAAATTTATAATTTGATTAAAATAAAGTAAAAATGATAAATGAGAGTATGAAAGTTTTAAAAATTGAATAAAAATGATATAAAAAAGGTTATAATTGATTTTAAAATGCTTAAGGTGAAAATATAAGAATAAAATTTATGGGGGAAATGGCAGAAACAAAGTTTAAAGTACCTTGAAATGGCTGATGCTGGCTGGAGTTGATCTCTGGAGATGGCTGTTTGGAAGAAGGCTGCTTGTTGCGTGGGATCCGTCGAAAGAGGAGATGAGGGCCTCCTTAGATCTTCGCAGTGGGGTTTCATGTTGGTGAGGGCATCCGCGAAGTACTCGACTCCGGCCTCCGTCATCCTCTGCATGTTGCTGTCCTCAGTCATCCTGTTGACTTTAACGGTTCTGTAGTAAACCCGATGTGGAATGTACTGGGCAGTCGTGGTAGTGAGTGCGTGATGGGATTCCCGCGCTGGGACAGCAAGAGACAGAGGCAGGTCTAGATGGTAACTCCAAGAAGGTAGAGGTAGACCACAGACGAAGACAGTCGGACTACGGGCGTCACGGATGCCCTACATCGCGGATAGAAGGGGGGTGAGAGATCCCACTGACCGTATAACGGCGTCGCTCTGAAAACAACTAAACAACTGCCTTTGTCTAATTTCTGGGCCTTTTATATTGGACGCTCGCATAAGGTGGAGTGTCCTGATTGGTTCCTATAATCACGCCACTCTATGGCGCCGGGTTGTTTTTCGTCTGGCCTTTGTCGTCTGGTTTACCTCCACCTTCTTTGTTTTATTGTCACTTCCATTGTTCGATACATATTTTAATATATAGATATGGGGTTATATAATAAATATCAGAAGAAGGTTGTGAACTATCTAACTCAAAATATACTACATATATATATATACATGTATATACATCACTTGCCTTGTATGCAGTAAAAATTTAACCAAATTATTTTCTAATGTATGCATTTTTGATTAAATACATAAATATATACATACACCAACTTATATATATATATATAGATTTAAAAATAAACCAAAATATTTTCACAATGGACCAAGTTAAAGGCGTTAAAACCTCATTCAAAAGTTTTCATACCGGAAAACTACAATTGGAGAGAGAGAGAATTTAAAAAAAGACATAACATCACTATTTTTACATTCCTACAAATTAAACATCTATTCATTTAGATAACGCAGGTTTCTACAACATATACTTTAAATAAAAAATAACTATAGGGCTCAAATCCTTGTTCAGATATCTGATATTGGTTGAAATTTTACTTTGTTCAATTTGGGAGGTGAAGATGTATTACAGGTTTAATCTTCCTACTACATTTATTCAACCACCTACCTGTATATTGGATGTCTGATTGGATTGATTGCAGTAGTCAATGCTGTGAACACTAATGGTATTAGAAACCACACATTTTATATAAAAACTTAAAATATCAATATGTTTTAGATAACTCATGTGAGAGAGATGATATGGCATTCTCAATGTAAATATATCAATACCACAAAATATGTAAGACATGATAGTAAATAGAAAATTTGTCATTTGTTTGCAATTTGTTTTCAAAACAAAGTATTAAAAGAGCAAAAAAAAAATAGATGTTTGAAATTTAATATTAAAAATTTATTTATAGAGAAGTAAGCAAATCTTCATTTGTTGAGAACTTAACAGCTTGATCTTGACCATGGCACAGGGTTTCACAAAGAGATTCATTAAGTTCTTCATTCAAATGGGAATTTAATTTTTATATTGTTCAACAATATCCTTAATTCTTTGACTGCAGTTTGAACAGAAAATTTATCTTCCATCTTTCAACAGGTGAGATTTATTATTTATTTAGGTAACCCGGATTCCTGGAGCATACTAAAGTCGCCAACTATCCGAGTTGGTCTTTAGACTTCACGTCTAATGGTGGCGGCAGACATCCAGTTTATCAGGTGTCGCCAGGCTGACTTGTGCTTGGGGATGTTCTGCAGGTCTTCAGGGGCAAATATATTTATTCCTAGGAGGGTGGCTGTTTGGAACCTATGAAGGTGGTAGGCGGGACATCTGAAGAGAAGGTGGTCGATAGTTTGGTCTTCCTCGTGGCAGTGTGGGCAGGTAGGATCGTCTCTAGATAATTTTGCAGCATCGGCTTTGACAAAGCCATGACCTGTGAGGATTGTGGAGGTAGTGTCACAATATTTTATTTTGGGCAGGATCGCCATGAGAGTGTTTGGGAATGCAGCTATTCTCCTGAGGTTTCTTGTGGAGTGATCTGTGACATATAATTCCTTCCAGAGTTGGAGTGAATACTGTTCGCTGCGGCCTCGAACAAACTTTTTGGATAGAGTGGAGTAGGATATGGACAAGTTTGAATCAGCTGCTGCCTTGGCTAATTTATCTGCATGCTCATTGCCTTCTATGCCGCTGTGGCCTCTAACCCAGCAGAGCTGTACGTTTAAATAGTTTAGATTGCGGACTATCTCAGCTATGAGTGAGGTTTTTGGGAGTTCTGGGTTATAAATGGCATGGAGAGCTGCCAGGCAATCAGAAGCAATTGCTGTTGGTTGTCTTTGCATGAGCTGGATCGCTCTAGTTGTGTATAGAATAGCAAATAATTCTGCCTGGAAGGAGGTGCAAAGATCATGGAGTTTTAGTTGTATTGGAGTGGAGGGGGGTGGCAGAAAAACTGCGCCGCCTACGCCTTTGAGGGACCGCGATCCATCGGTGTATATGATGATTGCATTTTCTGGAAGCGACTTTGAAAACTGAAGTAGTTTTCTAAGGGGTGGTTAGTGGACTGCGCTTGGCCCTGGACGTGTCTCAAAAGGACCATTTTTTAATGCTTCTTTGTACGCCAGATGTGCCTTGATTGAAATGTCCAATGGAGGGCCGCCAGTGAGTGAGATAGCTGGAATTGTGGGGGTACAGGGGCCCCCCTAATAAGAATTTTAGCGAATTTATAGTGGAGACTACGTAGTTTGCGAGTGCCATTGGTGTCGAACACTCTCTTGCCCCAAACACCCGAGCCGTAGAGCAGCGCAGGGAGAATTACCATCTTGATTATTTTCAGGCCTGTGCTGTAAGTGAGTCCATATTGTTTCCTAATTGTGCTAATTAATCGAGGAAGCATCAATTTGCATTTGTTGAAAATGTTGTCCGAGTGGCGAACAAATGTGCGTGTGGTGTCAAAAGTTATGCCCAGTATTTTTATATGGTTGTTGATTAAAATGGGCTGGTCGAGGAATTTTATATTTTGGTAACTAGGGCGCTTGGATTTCCAATGAAAGAGGCAGGCCTGGGTCTTCTTAAGATTAAAGATCAATCCATGCCCTTTACCCCATAAGCTTAAAGTTTTAAGAAATTTGTTAATCTCCTTTGTTGGTAATCTACGGAAAGCTCTGAAAAGCAAGGTGAAGTCGTCTACAAAGCAAATTATTTGGCAGTTTTGGGGCTTTGGAAGGGAAAGAGCTTTCCTGGCTACAATGTTGAAAAAGAAGGGGCTTAGCGGTGCCCCTTGTGAAACACCCAGTACTGTGTGCGCGGTGAGAGTGGAGTCTCAGGCTTGGTAGATCACTTTCCTGTCTCTGAGAGAGCTTGCAGAGAGTTGTATAAGCTCTTCAGGACAGTTGAAGTCCCGGAGGCCTTGAATGATGGTATGTCTTTGAACCGTGTCGAAGGCATGGCTAATGTCCAAGCTTATTGCCACTGTCTTTCTCCAAGGCTTCAGGCCGTCGTTGATAAAGTTGTTGATTGAGTCAAGGGCTCCTTCTGCCGAACGCCCAGGGACGAAGCCAAATTGCATGGACGAGAACCAGCCATGCTGGTCTGCTAGCCATTACAGCCTCGCTAGGATGCATCGTTCAAAAACTTTGGCTAATGTATTGATCATAGTAATTGGACGGCAATTGTCCAGTGGGTTGGATAAGGTGGAGTTTTGTTTGGGGATGAGAACCAGTCGTCCAGCTTTCCAAGGGGTTGGGAAGTGTCCGAGGCGCAGGCATTTGGTGAAGATTTGCGATAAGAGTTCATGCAGTGCTGGTCCACCGAGGAGTATGCATCTGACTCCAAGTCTGTCGGGACCTGGGGACTTTCTCCATCCACATCGTCGGATCGCGCGAAGGATTTCAGCCGCTGTGAAAGCAGGCTCTTGGTTAAAGGTTGGGAGCTAGTCCACTGTTGGTCTTGGCACAGTCCAATCTGTTGGAAAATAGTTCTGAAGTACCTCTCGACAGATTTCCTCTGAGGTTAGTGGGGTACCATCTTTGTGTTTGAGCAGAGGTGGCCCTAAAGAGCCTCTCCGACCTTCGGAGATATAGCGGTGAATTGAGCTCCATGCGGCTGAGGAGACCTCTTGGCACAGTGATATCCAGGATAGACGCTTTGCTCGCCTTATAGCCGCTTTGAGTTTATTGTGGCAGGCTCTGTAAAGGCCTTTGAAGAAGCTCCTGGTGGGAAAGAAGGTGTTTTGGGAGCAGGGCGGAGAGCCACCACAATATTGCGGAGCTTAGAAAGTTCTTTGTACCACCAAGGTTTTGATGGTCTTGGTGACTTGGATTTCTTCTTCATAGATGCATCGCAGGCCTCTTGGAGACAGGTGGTGAGGAGAATAACTGCTTCGTCAATATCTCCTGGGGTAAGTGCGGTCTGGAGGCATGAGGCCACGTGGTGGAGGGTGTTCCCTACGAAAGCTGCAAACGCTGCTTCCAGACATGAAGACTCGACCCACGAACTGGTGGGCTCCGAAGGTAGGGTATTTGAGAAATTTGTAAGGATTGGGAGATGGTCTGAGAAGGCCATCTCCTGGAGACAAACTCTAGTGGCATGGATGGCGAGGGAGCTTGATGCTAGGGTGACGTCTATGGAGGAGCGCAGGGCCCCGTTGGACCAGGTATAAGGTGTTGGACCACCCAGAAAGTGTAGGCCCATTAGTGAGGCGGAGGCCTCCAAACTAGCTCCACGAGTGTCGCGAACGGCTCCGCTGCCCCAGGTTGGAGAGTGGGCATTGGCATCCATGCCAAGGATGCACGTGAAGGAAGTTTTATTTAGAGTATGTTCCAGAGTTGGTTGGAAAGTGTTTTCTGATGCACTGTTATGCCAGTATGCTGAAGCAATGACGACCGCTTGGCTGCCTAATCGAATTAGGGCAGTGACAATGTTGGGGTCATTAGAGCTGATTGGGATGAGGTTGAGGTCTGCTCGAATAACAAGTCCCGCAGGGGTGTAGTTATCATTGGGGATGAAGGTGACGAAATTTGAGTCAGGCCATTTGAAATTCTTTGGTAATTCTTGTAGCAGAATGGCGTCTATTCTTTGTTCTGCTGCTATGCTGGAGAGTTCGAGTACTGCAGAAGGTGACTTTCTGAGATTGGCTTGGAGAATTTTGAAGGATCTAGTCATTTCGGGTGAGTTGAGCTAATTTGGCCTTCACCAGAGGGCAAGTCCGGGCTGTGGCGTAGTGGCTTAGCTTCTCAAATACTGCTCCGGTGTTCTTGCAGCAATCATGACATTTTGCAGAAGAGTTTGGGAAAGAGTGACTTCATGGCCGACCGTGCCACACTTGAAGCAGATGGGTTGGACAGCAGGGCAAGCTGTAGCGCGGTGGCCAAAGCTGCAGCAGCGGTAACATTGCTTTAGGGAGATACTTTTTTCGTACCGTAGGATGAGTCCTGCAATGGGGATTTTTCCACGATGGCCCAAGAAATTTGACACTTCGTTGTCAACCTCGAGGAAGACTGTAGTGTAGCCATGAGGGTTGTCTTTTGGACGGTGGGCAATCTTGAACATTCTTGTCCCGGAGAAGTTCTTGAGATCCTCGTTATTTTGGAGGCTTTTCAGGATCATGTTGTTGGTTGTGCAGCTTTCTACACCGAACAAGCAAAATATGGGATGGATGATCGGTCTTTCCGTGCATTTCAAGGAATTGGGGATATTTTTATTAGCTTTGAATCTCGCCGCGAGAGTCGAAGCACCTTGAGTGGTTCTGGTGTGGATGACCAGCCGTCCTTTTCCATTGAGGGAGGCTGCCGCGTCAGAGGAATTCAGGATTGAGGGTCTGCTTTTTTTTACTTCACGTAGAATTTCACGTGCTTCCTCGGATGGATTGTCTGACTTTATGAGTACATGTGATTCATAAGCGGTTGTGAAATTTTTTGGGGCGGGTTTGGTCTGCTGCTTTTTTGTGAGTGGGATCGGTTTTGTGACATACGGCTTGGCTGTGGCGTTTATGTAGGGTTTCTCCTTGAGGATTTGATGTTCTTTGGCGTGATTTATCCCCTTATATACATCAAGTATTATATCCTAAGTTCCTTTTAGAGCCCATCCCATCAGGGATAGCATTGACTGAAGTTGTTCTGTGGTCATGCCGTTCGACTTTGCTACGTCAGTCATTTTTCTTGTAGCCTTCTGATGGATAGCCTTGATCTGGTTAAACTCGAAGTTGCAAGAAGGCTCACCAATACGCGGGCGTTTCACGCTTCCTTCTCTTTGCAAAAGAGACGATTCACTGTCCATTTCAACCTTATGTTTCATTAATACAAGTGAATCTCACCTTAATTCAAGTAAATCTAACCTTAATACAAGTAAATCTCACCTTAATACAAGTAAATCTCACATTAATACAAGTAAATCTCACCTTAATTACAAGTAAATCTGTATAATTGATAAAGCCTTATTGTTTTTTTTAATCAGAAGACATTCTATGATCATAAAAATAAATTTCATCATTTTAATTTGGGATAAAATATATAGAAGGTTGAAAAAATATTTTCAAAATGTTATTATAAAAACTGTAAAATCTTTGTTTACGTAATATAATTAGCAAACGTATTATAAGATTTATTTATTGGGGTATTAGATATATTTATTTACTTACAGGATTGTTGTTAGTATTAGATAGCGTTAGTTATTTATTTATTTCATCTCAATTTGCAGGTGTTACATTCGAGCACAGCTCGCGAGTCACCTTGTCCATATTATTTACACATGGCGAGTTGTGATGCTGGAGTGGCCCCCCGAACCTTACAGGAGGGCAGTTGTTGGGGTTTGGCTGTCAGCTAGCCATTGGGTCCAGGTCGTCGGATTCGGTGGCTGAGGTCACCTTGGTTTTGAACAATTTCTTGTATAGTTGGATTTGAGGATTTTTGAAATTGCGAGAATAGTCTTGTCGCAGAGTCTTGATAAATCTCTTCTATATTAGGCTGGTTGAGATCTTCTTTGAGAATTTTGTTTGAAAGATTGAATGGGGCTCCTATAGTGGTTCGTAAGCAAATCCTCATGAAGGCATCTATTCTTTTTTTATCCGTAGGTGTGATATATTTGCCCCAGACTGGTAGTGCGTACGTGATGATGGGTAGAATGCAGGTTTTGTACAACGTGAATTTATGCTTTGTTGTTAAATTACTTTTAAAATTAAGCAGGCTTGATAGAGATATTTTGGCTATCTTTGCCTTTCTTATGGTGTTTTGGACATGTAGGTTAAATTTTAATTTCGAATCCAAAGTGACACCAAGATACTTGGCATGGTCGGCCCAACTAATAGTGCTTGAGTTTACTGTCAAGTTGGTTTGTGGCTTGAATTTTTTGTTATCTCTTGGGGGAAAAACTATTGCTTGAGTCTTAGTTGGGTTAATGTCTAGTTTCCACTCATCGCACCATTTGATTATGTCATTTAGGTAATTCTGAAGCTGAGTAACCAATAGGTTGACTGATTTGGAGTTGAATAAAATTGCTGTGTCATCTGCGAAGAGCTTAAGTTTACATTTAGAGTGCAGTGGGATGTCATTAATGTAAATATTGAAAAGGTAGGGTCCGAGGATAGAGCCTTGAGGTACTCCAGTCTGGATTGGCTTTGGTTCAGTTATAAAATTCCCTTGCTTGACTGAAAATGTCCTGCCCTGTAGATAATTCTGCATAAAATTGATAATGTCACTTGGAAACTGGTGTTTTGTGAGTTTCTTTATAAGGCCATTATGCCAAACTTTATCAAATGCTTTCGCAAAATCTAGAAAGACAGCACCTACCACTTCCTTGTGGGATCTTCTTATCTGGATATAGTCCAGAACTGCAATGAGTTGGTGAGTTGTTGAGTGCCCCCTTCTAAATCCGAATTGCTGCGGGATGATGAAGTTAGAGTTGTCCAAGTACATCTGAAGTCTACGTAGAATAATTCTTTCGTAAATTTTGCCGATGGTGGAGAGGAGGCTGATAGGTCTTAGATCTTCAGGGGATTTAGCGGATTTTTTTGGAATTGGAATTATGATAGCATGCTTCCAGACTTTGGGGTAGTAACACAAGTGCAGTGCGGCGTTGAATACTCCAGCTAGAAATACGATCCATTTGATGGGAAGATTCTTGGCCATTTGCGGAGTGATATTGTCATGGCCAGGAGCTTTGTGGTTAGCTAAGTATTTAATTACTTCTTTGACTTCATTTGGTGTCGTCATTGTGAGCATTTTTTCTTGTTGGTGATTATAAGTTATATTTGGTTGGTCTTCTTCTTTTTCCTTGGAGAACTGGTTGGAGAAGTGTTCTGCAAGTTCATTTCCGATTTCTTTGTCGGTCAATAAGGTTTTGCCGTTCGTTACTAAACTTGAGATCCTTTCCGTTTTTTTCCTGATGGGTTTTGTTTTTCTCCAGAAGTCCTTTGGGCTTGATTCAATCTTGTGTATGAATTGATTCCAGTTCTCGGTGGAGTCGGATTTGAGGGCTTTGTTAACTTTTCCCTGTAGGTTTAAATAAATGGCTCTATGGGCTGGATCCCAGGTTGCTTGCCATCTCTTACGAGCTTTATTCTTTTCTTTTATCAAGGCCTTGGTCGAGGGGTTCTGTTTTGATGAAGAGGATGATATAACTGTGTTTTTTGAGTAGCTGTTGTAGATTTTATCATTTAGTATGGTCACTGCTGAGTCAATATTGGCTTCCGTTTTCAAGGGTACTCTAGGAGGCGTACTGGAAATTAAGTCTTGTTGGAAGTGTACCCAGTTAGTGAGTCGGCAAGCCCTAGTCGTGAATTCATCCTTCGGGCAGGTCAGCTCTAGGATTACTGGGAGGGGATCTGAAGATAAGGCATCCAGGGTCTTAATCCTCGAAGTCCAGGGAATGTTTCTAAGAATTGCGATGTCTAAAAAGTCTGGATTTCCCAAAGGACTGTAGTGCGTGGGTGAAGAAGGTGCGACAATGTCCAGGTTTTCTTTTTCGGAAAAATTATGAAGCACGGTTCCACTATTATTGGAGGTTCTTGAGCCCCAAAGAGGGTGCTTGGAGTTCCAGTCTCCTGCAGCGATTACTGATTGATTATTCTCTAACAAGAGATTCAGATCTTCCTCCTGGAGTGGTAGATCGGGTTTCTTATAGATTGACGATATCTGCACTACTGCCCTTCCATCTGGTTTCATTAGAATTGTGGTGTTTTCCATGTTAGATGTTTGAATCAGCACTTTTTTATATTTAAGATAGTTTTTTAGAATTATTGCCGTTCCACCGCCCCTTCCAACGATTCTATCGTCTCTTATTGTCTGATAGTTTCTGAGTTTGAGGTCGACAGATGGTTTTAAGTGTGTTTCACTGAGCAGTGCCATGTCTATTGAGTTTTCTTCTAAAAACTGTAGGAATTCTTCTTTTTTGAGTTTGATTCCGTTGCAATTCCAGAAAACGATTTTTAAAGGTAATTTGCCTTTCATTGTAGGTAAGTTTTGATAATTTCTAATAACTTTTCGCACAGTTCCCTGGTGTCAGAACGAGTAGTTTTCTTTTTTGTAGTTTCCGCGTAACTTGCCTTTTGTTTTTCAACAGTTGCTTCTTCTGTTTTAGTGGAGCTTGCTTGAAGTATGGTGTTAGGGGAGTTTTGTCTAGGAGGCTTTAGCTGCTGTTGTTGTGGCTTCGGAAAATTTGGGCATCCGCGGTAATTGGCTGTGTGCGCCTCTCCACAGTTAGCGCACTTTGGTGGGAGCTGTTTCGACTTTCTTGGACAATCCTTCGAATGATGTTCTTCAGCACACTTGACGCATTTGGGCTTCAAAAAGCAGTTTAGCTGGCCATGCCCAAAACCCTGGCAGTTAAAGCATTGGGTCACTCGTTTTGTAGTCCTGAATGATTCCACGACTATTTTTTGGTAAAGTATTTCAGTTATTCCATAGATTCGTTTATTGTGTTCATTTTTCGGTAGCTCTACTAGGACTATATTCATCGGTATTTTGGTCGATTGTCTATGGAGTCTTTTGACAATGACCTCAGTGAAGCCCATTGAGACCAGTTCAGTTACGACGTCTTCTTCTTTGAAGGCTGTTGTTACCCCCTTCAATACCACTTTCAGTGGTTTTTCCTCCTGTAGTCTGTAGGAATATCCTCCATTATTTTTCTGTACATACTCCCTGATTTTTTTGAAGTCGCCTATGTTTTTCGATTTAATTATGTGCTTTTTGCCAGAAATCGTGACTTGGAATGGTTCCGTGCACAAGCCTTTTAGTTCTTGGCAAAGAAGCTTCCAATCTGCTACATTTTCTGCAATAACAGGAGGAATTCTCGGTTTTTTCACGTTAGTGACTCTGGTCCATGGGCCATCGTTGTCGTTATTTTCTTCATCGTCTTGCGGTGGGTGAGCTACGTTCATTTGTTGAGAAATTTCAGTGGCGGGACTTTGTTCGTCGATGTCCATTCTAGGCGTCTTCAGATTACGCTCGCTCCTAGTTGGCGATCTTGAGTCATCCGATTGGGAGCCGCGAGTTCTCTTCTTTGATTGAACCGTTTCCTCAAGTTTATACTCGATTCCACATTTGTCTAGGATCTTCGTTATTAAGGAGGCTTCGATTATGCATAGTTTCTCGCCGGTTGGTCCGATCGTCGATTTAATTACAATCGGTGGCATATTATTACTTACTCTAAAAAACTTTCAACAGAAATCTTCTAGCGTTAGTTATTTTATTTACATTCTATATCGAACTCAACTGTGTTGCCGAGTACGATATCTCTTCTCTCTATATATAAAAATGAATGTTTGTATGTCTGTCTGTATGTCCGGTATACAAATTCGCAGTAGTTCACTAATTCAAACCAAAATTTCCATACTTAGGTAAAAAAATACGGGGAAGACGATAGGCTATTTTAAAAAATATATAAATCAATTATTTAAACTATATATTTTTAGTCAGAAAATGATGATGACGATATTGCTGTATCATGTTTGATTATCAGATACAAAATTATATCGGGAAAAATTCCAAAAAGTAGAGACCACAGGTGAAACCAGTTCATTATTTTGTACGCAGGAACAAAATTCTAACAGAAAAACATTCATTCGAGCAGAAAACAAAAGCCAGATCATCTTTCTATAAAAATATCGCTTCTCAGACACAAAGTTTGGAGCGGGACGTTTCACAAGAGTGACATCCACGGCGCCAATTTATAATTGTAACGAATAGTATTTGAATAAAAACATTTAATCGGGTAAAACCCGGGCGTTGCCCGGGTCATTCGGCTAGTTAACTATATTACATCTTTCCTTTTTTATAAATCCATTCTTTTTGGTGGCTTCACCTGGCGACCGCTTCTTGTGAACTTCCGCTCTTCTCTGGTCTCCTCCTCTCCAGCTGGATTATCAGTTTCCGACTGCAGCTCCATCCTGTCAGAACCTTTAGGCTGAATTTCTTGATCTTGCTCCATAGTTGAACAAGCACTTCCACTGGGTTCTTGCTCAAGGATGCTTTCATGGTCTCTTTGGGATTGGTTAGTTGTAATATGTGATTGGTTTCTTCTGTAGAGTCCTTTGTTGTTCTGGACTGTATAGGACCTTGGACCATCTTCTCGAACTATTGTGGCTGGTTTCCAGTTTCTTCTGTTTTCTCTTAGATAAACTT
The DNA here is from genome assembly GCA_030710605.1 of Cordylochernes scorpioides. NCBI lineage: Eukaryota > Metazoa > Arthropoda > Arachnida > Pseudoscorpiones > Chernetidae > Cordylochernes > Cordylochernes scorpioides. Next base: position 16,271,856 of record CP092865.1, read on the forward strand.
CTTGTTCGATCTTGAAAGTTGGTTCGTCTCTCGATCCTTTGTCATAGTAGAATTTCTGCTTGTTTCTGGATCTCCTTAGCTCTAAAGTGACATCTTTTTGGATGCAAGGTCTTAACAATTCTTTGCTGATTGGCAAGATTGTCTTTGTTCTTCTTGAAAGTAGTCTTTGTGCTGGTGATCCCATGTCTTCTCCTGGAGTATTTCTATAGTCGAGTAATGCAATCTGGATATCGTCTCCACTTTGTTTGCATTTTCTGAGAATGTTCTTTGCTATTTGCACAGCTCTTTCAGCCAGTCGATTTGATTTAGGGTAGTGTGGACTTGAAGTCTTGTGATTAAACTTCCATTTGTTGCTGAATTCATTAAACTCTCTTGAAGCATAATTTCTTCCAATATCTTTCTCCAGAACTTTAGGAATTCCATGTATGCTAAAGTTTCTTTTGAGAAATCCAATGGTATCTTTTGAATTTATGGTATTAATAGGTTCAAAGTTTATGAATCCAGAATAAAACTGTCTATAATCACAATGTATTCATTCCCTTCAAATTGAAAGATATCTGATGCGACAATTTCCCATGGGAGCTCAGGAATTTCTTTTAGCATTAGGGGTTGTTTTTGTTTGTCTCTTTGTGTAGCTATGCATGTCTTGCAATTTTCTACCATGTCAGAGATATCTTTGGACATTCCTGCCCAATAAATGGAGTCTTTGGCTCTTTTGGTACAACCAGTAATGCCTAGGTGGCCTTCATGTATCTGTTTGAGAACTTGTTTTTTGATTGATTCTGGTATTATTATTTTGGTTCCCCTCAGAACTAGGTCTTCATGAATGGAAAGTTCAACTTTTATATTCCAATATCTTCTGCAAGATAGAGGAACTAGTGACTTTTGGTCTGGCCATCCTTGGATTATTGTTTCTTTTAGTTCTTGCAATTCTGCATCTTCCTTTGTAGCTTTCATGATGTTGGTTGTTGATCTATTGTCAAATGCAGTAATTAAAAGGATTTCTATTGGATTTTCTTCTAGAATCTCATATGATTTGCAATCTCGACTCAGTAAGTCTGCAATCAAGAGCTCCTTTCCACTCTTGTATTCAATATTTGGTCCATATTGATTAATTTTCATGAATATTTTTTGAAGTCTTGGTGGCATTTTATCCATTGGTTTTTTGTAAATGGATTCCAACGGTCGATGGTCTGTTTCTATTAAAAGAGATTTACCATATATATAGGTATGGAATTTCTTACAACCAAATTTAATTGCCAGAGCTTCTTTTTCTATTTGAGGGTAATGCCTCTGAGCATCATTTAATGCAGAAGAAGCATACGCAATTGGTCGATCTTCTTGGAGTAAGACGGCTCCAATGGCATGTTGGCTTGCATCGACCGAAAGTACCACATCTTTGTTAGGATCATAATACTTTAGGGTAGGCGCTTGTTTTAATAAGTCTTTTATTCTTTCCATATCCTTGTCCCTCAAGCTGTCCCATTGCCATCTGTGTTTTTCTTCAGAAGCAATCTAATTCTGTATGTTATCTCTGAGAGATTTGGGATGAATTTATGTAAGTATTCAACCATTCCCAAAAGTCTTTGTAGTTCTTTTTTGTTTGATGGTGACTTGATATTGTCAATGGCTTTGACTTTTTCTTCATCTGTTTTTATTCCATCACTGGTGAAGATATGTCCCAAGAACTTTATTTTTGTTTTTTCAAATTCACACTTGTCCTTATTGAGTCTTGCTCCAGCTTCCTGAAGAGTAGTCATGACTATTTTAGTTCTTTCTCTCAGTGTTTGGATATCTTCAGCATGGATGAGTATGTCGTCCATTGAGTTTTCTACACCAGGTATATCCTCTACAATCTTGGATATGGTATTCTGGAAAATCTCCGGGGCAGTTTTAATTCCAAATGGGACTCTAACGAAAGCATAACGCCCCCAAGGTGTGCTGAAGGTCATGTAAGGTTGTGTTTCCGCAGCGACCTTCAATTGCCAAAAGCCTTTTAAGAAGTCATGCTTTGTGAAGTATTTTGAATTTTTGATATTGGAAGCTATGTCCTCTATCGTTCTTAGTGGGTAGTGTCTTCTTAGCAGGATGTTGTTTAAATCTGATAGATCAATGCAAATTCTATATTTCCCGCCTTGTTTCACTACCACCATGTGGCTTGAGACAGGTGTCGGTTCTTCCATTCTTTTTATCACCTTACTTTTCTCCATTAAGTCTAGTTGTTTCTTGACCTCATCTTTTATTTTAAGGGGTATTCTCCTGGGTAATTTTATTTCCAACTTGTGGTCCCCTTTTGTATATTCTGCTCTGTATTCTTTAATGTCTGCCTTGATGTTGTTTATTATGCCTGAGGCAATAATTTCTCCTTCCACCTTAATTCTGTGGCCTGAGAATGATTTTAAACTTTTCACTGAACTTCTGATAAGTTTTGAATTTATTTTCTTGAAAATGTTCCAAGGCAAGACATTGCACCGAGCTCCAGTGTCCAATTTTATTTTGAAAGGTTCAGTGTTGTTTATTTGGATTTTTTCCATCGGTGTTCACTAGTGAATTCCGACAATGAATTAATTTGAAGACTAAATTCATCATTTTCTGTTCCTTCTTCTTCTAAGGTATTGGTTTTCTTTTTATACCTGAAATTTGATCTGCAACATTTTGCAAAATGATTTGCTTCTCTACATTTTTTGCAAATTTTTCCATATGCGGGACATCTTCTAATTGGATGTGTGCCGCCACATTTTTTGCAATTGTCTATTAATTTTGGAACTTCTTCCATTGTTACATTCTGTTTTGGCCTGAAGTTCTTTTTAATGACTGATACTTCTTGATCCGAACGCTGTTGCATGACCTTTATTTCTTTGTTTGTCCTTTCTGCAGCCATACATATTTGTATTGCCTAATCCAGGTCCAAATCAGGATCACTTAGAAGTTTTTCTCTTGTGTGGTCATCATGAATACCAACAACAACCCTGTCTTTGATTAGTTAATCTTCCAAACTTTCAAACTTGCACTTTGATGCTTGTAGGCGCAATCTTGTGATAAATTCTGTAATTGTTTCAACCATGCTTTGTTGTAATTTATTAAAGTTATAACGTTCCATGGTATAATTCTTTTTTTGGCAAAAAGTAGTTGGTGAAACGTTTTTTGATTTCTTCAACTTTTTTTAGTTTCTTCTGGAGATAGTACAAATGTACTGTACATTTTTTGGGCATCGCTTCCTATTATTGTCATGAACGACGCGACTCGAACTTCTGGTTCTTTCTTTTTCATCTCCGTAGCAGTTTCATACCAAGAATATTGTTGAAGCCAATCTTCCCACCTTTCTCTATTAGGATCAAAATGTTTTGGTGCCTCCATGGTTAGTTATTTAAATATTATTCTCAAAGCTATTTATTTTCGCTTATTTTTAAGTTTGGACTTTTTGTTAACCCCTTCAGTTTAGAACTAGGGTTAGCGAAATAAGCTACTTTTATTTATTTTAAATTTTAAACTTCTGACACCATGTAAAATCTTTGTTTACGTAATTAAATTAGCAAACGTATTATAAGATTTATTTATTGGGGTATTAGATAGCGTTAGTTATTTTATTTACATTCTATATCGAACTCAACTGTGCTGCCGAGTACGATATTAACTATATTACATCTCACCTTTTTTTTATAAATCCATTTAATTTGGGATAAAATATATAGAAGGTTGAAAAAATACTTTCAAAATGTTATTACAAAAACCTTATTAATTTATTTAACAATTATAGAGAACTTTTTGATTTAAATTCAATAATTATCGATCGATACAGCGATTAAAAATGATGTATTAATCATAACGGGCGTTCCTAGTTTTGCCTTATAAGACTTTAGAATCCCCTCTTGAGAAATTTCATAATTAATTTTTTTTTCTCAATTCAAATACAGTAATACCTCTCTAACACATACCTCTTTAGAACGATTTTTTTATAAGGATTTTTTTCTATGGACCCACCCCACTAACACCTAATGTAAAAAAAATTAATACGATTTTCCATTATTCGTTAATACATATTTTTTCCTCGACAAAGATTTTACATGGTGTCAGAAGTATAAAATTTAAAATAAATAAAAGTAGCTTATTTCGCTAACCCTAGTTCTAAACTGAAGGGGTTAACAAAAAGTCCAAACTTAAAAATAAGCGAAAATAAATAGCTTTGAGAATAATATTTAAATAATTAACCATGGAGGCACCAAAACATTTTGATCCTAATAGAGAAAGGTGGGAAGATTGGCTTCAACAATATGTGGATATTTTACTCGCACAGAAAAGGTAAATTATTTAAATAATTAGATTATTCTGTATTATTTTTTCAGAGTTTAATCATGATATAAATTAAAATATTCTAACTACACATGTTGCTCTCTCATTCAAAATATATACCAAAACCAAAAATATATATATGATGATGAACTGACAGCTATCTGGATAGCCCTCGATGTATGCCTGAACCAACCATCCCTGCATCAAGCAGAAGGAATCATAATATACAGCGACTCCAGATCCGCTCTAGAAGCAATTCAGAAGGGCAATACTAGAATCACGCAGAAAATACACTCATTACTTACCCAACTGGAAACATTGGAGAAGAACTGCATTCTACAATGGATTCCTGCCCATGTTGGGATCGAGGGTAATGAAATGGCAGATGAATTGGCAAAAGAAGCTAGAAATCTGAGCCGAAGGAAATAACAAATGTCAGTATTTGACGCTGATGCTTTGGCAAAATACAAGATAATCGAACAAAAAATAAGAAAAGATCAAATATGTGAAATAAACTCTGAGAGAAAACTGACAAAAACTATAACAAGACTTAGAACAAAACACTATAAAGGAATGACAATACATCCAGATGGCACAAGAACTTATAAAGCATGCAACAACTGTCCTGGTGTGGAACTAACACCTACTCACATATTCTCATGCCCAGCAATGGCCGCAGCCTTGCAGAAAATTGACTTAGACCCAGAGCAGCAGCTTTACACACCCAAGATAGTGGATATTGCTGCTGCTGTGATGGAGATGCATGGAGTCATCTGAGACTCTTCTTTGGACACGACAACAACAACAGCAATATTCTCTATCTTGGGTGTGTAAAGCTGCTGTTCTGGGTCAATTTTCTGTTGTTGTCATGTCCAAAGAAGATCCTCAGATGTCTCCATACATCTCTATCAATGTTCTCTAGCTTGGTTGTGTAAAGCTGCTGTTCTGGGTTAATTTTCTGTTGTTGTCATGTTCATTGATGATCCTAAGATGTCTCCATACATCTCTATCAATGTTCTCTATCTTGGTTGTGTAAAGCTGCTGTTCTGGGTCAATTTTCTATTGTTGTTGTGTCCAATGAAGAGCCTCAGATGTCTCCGTACATCTCTATCTTGGGTATGTAAAACTGCTATTCAGGGTCAATATTCTGTTGTTGTGTCCAAAAGAGCCTCAGATGTCTCCGTACATTTCTATCACGGCAATGTTTTCTATCTTGGGTGTGAAAAGCTGCAGTTCTGAGTCAATTTTCTGTTGTTGTAAAGTCCAATGAAGAACCTCAGATGTCTCCGTACATCTCTATCACAGCAATGTTCTCTATCTTGGGTGTGTAAAGCTGCTGCTCTGGGTCAATTTTCTGTTGTTGTTGTGTCCAATGAAGAGTCTCAGATGTCTCCGTACATCTCTATCACAGCAATGTTCTCTATCTTGGGTGTGTAAAGCTGCTATTCTGGGTCAATTTTTTATTGTTGTTGTGTCCAATGAAGAGCCTCAGATGTCTCCGTACATCTCTATCACAGCGATGTTCCCTATCTTGGGTGTGTAAAGCTGCTCTTTTGGGTCAATTTTCTGTTGGTGTCGTGTCCAATGAAGATCCTCAGATGTCTCCATATATCTCTATCACAGCAATATTCTCTATTTTGGGTGTGTAAAGCTGCTGTTCTGGGTCAATTTTCTGTTGTCGTCATGTCCAATGAAGATCCTCAGATGTTTCCATACATCTCTATCAATTAAGTAGAACTGCTCTTCACTGAAGGTTAATAACGAGTTTACAAAGTGGGAAGAGGAGCTTCTATGTTTTCTATCTTGGTTGTGTAAAGCTGCTGTTCTGGGTCAATTTTCTGTTGTTGTCATGTCCAATGAAGATCCTAAGATATCTCTATACATCTCTATCAATGTTCTCTATCTTGGTTGTGTAAAGCTGCTGTTCTGGGTCAAATTTCTATTGTTGTTGTGTCCAATGAAGAGCCTCAGATGTCTCCGTACATCTCTAGCTTGGGTATGTAAAACTGCTATTCTGGGTCAATATTCTGTTGTTGTTGTGTCCAAAAGAGCCTCAGATATCTCCATACATCTCTATCACAGCAATATTCTCTATCTTGGGTGTGTAAAGCTGCTGCTCTGGGTCAATTTTCTGTTGTTGTTTTGTCCAATGAAGAGCCTCAGATGTCTCCGTACATCTCTATCACAGTAATGTTCTCTATCTTGGGTGTGTAAAGCTGCTGTTCTGGGTCAATATTCTGTTGTTGCTGTGTCCAAAAGAGCCTCAGATATCTCCATACATCTCTATCACAGCAATGTACTCCATCTTGGGTGTGTAAAGCTGCTGTTCTGGGTCAATATTCTGTTGTTGCTGTGTACATTGAAGAGCCTCAGATGTCTCCGTACATCTCTATCACTGACATAGGATTCGTCCTGCTGATAGACGCCCAGAAAAGATGAGTTATTTACATACATCGTTCATTTACATATCTATTTACATACGGCTCTCTTTCCTCAATGTTTATTCTCTTTCTCAGCCCTGTAAAACTGGTACAGAACCAATGTATTGGAATTATTCTTTGTCGTTCTAAGACAACAGAGCTTTTAGAGCAAGATGTATATCAGGAGATATTTTATGAGGTATTTTGCAACGTTACAGATAGCTTCCATATCAGGAGTTACAAACTAAGGGGCATTGCTACACTCCAGCTGCAGATTTCCCAATACCAGGATCTCTCCTTTCATCCCCCAACCGGATCCATGTTGCAGCAACCGTCAATGGATTCGGAGTGTAATGTTCTCTATTCAGGTCCGTGACATTATTAGTCTGCTATAGTTTGCTTTTTTTACAGATTGGCGCTTCATCGTTTATAATCTCCAACTCTAAAATTTAAAATTGCTAGCATCTCCATGGAAGTGAAGCTACACAATAGTTCAACAACAACTATGACCACTGGACATACATCGGACCTGTAGGCTGCTTTCAAAGATTAATTTCCATTCAAAACTAATCCTCACACTGGAAAATAGATCCTTTGCCATGCTGGGTTTAGTGGGGAAAATGGAAGGGCAGGTCGCTGAAGGAGTTCGCGGCCGTCCAGGGAGTGTGAAAGCAGAGTTGCAATGGACTTGGCGCCATCATTTGCAGGTAAATTTGGAAGATGTCCCGTAGAAAGTCCATGATTTACTAGGTCGCCTGTAGGCTGTGCTGTTCTGTGAGTTCTGTGCTGCCTGTAGTATAGGAGCTCTATCTGTGCTCCTTCCTGTGGTGAATCTGTATGAGACCCTGGAGGCTGTTGTTGGGTTCTGTGCTGCCTGGAGTATAGGAGCTCTATCTATGCTTCCTTCCTGTGGTGAATCTGTATAAGACTATAGAGGCTGTTGTTGGGTTCTGTGCTGCCTGGAGCATAGGAGCTCCATCTATGCTTCCTTCCTGTGGTTAATCTGTATAAGATCCTGGAGGCTGTTGTTGGGTTCTGCGCTGCCTGGAGTACAGGAGCTCCATCTATGATTCCTTTCTTCCTGTGGTGAATCTGTATAAGATCCTGGAGGCTGTTGTTGGGTTCTGTGCTGCCTGGACTATAGGAGCTCTATCTATGCTTCCTTCCTGTGGTGAATCTGTATAAGACCCTGGAGGCTGTTGTTGGGTTCTGTGCTGCCTGGACTATAGGAGCTCTATCTATGCTTCCTTCCTGTGGTGAATCTGTATAAGACCCTGGAGGCTGTTGTTGTGTTCTGTGCTGGCTGGAGTGTAGGAGCTCTATCTATGCTTCCTTCCTGTAGTGAATCTGTATAAGACCCTGGAGGCTGTTGTTGGGTTCTGTGCTGCCTGGAATATAGGAGCTCTATATATGCTTCCTTTCTGTGGTGAATCTGTATAAAACCCTGAAGGCTTTTGTTTGGTTCTGTGCTGCCTGGAGTATAGGAGCTCTATCTATGCTTCTTTCCTGTGGTGAATCTGTATAAGACCCTGGAGGCTGTTGTTGAGTTCTGTGCTGCCTGGAGTATAGGAGCTCCATCTATGCTTCCTTCCCGTGGTGGACCTGTATAAGACCCTGGTGGCTGTTGTTGGATTCTTTACTGCCTGGAGTATAGGAGCTCTATCTATGCTTCCTTCCTGTGGTGAATCTGTATAAGACCCTGGAGGCTGTTGTTAGGTTCTGTGCTGCCTGGAGTATAGGAGCTCTATCTATGCTTCCTTCCTGTGGTGAATCTGTATAAGACCCTGGAGGCTGTTGTTGGGTTCTGTGCTGCCTGGAGTATAGGAGCTCTATCTATGCTTCCTTCCTCTGGTGAATCTGTATAAGCCTGGTGGTCTTAATAATGTCCTACACAGGATTCATCCAGGTGTATAATTGCTTAGAAAAGATGAGTTATTTACAGGTGATCGTTCATTTACATATCATTTATTTACATACTACGGCAAAGCCATTGCCGGGTATAAGTTGGGTTGGTTGTGTAGTTGTAATAGAGCAGGTTGTTCTGCAGCAAGTTTCGCCAGGGTCGGAACTCGAGATAAAAAAATGCTCTTAATTCTTACATTAGGGTCAATTGGTCCTCCTTACCGAGCTGCAACATGGCGACACCCGTGTAGCTGTCATTCGAAGGGATAATACACCTCTAAGAGAAGTGTGTGATAATAAACTTTTATTTAATAGAAAAAGTCCCTTGTATTAATGTTCTTGCACCAAGTTGTAGCTTTACAGGGTCGTTGTTGGAGGTGATCATCTTTATATTAAATGTTAAAATCTTTATTATGTTTAAATTCCATTGTTAGAAATTTGTATTTTCAATTTTGTATATTTAAAATATTGCTTGTTGAAATCCAAGAGTTATATATTTAAATTTTTGTGCCAGATTGATCTTCAATAGATCATTTTGCATATGTTTGTTTTTAGTTAGTTAAAAAGTGAGATACAGTGGACCCTCGGTTTACGAGCACCTTGGAGTACGAGCTTTTCGCAGTACGAGCAAAATTTTTTGAAAATTTTTACCTCGGATTACGAGTGAAATTTCGCATTACGAGCAACTCGTGATGGTTGCCCGTAATCGTGATGGATGAAAATTCACTGGGATTCCTCCCTTCAGATCAGATTCGGGAAATATGTAAAATGTGGGAAACTGTGCAATTGTTCGTAGCAAGAAGAATTGCCCGAGTTTCAATTATTAAAAATAAGAAATTAGTTTCGCACTACGAGCGTTTTGGAGTACGAGCATGGCTCTGGAACGGATTATGCTCGCAAACCGAGGGTCCACTGTAATAGTTTTGGCTGGGAAACTAGATGCTCACAGGTTAGTTGTTTTCCTGATTGTAAATATGTTAGAATAATATCTTTAATTTTTCTGCTTTAATTTCATTATTAAAATAAAAAATAATTTCATCATTAAAGTATATTTATTTTTCTCTTTACAAACTTCAAGAGTGGATGGAAAGGATTGGGGAGGTACTATCTCATTCCTCCATGCACCCAACAGTCGTCGACCTTGGTTTCTTCCTTCTTGGTATTATACATCAAGTTTCCCGAGCGGGTTTCCATACTCAAAGCAGATATATATTTTTTTTGCTTATCACTAGTACACGTGGTACAGGCTATGATAATCATGTTGGGTAGTTAGTGACTGCTTTTACTGTAAGCGCACCACATGTCTACATATGAGAAAAGCAGTTCGACTTTGCATTTACAAATGTGCCAGAGCCCCGTTTGGTTACTTGCACTCGCTGGTGGGGTTGGATTTTTGTAAGAATCGGGGGCCATTGGAGCATCTTTTTTTTAAACAGAAAAAAATGTCTAATGCGGGAATTGAACCCAGGTCGTAGGTGTCGAAAACCAAACGGTTTAACCAACCTTCCACCGACCCTCCTATAGCAGATAAATAAAAGTAAATTAAAAAAATAAAATAAATTACCTTTTAAAGTTATTACGTTTATTTATTCGTTGTCTTCCTTGTAGGTCGTGATCCGCAGTCTTGGTCTAGGTCCTCTCTCTCGCTCCAATAATTATTTATTTAAGTAACCCAGGTTCCTGGAGCGTACAGAAGTCGCCAACTACCCGGGATGTCCTTCTGACCTAAGTCTTCTTGGATTTATATACAATGCCAGTGGAAGTCAATTTAATGAGGTGTTGCCAGGCAGATTTCTTTCTTGGGAGATTTTCTAGGAATGCTGGACATATGTTGGTGATACCTAGGAGAGTGGCTGTCTGGAATCTTTGGTATTGGAAGGTTGGGCAAGTGAAGAGGAGGTGGTCTACGGTTTGGTCTTCATCTTGGCAGTGGGGGCAAGTTGGGTCTTCTTTCGATACCGTTGCAAGGTCTGCCTGAATGTAACCATGGCCGGTCAAGATTGTTGTGGAGGTAGATCCATGCTTGATGTTTCGAAGCATTTGGAGGAGTAGTTTCGGGGTAGCAGCAAATCTTCGTAGATTTCTGGTGGAGTAATCTTGGATGTAGAGGTCTGTCCACATTTAGAGGGCTATCTGTTCTTTTTTACCGCGCGCGACGCTCTTTGGGAGGTTGGTAAAGGATAGTGGCAGATTAGAATGTGCTGCAGCCTTTGCCGCCTGATCCGCCAGTTCATTTCCTGGAATACCGCTGTGGCCTTTGATCCAGGAGAGTTGCACATTTGGTGAAAAATGCAGGTTGTAGATTATTTCCGCAATTAGTTGTGTTCTTGGGGGCCAAGACCTACATATGGCTGATAGAGCTGATTGGCAGTCTGAGGCAATGATAAAGTGTTCTTTCGGGAAATTCGTGGGGATTTTTGTTGCGTAGAGAATGGCAAGCAGTTCAGCTTGGAACGCTGAGCACTCCTGGTGGAGTTTAAGTTGTATGGTTTGTAGAGGAGGTGGTAGGATGACTCCAGCCCCAACTCCTTCTGATGATTGGGATCCGTCTGTGTAAATGGTGGTGACATTTAGTTGTAGTGATTTGGTAAAATAGATTATCTTCCGTAATGGGGGATAGGGTAAAAAGGAAGGACTTGGGCGTGATTCGTAGTGGCCCGTTTTCAAATATTCTATGTGAGCCTTTATAGAGATATCGAGTGGGGGACAACCCATCAATGAGATAGCTGGTATTGTCGGTGTGCATGGACCACCTCTTATTATTGCTTCCGCATATTTGTAGTGGAGACTACGTAGCTTGCGAGCCCCATTTGTGTCATATGCACGTTTTCCCCAGACACCAGAGCCATATAGTAGCGCTGGGAGAACGACTCTCTTGTAAATTTTGTGTCCGGACCTGAAGGTTGAATCAAATTGCCCTTTTATGGTGCTAGTGAGCCTTGGGAGTATCCATCGGTATTTGAGTAAACTGTTATTGAGATGTTTAATAAATTGTCTCTTTGAATCCAAGGTAATACCAAGGATTTTAATTGTTTTGTTGATTGCAATGGGCTGGTCAAGAAGTCGGATGCTGTCCTTGTTTGGCCATCTTGGTTTGTTTCTGTAAAACATGCATGCTTGAGTCTTGTGGGGATTTACCAACATTCCATGCCTTCTGCACCATTGTGGAAATTTTCAATAAAATTGTTTATTTGACATTTAGGAAGCTTTGGGGCCACCTGCACCATTAGTGTGAAATCATCTGCGAAGCCCACTAATTCGCTCTTTCTAGGTTTTTGCAAAGTAAATGCTTTTCTTGCAATCATATTGAAGAGGAAGGGACTTAAAGCCGCTCCTTGTGGGACTCCACGGAGTGACAGAATGTGAGCAGTGTGTCCCCATACGCTATAGGCCATGGTGATTAGTTGTAGTAATTCCTCAGGGCAGCTAACCCCTCGTAGGGCTTCAATGATAGAATACCTATGTACGGTGTCGAAGGCTCTTCTAATGTCTAGGCTGATAACTAGTGTTTTCTCCCCCTCTTCCATGTCCCTGTCTATGAATTGGTTTATTGCAGCTAGGGCGTTTTCGGCCGAACGGCAAGGAACAAATCCAAATTGGAGGGGTGAAAACCAATTGTGCCGGTCTGCTAGCCATTGTAGTCGAGCCAAAATGCAACGCTCAAATACCTTGGCTAGGGTGTTGAGGAGAGCAATTGGGCGGAATCTTTCCAGTGGGTTTTCTGCTGTGCTGTCCGGTTTGGGTATGAGGACTAAAAGGCCGATTTTCCAGGGTGATGGAAAATGGCCGAATCTTAAACACTTGGTAAAAAGTCCTGCAAGTAGTTTATGTAGGGGAGGACCTCCTAATTGAAGGCACTTTGCTCCAAGTCGATCAGGGCCTGGAGATTTCTTGAGTCCACAGCATTTGATGGCCCGAAGTACTTCAGCGTCGGTGAATTCTGGCTCAATGAGGCCATAAAACTGTATTAAGGGCCGAGGCTGAGATATTGGTGTGTCAGGCAGACAAAAGTGCTGCAAGATTTTTTCACAGGTTTCCTCTGGTGTATAGGGGGTTCCGTCAGATTTTTTGAGCAGTGGAGGTCCTCTTTGGGTGCTTCGTCCTTTAGAAATATATTTGTGGACAGAGCTCCAAGCGGTTGAGGATATTTCTTGACAGAGGTTTATCCATGATAGGTGTTTGGCTCGTCTTATCTCGGCTCTCAGCCTGTTGTGACATGCTCTGTAGAGCCCTTTGAAGAAGTTTCTAATGGGCGTGAATGTGCACTGCGAAAGGCGCCTTAGAGAAACTACTACATTACTACTACATCCTCTTGAAGGATTTTGGTAAGAATATGCACCACATCATCTATATCCTGGTGTGTTGATGCGGCATGGAGACGTGAGACTGCATGTTGCAGAGAGGAGCCAAGGAATGTAGTGAAGGCGCTTTCCACACATGTCGATTCAGCCCAGGAAGTATTTTGCGCTGGGGATATTGTATCTTGGATTGTAGTGAGGATCGGTAGATGGTCTGTGAATGTCATTTCAGGGAGGCATGTTCTAGTTGCTCGGGCGGCTAGGGAACTGGAAGCCAAGGTTACATCGATGGAGGAAGACTGGTGTCCTTTGCTCCAAGTGTATTGCACAGGAGCTCCCAGAAAGTGTAAGTTTGTGAGCATAGAAGATGCTTCCAGACTAGCGCCTCGAACATCACGGACTGCACCGAGACCCCAGGTAGGGGAGTGGGCGTTGGCGTCCATGCCTAAAACACTTGGTATGGCACATGTTGTAATGATGGACTCGAGGGTCGGAAGAAAGTCATATTCTGTTGTATCATGGTGCCAGTAGGCTGAACAAACTAAGAGGGCTTGTTTGCCTAGCCAGATCATCGCAGCAGTGATGTTTGGGTCGGAGGAATCAACCTGTACAGGATGAAGGCTGGCGCGAATAACTAATCCCGGGGGATGTAGTTACCAGGTGGAGCAAACGTTAAAAATGTGCTATTGGGCCATCTGAAGTTTCGGGGGAGTTCCTGGAGCAGGATTACGTCTGCTTGTGTTTTGATTGCCATTTGGGAAAGTTCCAGAACAGCATCTGGTGACTTTCTGAGGTTGGCCTGTAGAACTTTGAGGGGTTTAATCATATTTTCTAATCTTAGATATTTGTGCCTTAACCAAGGGACATGCGCGGGATGTGGCTTGGTGGGTTAGTGCTTCAGATGAGGTTCCTACCTTTTTGGAGTAGTTATGACATTTCAGTGTGTTGCTTGGGCATTCATGTCCCTCGTGTCCTGTTGTACCACATTTGTAGCATATGGGGTTGGCGGCTTGGCAGGTCGATGCGCGGTGGTCGAAACCGCAGCATCTGTAACACTGCTTCAGAGAATAGCTTTTCTCATAACGGTGTATTAAGCTTGCGATGGGGATCTTACCACGTTGTTGCAGAGTCTTGGCGGCGTCATCGTCCACTTCGACGAATACTGTGGTGTAACCTTTTGGATTGGGTTTGGGTCGATGTGCAATTCTGAAGTGTCTTTTTCCTGGTAGATTCTTGAATGATGGGTTGTTTTCCAGACTTTTAAGGATTTCTTCATTTTTGGTGCTGTCTTCTACCCCAAAGATACAGTATCTGGGGTGGATCGTTGGACGTTCCTGACAAGGCAGTTCGGATGGCATTGCATTGTTCAGCTTGGATGCTAGCTCAGCGGCGACATGTTTGGTTTTAGTGTGGATGACCAGCTTCCCTTTACCTTTCACTGAAGCAGCTACCTCGTTTGAGGCAAAAAGAGAAGGGATTTTTGACTTTACTTCGCGGAGGATTTCTCGAGATTCCTTAGTAGGATTATGGATTTAATTACGACATGGGATTCAAAGTCTCTTGCCAGGTGGTTATAGGTTGGTTTAACCTTCGAGGAGACAGGCGCTGGGGGTTTGGTCATGTCTGCTGTTTTAGCATATGAGGGTCTGGATGGTGTCTCTGCCATTGGCTTGGGGCGAGACTGTGCGAGGTTGATACCAGTGTAGGCATCCTGGAGAGCCAGCTCAGCGCAGGTCAGAGCGGAATGAAGAGTTTTTATGAGGCTTCTGCGTAGATCTTCATTTAATTTAGCCTTGGTAGCGAGCGTATTTATTTGATTCACGCCGGTGTTGAAGGCGCAAGAGATTTGACCGAACTTGAAATCGAGATGTTTAGGGTCAGAGTCCATCTCGGAGCGATTTCGTTTCACGCCTGATGGCTTGTTACTTGACATCATATCTTCTTTTTCGCTCCAATAACCAATCAAGATGTATGTACAATAACAATATTACAAAAGGAATGAAACTATAAAAAGGAATGATGATAATCTAAATAATCTGTTTTAAATATATATTAAATATCATAGAATATTTTGAATAAATGTAGGGCGCATTGATGCACCAATTAAGGTGAAAACACCAGTTTTCCAGGGATAAATTAAGAAAGAAATTTTTTTCTCATGCAACTGAAAGTTGCTGATGGCTTACGCTCTTTTAGTTGCACGATAAGGAGATGCCTTTTTTTCTTAATTCGTGCATCTTATCTCAGTACAATATCACATTTGTACTATTTTTTTCCATATTCAAGAGATAAGTTTCTTTTTAAAGCGTGTACACCCATACCTCGCTTTGCGTCGGGGTTACGTTCCAAAAAAAAAACACGACGCAAAGTGAAAATATGTGAAGGCGCAATAAAAAACAAAGGTGTTGCCATATTTTAGGAAAAAAAAAATCAAAAAAAAAAAATTAAGGACTCGAATCCAAAACAACGCAACTTCTAAAATCTAACGACGCACAGTGAAAATCAGTAAAAATTAAGCAGCAACGCAACTTCGAAAAAAACGCAAAACGAAACGACGCAAAGCGAGGTATTGGTGTAGTTTAGTTCTTTAGCTCACAGACATGAAAGCTTTTAAACAAAATAAAACAAGACAGGAGAGAAGCTTCTTAAAATTTTAAGAAGCTCCTCTCCTGTCTTGTTTTATTTTGTTTAAGTATCTAAATTTTGGAGAGTTGATTGTGTCGATGAAAGCTTTTCTACAAGAGAAAACGTGATACAATAAACCGCCAATAGGATACGAGTTGAAATATAGTTGAATATACTATTTTAAATAATTTCATTAAAATGCTGTATATATATAATTTTTTTGCATATTCATTTTTTCCAATAAAAAGACAAAAATTATAAATATGTGTGTGGTAAATATTTGCCTGAAGGAAATTAATCTAAAAAAAAACATATGTAACCTCTCCCGCCAAAACTAGACGCCATCTATTGACCGACACCGCAAATTAGCGAACTCAGGTCGATGACAAAGCCACAACACCAGCTTTGATAAACTGAGGAGTGTCTATCTAGAGACCATGGTTTCGGGCTAATGGCCCTCGTCAGTCTAGGGTGGACTTTATTCCATGAGATCCACACGGGATCTAATGGAATCGTCACAATCTACCAATGGGGTGTTTAAGTAGCAAAGTGGCTAGGCCATATCTATGGTTAAAATATAGATGGCGTTAAATTTGACGTTTAATTTGAAGAAAGAGGAGCCCTATGCCTTTTTAGATATATATGTGTGTGTGAAAAAGCAAGAAAAAATAGAAAAATGGTCAGATATTGATATTAAAAATAAATTTGGCATTTTCTAACCGCTCGCATGGCTGAATATCATAGAAAAAGCTAAATCATAAAAAAGTCGGTGGACGAGTGGGCAACACCCTCGATTCCCGACAGTCATGAACCGGGATTGAATCCCGCGTTAAAATTTTGTTTAATATATGTTAATAACCTTCACTTATTATTCAATGTTTCAATTATCATGAACTAGGTTGCTCTGGTGTTGAGCGGTACCTATTAATGTTATTTTGAATCAGTCAAAGCTAAATCAACGATTCGTTAATTTTTATTCCACTAGATGGCGTTCTGCAATCTGAAAATGCTCATTTGAACGTGGTCAGGATATGCCAAATTTGCTTTTAAAATATATACATCAAATACACCTATCCCCCGATTTACACGGTAGATACGTTCCTGAGAAAAACGTGTAAATCTGAATAGGTGTTCGCCCCCTCATGAATCAGAGCCTCCCAATATTCTTTTTAACATAGGTAGTATGGAGTAGAATATCGCATTTAGTATAGTGCGATAAAAAAAAAACTTATTTGGAAAACCGTACAAAAGCGAAAACGTGTAAAACAAGTACCGTATAAATCGGGGGATAGGTGTATTTAAAAAATAAGGTTTATTTTTGGATTGAAATAAGATAATTTATCAATCCAATATTTCGATGGACAAATCGTCCATCTTTTATGAGGGTTTTTGTTATGAAGCATACAGCAGGTCGCGTGTTTCAGGTGAGCCACGGAAGTCTTGCAAACTTTTTTTGGCGATAAACCATGCTTCGGGTGAACCATGGACGTCTTACAAGACCTGCTGTATGCTTCATAACAAAAACCTTCGTATCTTGCCACAAACGAAAATTTGTAAATAACTGCATTTAGCGAATGTACCCGGCTTCGCCCGGTTTTTATCCGAGTAAAAGTTTGCCTAACGAACATTTGCTAAAACGATTCTAGAAAATATCCAATCCACCTATATATTGATATATAAACGTACTAGCGGATGTGCCCGGCTTCGCCCGGGTTTTACCCGAGTGAATGTTTGTCTAACGAACATTTGTTAAAACAATTCTCTATAAATTTATAAAACGTACTCGGCTTCGCCCGGGGTTTTACCCGAGTAAAGGTTTGTTTAGCGAACATTTGTTAAAACAATTCTCTAAAAACTTATTTAAAAAAAAAGATATATTTTGATAATTTGAAACTCGTAAATTTGAATCTCTCGATAAAGTGAACATTTTTTCCCGGTCCCTGTGTGCCGTGTCATCCTGAATTTTGTCTTTCCTAATTTTCTACATTAGAAAATCATAGTTTTATCTAGTGAACATTTTTTCCCGTGTCACATTGCCTTTATTCTTCATTGTTGGCTTTTTATATTATATTTACTCTTCATTGTTGGCTTTTTATCTTAAATGTATTCTTCATTGTTGGCTTTTTATATTACATTTACTCTTTATTGTTGGCTTTTTATCTTACATTCATTCTTCATTGTTGGCTTTTTATATCATATTTACTCTTCATTGTTGGCTTTTTATATTATATTCTGACCAAAATCTATCTGTGAACTTCACACAGTGAACTTCACACAGACAGAATAAGGCAATTATATAAGTAGATTTACTCTTCTTTGTTGGCTTTTTATCTTACATTCATTCTTCATTGTTGGCTTTTTATATTACATTTACTAATCATTGTTGGCTTTTTATCTTACATTCACTCTTCATTGTTGGCTTTTTATCTTACATTCATTCTTCATTGTTGGCTTTTTATATTACATTCACTCTTCATTGTTGGCTTTTTATCTTACATTCATTCTTCATTGTTGGCTTTTTATATTACATTTACTCTTCATTGTTGGCTTTTAATCTTACATTCACTCTTCATTGTTGGCTTTTTATATTATATTTTTAGATTGAGGTTATTAGCTAGTGTATGTAAAAATATTAACTCTGTTGAAATTTAATTTTGTATTTATATATAAATAAAATTAACTCTGTTGATTTTTTTTGTATTTAATCGATAACAGCGAAGTTACGCATGTTAATGTTAGGGAAAAATATTTTGATGTTAAGCAAAACCTGCTCCATCTCGTTTTACATAAATGTTGAAAATTTGGTCGAAATTGATGCATTGTAACGAAAGTTTTTAGTGATGTCCTCTTATGAAATTTGCATTTTATTAATATAGATATAAATATAATAATTGTTATATTTGTTTAAATATATTTTTCAAACACATAATTTTTTGAAAACATTTATTATATTTTAAACTAGCAGATGTATACCCGGCATCGCCCGGGTTTTACCCGAGTAAAGGTTTGTCTAACGAACTTTTGTTAAAACAATTCTCTATAAACTTATTTTAAAAAAAGATATATTTTGATAATTTGAAACTCGTAAATTTGATTCTCTCGATAAAGTGAAAAATTTTTCCCTGTCCCTTGAAAAATACTCGATAAGTTGAATGATATCAATATTAATTGGTTCCCTCGGTAATTGGAAGTTAAAGGAATAGTATCTTGCCTTGGAATTGTTTCATTATTCTTGTCTCAAATAAATTGCTGTGTCATCCTGAATTTTGCCTTTTTTAATTTTCTACATTACAAAATCATCATTTTATCTAGCGAACATTTTTCCCGGTCCCTTGAAAAATACTCGATTAGTTGAATAAAAGCAATATTAATTGGTTTCCTCGGTAATTGGAAGTTAAAGGAATAGTATCTTTGCCTTGGAATTGTATCATTATTCTTGTCTCAAATAAATTGCCGTGTCATCCTGAATTTTGTCTTTCCTAATTTTCTACATTACAAAATCATCATTTTATCCATTCTCCCAATATATATGTTGTAGATAAATGATAAAACTAACTTTGACTCTTGCGCAATTAATAGGTAGAAAATCTTACTTTTGATAAATAATCTTTAAGATAATAAACTTAGTGATAATAAAACTTATAGATAAAAAACTTGTTATCATCGTCGCAATGGGGGTGCTGCTTGCGAGTTAAATCTACAAATCTGCAAATAACTCTAAGGATATTCAAGATATTTAAGAAATTATTTTTCAAAACCTTCCCTGGGATATACCTAATAATATCCCAAAATTTCACGGCGATTGGATGTATGGTTTTTGAATCTATAGAGTACAGACAGACAGACATTCAATTTTATATATATCAACATATATAGTCACGACCGTCTTTCCTCAATCAATCAATTCCTTATGTCACGGATGCGCGCGCATCATCATTATGACCATTATCATTATCTAATGATAATAATAATAATTATTATTATTATATTATTATTATTATTTTATTATTATCAACATATATAGTCACGACCGTCTTTCCTCAACAATTCCTCAATTCCTCATGTCACGGATGCGTGCGCATCATCATTATGATCATTATCATTATCTAATGATAATAATACTAATAATTATTATTATATTATTATTATTATTATTAATATATATAGTCTCGACCGTCTTTCCTCAATTCCTCATCGGCCGCTGTCACGGATGCGCGCGCATCATCATTATGATCATTATCTTCTATAGAAGCTTCTATCTTCATAATTCTGTATATTTACAAAAAGTCAATTCGCTCGCGCCTCTAGCGGTAAAAATGAGGGGTAATACCAGCTGACCTAATGTACATATAAAGTTTGGAGCGGGACGTTTCACAAGAGTGACATCCACGGCGCCAATTTATAATTGTAACAAATAGTATTTGAATAAAAACATTCAATCGGGTAAAATACGGGCGTTGCCCGGGCCATTCGTCTAGTCAACATATATAGTCACGACCGTCTTTCCTCAATTCCTCATTTCACGGATGTGCGCGCATCATCATTATGATCATTATATCATTATCTAATGATAATAATAATAATAATAATAATTATTATTATTATATTATTATTATATTATTATCAACATATATAGTCACGACCATCTTTCCTCAATTCCTCATCGCTGTCACGGATGCGCGCGCATCATCATTATGATCATTATCTAATGATAATAATAATAATAATTATTATTATATTATTATTATTATTATCAACATATATAGTCACGACCGTCTTTCCTCAATTCCTCATCGCTGTCACGAAGAAACGGGAAGAGGATTGGTGAACTTGGTCCAAAAAAACGAAAGAATTCTGCTAAGCCTCTACAAGTATATATTTGGGGGGGAGACAATAAAAAGAAAGGAAGCCATTAAAGCGTGTGAACAGGGCGAAAACACAATGCTCACACACATCCAACTAATTATAGAAAACAAGTACAAAATAGAAGCCCAAAACATCACAATGAAAACTCTGAAAGAAAAACAGATTGAAAATCTAAAAGAATCCACAGAACATTCTTTAAAAATGAAGACCAACCGCTATTGGACATGATAGAATCCTCATATTGGCTCAAAACGGCAAACAACACACCACAAAATGAAGGATTCTACATGTTCATACAAGATAGAAACGCGTTCCCGAAGGATAAGAACCTGAAATGCCCTCACTGTGAAAAGGTACAGAGGACGGTGGACCACCTTGCTACAAACTGTGGAAGATTGCTTCCTTACGACTACACTGAGAGGCATAATGAAGTGGTGAGATGCGTCCACTTCAACTTGGCAAGAAAATATAATTTCACAGAGAACAAGAAGATAAAGCTCCACCAAATAACGACTAAGATTGAAAATTCATACGCCAAGATAATAACGGACCTGCCAATGATAAGCGATATCAATATCAGAGCTAACAAACCTGATATAATAGTATATGACAAAATAAAAAAATAGATAGGCGTTACCTCCCAAGACAATATCCAAACTACGGAGCTGACAAAGAAAAGAAAATACCAGCTACTGGCGAGGGAAATGGCCCAAACTGAAAAAATGCCCTTAAAAGTAGTGCCGATAGTCTTAACATGGGATGGAATAGTAACCAAATATAACAAACAATATAGAAAGGAAATAAACATAAGAAAAAGGGACTTTGCATATATTCAATCCCTGGTGCTGAAAAAGACGATGGAAATCATCTCAACAGAAAAGAAGAATGAACCTTACGATAAGTTACAGAGAAATAAAGAAATGGAAGCCATGGATAGATTGTTGGAACGATGTAGGGAGCTGGCATGTGATGACGAGGAAGGTGGAACACCGGATATGGAGCACAGGGATACGACGACCATAGAAGAGATCCAGGAGAACGACCTAGAGCAGATGACAGGAGACCTGACAGACAAGAATGGATCAAGGCCAGGGGACCATCTTATCGAGGAGCCACTAGTAGAGGCCATAGAAAGACTGCTGGAGAGCTGCAGGACATCAGGGGACCATAACGGCAAGGGCCACAGCACTGACCAGGAGTCATGATAGCAAATGTAAATATCTTTGTTTACTTTTACTGTTGTCATTTATTGAAGTTGTAAATAAAAATATGTAAATAGACTGACCATTCGCTACACTTTTTAGAGAAAAACTTGTAACCTTTTGGAAAATATTTTTTTATTATTATCAACATATATAGTCACGACCGTCTTTCCTCAATTCCTCATCGCTGTCACCGATGCGCGCGCATCATCATTATGATTTTTGGCCGCTAGGTGGCCGAATTGACCAGACGTGCGTCGCATCGCTCTTGAAATCCGGTAAATATTACTTTTTATTATGATATATATAACACTGAATTTGAATTATAGCATTAAGTATAGTCGCTGAAACGCTCATTATTTAATTTTAACTATTTACTTTAAATTAAATGGACAAAAGGAAAATAGTTTGCATAAAAGTTAATATGGATTTACTAATAAGAACATTGACTGTAAAATTAGATGAAATCTATGAGTATTTTGACAATAAGGTCAAACAGAGAGAGAGAGAGAGAGAGAACCAAAAAAACCTCACAAAAAATGATCTATCCTATTTGTCCACAATGGTAAAGCAGACAAAAGATGGTATTACGGCCTTGAGGGATATCAATAATCAGGACTTTATAGACCAGCTTTCTGTGCAAGTGTCTGATGTCCTAGATCAAAAACTGGACAAATTTAAGGGAGAATTCAAGACACTGAGGCCCTCTTTTTCAGAGGTTGTGAAAACTCAAACAACGAGAGATACAATAAATAAAAAACAAATTAGTGGAAAAGAATTTGTAATTATAGCGCAGCCTTTAAATGAAGAAATAATCAAGATGTACACCACGCTATTGTTAATAATATCAGAGTGTTAGGAGAGGAAAATAAGAAAGTTCGAGTCAATATAAAATTATAAACACTAAAAAATATCTATATATATAAAAATGAATGTATGTGTGTGTCTGTTTGTTTGTCCTTTATGCCTGACCAAACCACTCATTGGATCGCCATGAAACTTTGGGAAGTTATTTAGTATAGTACTGGGAAGGTTTCTAGCAAATAAAATTTTTGAAATAACTTTTCGCCTAGAAATAATCAAGATAAATATTCTAATTTATCTGTTATAATTCAACAATCTGCTCTAAATATTATCATGATGATACGATGATTTTGTAATGTAGAAAATTAGGAAAGACAAAATTCAGGATGACACGGCAATTTATTTGAGACAAGAATAATGATACAATTCAAAGGCAAGATACTATTCCTTTAACTTCCAATTACCGAGGGATCCAATTAATATTGATTTTATTCAACTTATCGAGTATTTTTCAAGGGACCGGGAAAAAATGTTTACTTTATCGAGAGATTCGTTAAACAAACCTTTACTCGGGTAAAACCCGGGCGAAGCCGGGTACGACCGCTAGTATTATTATAAAAATGTCGGACGAGCGCGAATCTAATTTTCTAAAAGAGGAAATATGCAAATCAACTCAGCTAACAAATATATGCAAAAAAATTATTCCGACCAAAAGAGATCCGACGATAATTGTTAAAAATGTTAATAAAATCACCGAGGTAAATTCCTTCGAAGAAACAATCTGTCAGATGAACGACGAACTAAGGGATATGAAAAGTGAAATTAAGGTATTATTCAGCACTAAATCTAACACCCATACTCACAATATAGTTTTACGGGTTTCTCCTAGGGTATATCAAACCATTAGGAAATTAAATAATAAAATCTACACTGATTGTGAACGCTGCGTTGTTGTAGATAAGATTTTTGTGAAACAATGCCAGAAATGTCTTAAATTCAATCCCTCTCACAAAATGGCAGAATGCCCTAACACCCCAATGTGCAGAATTTGTGGAGTACAGGGAGTTCATGATTGCTCAGGAATTCCCAAGTGTTTTAATTGCTCTCAACATCCTAAGTATAGAAACAAGCCCTTATCACACAGAGCAAATTCGGAGGAATGCCCTTTGTATAAGGCACAAATAGACAGAATAATTGAAAGAACAAGTTATTTCCCAACTGAACAATCAGGTAACTAACCCATTCGAGTCAGGAAAGGATAGAATGCAAGCTCCATTAATTAAGTGTGTGCAACAAAATTTAAGAAAAAGCATAAACGCAACAAATGAGCTCCTGGCTCAGATAGCTAACGACCCACCAGACATATTATTTATTCAGGAGCCCTACACAGTGAACAATGTTGTTATTTTTGGCGGAGACGAGCATTCAGTTTTAACAGCTAAAGGAAACAAGATAAATTCGGCAACAATAATTTTAAATAAAGGATTAAAATACAATAAGATAGATCAATTCACCAACTCATTTTGTACTACAAGCTCAATACTTTTATCAACGTCAAATATTATTACAGCGAATTTTTACATTCTCCCCAATTCGTTTTCAGAAACCCATCAAAAGTTTATTGAGGAAATTTTGGAAGCTTTCAAAAATCAACCGATTCTGCTTTGTGGGGATTTTAACTCTAGGCATCCCGTCTGGTATGATCGAAAGACAAATTCAAATGGTCACAAACTTCATTCAATAGTGAACCAACACAATCTCTTCGTCCATAATATTAAAACTACAACGTGTCGTAATTCTAGCGTGATCGACCTCACTATCTCCAACAGAAATTCAATCAGTCTATTAAAAAACTGGAATACATCCATAATGACGGACACCTCCGATCACGTGACAATAACCTACGAGATCGTTAGTAAAGACAATAGTCATATAAACGGTTATTAATCAACGAATTCAGCGAAAATGACGCAAACTGGAATGCATTTTATGAAAAATTTTCCTCCCCCGAATTGCTAAGCCTCGTGGATGAAACAAACCGGGTAAAAAATTCCGAAAGCGTAGATAGAGCTGTTTTAAAACTCACAGATATTATCAGTGAAGCAGCTTACGCATCCCTCAAGTTAAAATCAACCATAAACAAAAACAAAGTCAAATTCAAGTGGTGGACGAATAAACTTGAAAAAATGAAAAATTATTTTAATTATATAAGAAATTTATTCTATCGCGCGCGCGCGCGAGGCAAAATAATTAATGAAAAATTCTTTAAAGCTGCTCGTAACAAATATAATAA
Organism: Cordylochernes scorpioides; assembly: GCA_030710605.1. Classification (NCBI taxonomy): domain Eukaryota; kingdom Metazoa; phylum Arthropoda; class Arachnida; order Pseudoscorpiones; family Chernetidae; genus Cordylochernes; species Cordylochernes scorpioides. Next base: position 16,296,556 of record CP092865.1, read on the forward strand.
AGCCATTAACAAGGCAAAATTTAAAAGCTGGAGATTCTTTCTCGAAGAAAACGAATTAACTAATCCTTTTGGGAACACTTATAAAACTTTCAAAACCTTAAAAGCATCATTTAACACAACAGGGATTCCATTGATAGACAACGCACCGGATTCTGCTAGGACTTCAAAAATGGAAAGTTTACTGAACGATCTTTTCCCGGACGATGATATTTCTTCCGAGGAGGAACTTCACAAAGCAGCTAGATATTACTCGCCAATTTACAATAATAGAAACAAAGTGATCATAAGCCTAAAAGATATCGAATCAATTATTGTATTATTGAAAAATAAGAAAGCACCTGGATCAGATAATATTAGCAATAATATGATAAAATACGCCTACCCTAGGATTTCCATAATCCTCCATCAAATATTTGAAAAATGTATAAGTTTGGGATATTTCCCAGATTATTGGAAAAACTCTTTTGTGAAAGTAATTCCTAAAGTAGATAAAACTAGTTATGATGTTAGTAAAAGCTACAGACCAATTTCCTTGCTATCAAACATTTCAAAAATTTCGAAAACGTAATTAAAAACAAACTTACTACCTTTTATGACGAAAACAATTTGATGAGTCATAGACAACATGGCTTCTCCAGGCATAAATCAACAATTACTGCTATGAAAGAGCTGACTGAAACTATTCTGGAACACAAGCAAAGAGAACTGACGGCGTTGATCGCAGTGGACTTATCAGGGGCTTTTGATAATGCATGGTGGCCAGCTATAATAAAAAGAATGGATTTAGACAACGTTCCCAGCTCTCTGATTCAAATCATCCAATCATATTTGAATAATAAAAGGACAGTTTGTCTGTCATACGGTGGCAAAATGGTCTCCAAAAACCTTACTAAGGGATGTCCTCAGGGTAGTCCACTTTCACCGTTATTATGGAACATCTTGCTAAACGATATTTTAATGAATTTTAAATCTACAAACGCTGAAATTATCTGCTACGCGGACGACATCTCTATTGTATGTTGGCATTATAATTTAGAGGGTCTAAAAACTGAGTTAGTGAACACCCTAAACTATGTCACTCAATGGTGTCGCTCAAACAAGTTAAAAATAAATCCAGAAAAAACAAACTTGATTCACTTCCACAATTTCCATAGGTTCCAGTTGGAATTTCAAAAAACCGTCATAAAGCCTTCAAATGAAATCAAAATTTTGGGAATGAAATTATCTAATCATAGGTTCAAAACAAAAATAAATTTCACCCCGCACATCAATGAGATTTTGCATAAGGCGCACCGCATGAAAAATCTGCTTTTTTCCCTCAGCGGCAAAATATGGGGTATAAACTCTAATAAAAGGTTAATTCTGTATAAGACGCTAATTAGACCTATTCTAACAAATGGAGCTGAAATTTGGTTTTACCAAATAAATAACCGCTGTAAACAGAAATTAAATTCGATGCAATACCAAATTGTTCTTTGGGCTACTAGATCGTTTAAAACATCTTCCTCAAATTGTGTCCACTGTCTGGCAGAGATCCCATTCCTGACTGATTTTATCGAATCAAGATTGATTAAATATGAATTGGACCAACTAAGCGAGGAAGACCAACGAACGTTCAGTCCACATTCTCCTTCAATAATAAATGGATTTTTAAGAACAAGAACGGAAGATATGTTTTCTAATACAAGTGATCACTTTCGTCTCTTTTTCCCTTTGGGCATTGCAAAATATTTCCGCCCTGACTTTTACAATGTGCAATTCGTTACTGGTCATGGAAATTTCGGAAATTTTTTGTTTCGAATAGGAGCTATAGACGATCCGGGATGTTTATGTGGAAAGAGAAAGCAGGATTCCAGTCATCTGCTTTTTGAGTGCCCAATCTTCCATAACTACATAAACCGGGAAAACATCGAATACAAGGATCTTTTTATGTTTGTAAATAGTAAGGACTCGTATTTTAAATTTAGAAAATTCTGTAAATATATCTATGATTTTCTCTCTTGGTTAAAAAAACCTTAATTATTGACTATTTGTATATTCTTTCTTTTTTTTTTTTTTGGTTTGTTTATTTTGTCTGTTGTGATGTAAAATCAAGAATGATTTTAACGTCCTCTTTCTTATCTTTCCAAATCTTGTAATTATTTAATTTTTTTTTTGTAATATAGTATCTGAATTTAGTGTTGTTATTGACGCAAACATCCCTTGTAGGGATATCGCGTCTGATTTGATAAATAAATAAATAAAATGATCATTATCTAATGATAATAATAATTATTATTATTATCATTAGATAATGATCATTTTATTTATTTAGAGATTAGAGATAATAATAATAATTATTATTATTATATTATTATTATTATTATTATCAACATATATAGTCACGACCGTCTTTCCTCAATTCCTCATCGCTGTCACGGATGCGCGCGCATCATCATTATGATCATTATCATTATCTAATGATAATAATAATGATAATTATTATTATATTATTATTATTATATTATTTTATTATTTTATTATTAACATATATTAGCAAATTAAATTTTATTGCCATCTATCGTTAAAATTTTACACAAATTAATTTACTGGCAATGCGTTTCTTTTAAATATGATCAAATATTATCTCTACAGACATTACTGCAATGATATAATTTATTGAATGAGAGGGCTTGGCTCATCAGTAGTGAACCTTCTCAGCGGTTTCGCCAAATTAATCTCTAGACCGCTCTACTATTGTATTGGACTGGTTTTGTTATATACCCTGCATTTTCTATGGAAGGCAGCTTACATATGTACCTCTACAGTCCTATAAGCTTATGTCCATAGTTCACTAAACACCCCTAAGCTGCCTTCCATAGAAAATGCAGGGTATATAACAAAACCAGTCCAATACAATAGTAAAGCGGTCTAGAGATTAATTTGGCGAAACCGCTGAGAGGGTTCACTACTGATGAGCCAAGCCCTCTCATTCAATAAATCATATCATTGCAGTAAGGTCTGTAGAGATAATATTTGATGATATTTAAAAGAAACGCATTGCCAGTAAATTAATTTGTGTAAAATTTTATCAACATATATAGTCACGACCGTCTTTCCTCAATTCCTCATGTCACAGATGCGCGCGCATCATCAATATGATCATTATCTAATGATAATAATAATTATAATTATTATTCTATTATTATTATTATTATCAACATATATAGTCACGACCGTCTTTCCTCAATTCCTCATCGCTGTCACGGATGCGCGCGCATCATCATTATGATCATTATCATTATCTAATGATAATAATAATAATTATTATTATTATATTATTATTATTATTTTATTATTAATATATAGTCACGACCGTCTTTCCTCAATTCCTCATCGCTGTCACGGATGCGCGCGCATCATCATTATGATCATTATCTTCTATAGAAGCTTCTATCTTTATAATTATGTATATTTACAAAAAGTCAATTCGCTCGCGCCTCTAGCGGTGAAAATGAGGGGTAATACCAGCTGACCTAATGTACATGTAAAGTTTGGAGCGGGACGTTTCACAAGAGTGACATCCACGGCTCCAATTTATAATTGTAACAAATAGTATTTGAATAAAAACATTCAATCGGGTAAAACACGGGCGTTGCCCGGGTCATTCGGCTAGTTAATATATAGTCACGACCGTCTTTCCTCAATTCCTCATCGCTGTCACGGATGCGCGCGCATCATCATTATGATCATCATCATTATCTAATGATAATAATAATAATTATTATTATATTATTATTATTATTTTATTATTTTATTATCAACATATATAGTCACGACCGTCTTTTCTCAATTCCTCATCGCTGTCACGGATGCGCGCGCATCATCATTATGATCATTATCTTCTATAGAAGCTTCTATCTTTATAATTATGTATATTTACAAAAAGTCAATTCGCTCGCGCCTCTAGCGGTGAAAATGAGGGGTAATACCAGCTGACATAATGTACATGTAAAGTTTGGAGCGGGACGTTTCACAAGAGTGACATCCACGGCTCCAATTTATAATTGTAACAAATAGTATTGGAATAAAAACATACAATCGGGTAAAACACGGGCGTTGCCCGGGTCATTCGTCTAGTATAGATATATAGATAAGATATTGTCACTTTTGTGAATCTGTTATTAATTATTTCTTTTTTTTTCTCAATGAATTATATATATATTAATTTAAAAATTCATTTTTGTTATCATCAACACATACAATGTAATTTTTAATATAAATAAGCGAAATAATAAACAACAACAACAATGTAATTTGCATCTTCATTATTATAAAACAACAACAAATAAATTAACAATGTGAATATATTTTAACATTACATTTTAACATTTAACACTAAAACGTTACAATATTTTCTTTAAATATATATTAATATTAAAATGCCGAGTTTTTTACGTCATTGGAATATTATATTACTAAATTCTCAAATTAAATTTATTATACTTGGAACACATTTTAAGCATTGTTACAATTTATAAATATAATTTCACCAGAAACCGCGAGAGGCGCTGCTTGAGAGTGAGAGTAGAAAATTTGCAAATAAAATTGCAAAGACTATTTATTTCAAATCAAATTCAAACCAGAAACCTTCCCAGTAGTATAGTAAACTAGCCGAATGACCCGGGCAACGCCCGGCTTTTACCCGATTAAATGTTTTATTCAAATACTATTCGTTACAATTATAAATTGGAGCCGTGGATGTCACTCTTGTGAAACGCCCCACTCCAAACTTTACATGTACATTAGGTCAGCTGGTATTACCCCTCATTTTCACCGCTAGAGGCGCGAGCGAAAGAGCAAATTTGCAAATAACACGACGGATATTCGGGATAAAGACCTGAAATTTTCACCGAGTTTTTCCAGATTCTACTTTATATACTGTTAAAATATGTTGTGTATATGTTAAATAAGCCGAAATAGCTCAGTTAGGAGAGCATTAGACTGAATATCTAAAGGTCCCTGGTTCGATCCCGGGTTTCGGCATCTTTTTTTAATTTTTAAATTTCTACTTACCGTAACTTGACACGTGACTTAACGTGACAGAATTGTGCATGACGCTGATAACTGTATTAAATATAATCCAAATTGTGCCTTATCACACACTATTTATTTATTTGGATTAGGTCTTATTACCTTGTGTTTATAATCTATAATCCAAATTGTGCCTTATCACACACTATTTTTTTATTTGGCCTTATTACCTTGTGTTTATAATCTATGACGTAATGCCCCCCCCCCCTGCCGGCGGCGCGCGCCCGTTGGCTGCCGGCGAGCACGTGACCTCCCTGTGCGCGCGCATCCGTGACAGAGGCGGCCGATGAGGAAAGACGGTCGTGACTATAGTATAGTAAATAACTTCCTAAAGTTTCACGGCGAGTGGATAATCTTACCTTTTAAAAACATTCATCGTGTGAACAAACTAACATTCATGTGTAAACAAACCACGTGTAAATTATTAACCAATCAAATTCATTTATCGTCGCGACCAGTGCTGCGCCCAAGCGGTAAAAGGCTGGAATTAACGCTTTTTGGTTTTACATTTTAAAAAAAAGCACATTAACTTTTTTAGTTTTTTGAATAGCCTATATATTAAACGAAATCTTCAGCTACCTACATGCGAAATTTCATAATGATTTATTCTGTAGATTTTGTGCAACGCGATAACAAACATCGATTTTGGATTTCATTTTTATAGATATACTAGCGGATGTGTACCCGGCTTCGCCCAGGTTTCATCCGAGTGAAAGTTTGCCTAAATTATTATCAATAATATTCCGGAACACACAGAATATTATGATAATAATGATAATAATATTCGTTACATTATATATTTTTATAATATACTAGCGGACGTACCCGGCTTCGCCCGGGTTTTACCCGAGTAAAGGGTTGTCTAACGAATCTCTCGATAAAGTGAACATTTTTTTCCCGGTCCCTTGAAAAATACTCGATAAGTTGAATAAAATCAATATTAATTGGTTCCCTCGGTAATTGGAAGTTAAAGGAATAGTATCTTGCCTTGGAATTGTATCATTATTCTTGTCTCAAATAAATTGCTGTGTCATCCTGAATTTTGTCTTTCCTAATTTTCTACATTAAAAAATCATCGTATCATCATGATAATATTTAGAGCAGATTGTTGAATTATAACAGATAAATTAGAATATTTATCTTGATTACTTTTAGGCGAAAAGTTATTTCAAAAATTTTATTTGCTAGAAACCTTCCTAGTACTATACTAAATAACTTCCCAAAGTTTCATGGCGTTCCAATGAGTGGTTTGGTCAGGCATAAAGGACAAACAAACAGACACACACACATACATTCATTTTTATATATATAGATAAAATATTCGTGGTAAAGACAAAACATCCAGGAGATAAGTTTCTTCATCAATTTATTATGACATCAAGCTTTCGGGCATAGCGAGGCCCTTCTACAGGATCAAATCTTTTTTTCGAGCAAACATATCCACTCTCTCTACTGAATAGATTTTTAAAAAGAAATATATAAACAAAAATATCTAGAGATATACTACATGATCTTAGCCAAAAGGCCGAAAACGATATTTTATAAATAGAGATGACGTGGCTTCGCGTGTCTTCTGCTCGAGTTAATGTTTCTCTGGTAGAATTTTGTTCCTGTCTACTAAAAATTATTATCTGGCTTCGCCCGTGATCTGCTTTAGTGAATATTCCCCTAAAGATTTTTGTTTATGTCTATCAAGCATGATACAGCAATATTGTCATAATCATTTCTGACTAAAAAATATTGTTGCTCAGTACTTGGTTAATTCTAATTTTTCATGGTTAAAAGTGCGACAAAAAACTGTTCCAGATTTAACTCTGTCCATTTCAAATTTCAGCGTGATTAATTACATATTGAGGGCGTGCATAGCCGACAAACATATACACTGCGTGACATTGAAAATGGAACACCAAGAAATAGTTGCCAGATAATTATGCAACTTTCAGGGTAGACGCGCCTAACCGAGTTATGCAAATGATGTAAAATGCGCAGCTCTCTTGCGCACATGGAGTAAGATATAAGGGAAGGAACTTGCAGAAAGGACAGTATTCGTGTCGTTATTTCTTCAAGTAAACTCATTGTATAAATTTTGTTCTTGTGTCAAAAGACACGTGTAATAACAGAGAATGCCAGGTCATCGTAAACGGAGGCAGTTCAAGCAGAAAGACGCTTTTACGAGGGGCATGGTGATCGGACTGAAAAGGGCAGGTTGGTCCATACGTCAAATCGCAGCTGATACACACATTGGTGCGTCCACGGTGCACCGACTGTGGAGAAGATGGTTGGAACAAGGAAATGTGGCAATTTATAGGAATGTCGGTGCAACCAGAGTAACGTCAGTACGTGTGGATCGGCGTATCCTTCGACAAGCAGTGGCGGCCCCACAAGCCACTTCTACCGCCATCCTGCAACATGTGCAAGACACCCTAGATCATTCCATCTCGACCAGAATCATTTCCCGTCGATTGGTTGCTAATGGCTTGCACTCATGCCGTCCGCTAAGAAGACTGCCATTGACCCCACCGAATAGGCGCCAACGTTTGGAATGGTGCCGGGCTAGATCGACGTGGATGACGGAATGGCACAGGATCGTGTTCTCAGATGAGTCGCGTTTCTGCTTGTCCAGTGATAGTCGCCGTGTACGCGTGTGGCGTCGACGTGGAGAAAGGTCCAATCCGGCAGCAATTGTGGAACGCCCCACCGTGCGACAACGTGGAATCATGGTTTGGGGCGCAATCGCGTATGATTCCAGGTCACCTTTACTTCGTATTCAGAGCATTATGATGGCCCAACGATACGTTGATGATGTGCTGCGACCAGTGACACTCCCCTACCTCCAGGGGGTACCCAATGCCCTTTATCAGCAGGATAACGCCCGACCGCACACTGCTCGCATTAGCCAACAAGCTCTGCAAGATGTACAGATGCTTCCCTGGCCACCGTACACTCCTGATCTCTCACCAATCGAGCACGTCTGGGACATCATTGGACGCCGTTTGCATGCCTTGCCACAGCCACGTTCAGAAGACGAACTGTGGCAAATGGTTGAGAGGGAATGGAGAGCCATCCCTCAGGACGCCATCCGTACTCTGATTGACTCTCTACCTAGACGTGTTGCTGCGTGCATCGCCGTCCGCGGTGGTCCTACTTGCTACTAAGCCGACGCCGTTCTCGCTCTGTATTATGACTATCATTTTGAAATAAAGATCACTTATTGTTCGTCCCTGTCTCTCTCTGTCTGCCGAGTTTCATCACTTTCTGGCCACTATTTCTTGGTGTTCCATTTTCAATGTCACGCAGTGTATATATATATATGTTCCCGGCTTCGCTCAGTTTTACCCGAATAAAAGTTTGCCTAACGACCATTTGTTAAAACGATTTTAGCAAACATCCAAACCCTACTGAATCTATACTGTCTATACTCTCGATAATTTAAAATTTTTTCCCAGTCCCTTGAAAAATACTCGATAAGTTGAAAAATATCAATATTAATGGATCCACTCGGTAATTTGAAGTTGAAGGAATAGTATCTTTCCACAAATGAACATTTGTAAATAACTGTATTTAGCAAATGTACCCGGCTTCGCCCGGTTTTTACCCGAGTAAAAGTTTGCCTAACGAACATTTGTTAAAACGATTCTAGAAAACAACAAATCCACCTATATATAGATTTATAAATGCGTGGTGGCCTGCCTTAATAAAAAGAATGGACGAAGACCACGTCCCAGCAGTTCTTATAAAAATCATCCAATCATTTTTAAATCGGAGAAGAAAAACAAGTCTCACCTTCTCGAATACAACAATTTCAAAATATTTATCAAAGGGATGTCCTCAAGGCGGACCATTATCACCTTTATTGTGGAATAGAGCCCTGAATGATTTGTTGATCAACTTCGCACCCCCAAATTCTGAAATAATCTGTTATGCGGATGATGTTTCCATTGTTTGCTGGCACAAGACCATAGAAGGGTTAAAAAATGAAACAGAAAGTACTTTAAATTATGTAATACAATGGTGTGCAAGAAATAAGCTAAAGTTAAGCCCGGAGAAAACCGGCTTAATACATATGCACGGCAAACAAAATATTCCAATGGGAACTTCAAACTTCATAATAAAACCAGTGGAAGAAGTAAAAATTTTAGGTATGAAATTTTCTAATCACAGAATTAAGTCAAAAATTAACTTCACACCCCACATTAATGATATTCTTTGTAAAATCAACCGTATGAAAAATCTGTTATTTTCACTCTGTGGGAAAATGTGGGAATTGGATGCTAAAAAAAGATTAATTTTATATAAAACTCTTTTCAGGCCAATACTAACCTATGGATCTGAAATATGGTATAAATTTATTAATAAAATAAGTAAGCAAAGATTAAACTCTCAGCAATATCAGATTCTTCTTTGGGTAGTGAGAGCCTATAAAACGACCTCATCAAATTGTATTCATAGTTTGGCAAAAATACCTATTCTCACAGATCACATAGAATCGTTGATAATAAAATACGATTTGGCCAATTTATCAAAAGAAGAAATTAATGTATTCACAGACCGCGCATGCCCCAACTATAATTCATAACTTCATAGAATCAAGAATGGCTGAAACAATAGCTAACACTAATGTAACATTCCGAAATATTTTTCCGATTTGGAATTCCTTTTTATTTTCGTCCGAATTTTTATAACTCACAGTTCGTTACGGGTCATGGTAATTTTGGAGAATTTCTGTCGAAAATAGGGGCAACGGATGATCCTAGCTGTTTCTGTGGAAAAGAAAACCAAGACTCAATACATTTATTAATAGAATGTCCGATATTTCACAGCTACAGAAGTAATCATTTTTATCCCATCGAAGAAATTTGCGAATTTGTATATAACAAAGACATCTATGTAAATTTCCATAATTTTTGTAAATTCATTTTGGATTTTCTCTTCTGTTTGAGAAAGCCATCGTTTCAGTTTTAATTGAGTTTTTAGTCGGTTATTGAGTTGTATATAATGAATTGAATATAGGTTGCTAAAATAATTTATTTTAGATTTTTTCTTCTGTTTGAGAAAACCATCGTTTCAGTTTTAATTGTGTTTTTAGTCGGTTATTGAGTTGTATACGTATAATGAATTGTATATAGGTTACTAAAATAATTTATTTTAGATTTTCTCTTCTGGTTGAGAAAACCATCGTTTCAGTTTTAATTACCCAAAACATATACAATATCTAAACGGGTCGATAAACCTAACTCTCACAACCACGGGTAGGCTACAATATTGATAAGTCCAATCCATCCTAAAATATATTTCAATTCTGATTTAGGGATTGTGTGTGTGTGTGTAGTTTATGATTGAGAGAGTTAAATAAATTTAAAATATTTGCAGAGTTTCTTTATTAAGGTATCGGGAGGCAAGCTTTCACGCGGTCGCGCCTCATCAGGCCACTGGCTCCGCAAAGGCGTGCAACAGATACAATAGAGATTCTGAGAAATACATTTAAAATATCAAAATTAAAAATAGTGGCAGTTGTAGAGGGTACAGTTTCATTGGGGTTTGGCATCATCTGCGTTTATAGCTAAGACACGTCATTATGACCTATAGATTGCTTAAAACGAGAAAACTAAGTTTATATAAAAGAGCATACCTGGATCTGTAAAGAAAAAGAAAATATTAATTTCTCAAAATATTTCGAGAGATTACTCCCTCTTTATCAATTTATCGAACAGTAAACTTTAGTTATCAAAAATCACAAGCTTTCGGACATGGCTGTTCTTCAACTGATGCTTGGAATTAAAGTTGAAGAAGAATCTTACACAATGATGTTCTGACACTCTTTAAGTATAAAAGTCAAATTTACAGTAAAAATGTAAATTTACAGCAACTGATGTTATTCTTAATAAAGGAATTGATGGAAAATGTAAGGTTTTATTGTTTTAAGTGTCTTTTACTCAAAACGTTTTTAATTTGAATTTTTGGATAATTCGATTTTTTTTGGTCCATTGAGTTTCGAATTATCCAAGTTCTACTGTAAAACATTAAAAAAAAAACAACAACAACAAAAGCTTCATTAAGATTTTAGTCTTATACAGATTTTCCAAGTAGAAATATAGGATACATGAAGGAAAAACAGTGATTGAACTTAATAGTAACATGATATTTATATACAGGGAAAATTATATAAAGACTATGAAGCTAATAGATCAATCTGGGCAAATTGGAGGCAAAGTTACTATACATGGATTTACCACGGAATCTCGTGTTAGTTCTTTTGTAGTTATTTGGTAGCAGCTCTGAACTTAGCTATGCAGAACTTTTCCTAGTCATGATCCCCGCCCTTGACATTGCCGGTTGGACTTCACTTGTACGCTAAAACATTTTTAAAAATGTATATTGATTATCGTTTTTTAAAATAATCATGTTTTAACCTGTCATCGTTGTTTGTGCAAAGTTGCTTAGCATTTTTTTAGAAAGTTATTGTGTAGTTCTTTAATAAAAAGAAAGCGTCACTTATCATTTATTACACAAAGTTGCCAGTATTTAACACAGCAGATAGTTAAAACTGGAGGTTGGTAAGTTTTAATAGAGAATAATTCCAATTTTTTTAAGAGTTATATTGTGTTATATATTTTTAAGTCTTCTATTTTAATGAAAATATTGATTTTACGATTTAAAAATCCCTTTCTTTGATGTAACCCGGATTCCTGGAGTCAGGTACTAAAGTCACCAACTATCCGGGTTGTCTAATGGTGGAGTTTATCAGAAGTACTGTACTTGGTTCTATACAGGGTTAATTTACTTATTCCTAGAAAGGTGGCTGTTTGGAACCTGTGAAGATGTTAAAAATATATTAGCCTATACATTGATGTATAAAAAACTGTGATATTACATTTATACACCTATAATGCTGAAGTATCTTATTTGATAATTTGTTATTTATGATGTCGCTTCTTTTCGACATCCATTTGAATATATACAAAAGTCAAATTCTGTCAATTTGTTCATGCGATTAAGAAACCCTCACCGGCATATATAGATGATAATAATTAATTGAAACAAAATATAGGTTATGAAAATTCGAAACTATTATAGACACGTATGATTCTTTTTGATATTAAACAATTTGTTTAATTGCAAAAAGAATTATATGCGTCTATAATAGTTTCGAATTTTCATAACAGATGGCGTGCTAATGCATCAAAATATTGGTTGTTCAAAAATTCACTAAGGAAAATTCTGGCATACGTACTCATATAATTTTTAGACATTTTTTGACAAATAAATAAATCTTTATTGAGATCCTCAGTTAATAATTGGTAATAAAAAATAGTTCCTGATTACATTAAAGAGGTATTACAAATACTTGCTGTTTCAGAAAGATGAGCTGGTTAAAGTCCCTGATGGTATGCTACCTACTCGTATTCTCAATGGGTCTCCCCAACTTCACGGCTGGTCGTGGCATAGTCCGTAAGTAGTCCATTCATCCTCTAACGAGAAAACAGTCCAGCTAACATCCTGACTGATGCACAGGCACACCTAAAGGTCCCAGGGACAACAACGACATTTATGAAGAAACTTCTGAAGAAACTGAAAACACTCTGGCCAAGAAACTAAAAAGCGATGACCCTGCACTTATTGCGTATGTATAGATAACCTAACATATAAACATGTACAATTTATAAATGTTTTGTCCAAAATTTCAACAAACCTAGAGGTTTGTATTAAGAAAAGGCATTCTGTTTGTACAACTGAAAGTTGCTGATGGTTTGAGTCACAGCTTAATCCTATTTTTCATAGCTAATTCTATAAAAACAGGTGCCTCAATAAAAAAAAACACAATTGAACTATATCGATAAAAATACAAGGTTGTTTAAAGAAGTTATTGAAGTGCTTCAATCATTTTCCACCGGTGTGCATACCGATATTGGTATTATAAAAGAGTATTTACAACCATGCTGCGAGTGAAGCTCTGATGTGTGTGATTGTGCAGGCTGGAGAGAAACCTGACCAGGATGTACGCCAATCTGTGACACTACTTTTCCAAGAAATGCCAAAAATCCTGCATGCTCGACTGAATTTGGGTCAATTGCGGAAAAAAGGATGGCGTCAGACATTTGACGGACTTGGGTATCGTCCAAGAGATCAAATGCTTTCTTCATATCTTCCACGACAGGACTTTGAGCGGCTACTCTTGAGAAGTCGTTCTTGATTTGAACCATACCATTCCCAAGCTGCCACAAACATACCATAAGATAATCTGAATGAGCTGAAAATGGCTGAGTTAATTTACCTTTCACTCAATCTATGGAAATCTTCTTTGGACCTGGCTTCTTCATCTGAAAAGAAAAATCACAAAAATATTATATAAGGCAAAACCATTTCAATTTATACCTGAGAAAATACAATAAATTATTGGATCAATCATACAAAAGAAAAATCTGAACAAGCAACTGTAAATCGTTGATGTCTTGTAAAATTTAACAGTGAAACACAATCCATCAAAAACATTCAAATACATATCAGGAAATGCTCTTTTACTAATTTTAATCCTATGATTACACTCACAGAGCTGTGGAAGATGATTTACAGGATTGGTGGAGATCCTTCGAGTCTCTCGCGGAAAGGAAGCGTCACGTTCTGATCAACGTCCGCGCCAAGGTAACCTAAGTCTTCTTAACCCTCTAATTCTATCTTTAGTGACCTTTAACTGTTTGACCTGTTTAACTGTCTTCTTTACCCTTAACCCTCTAATTCTAGCTTCATTCAGCCTTAACTGTTTGTGTATGTGAGGTTGTTTTTCAACCCTAGCCCTAGCTCTTTTATCCTTGATGTGATTAAGCATTGCTGCATTCTATAGGTTTAGCTTAAACAAAGTTTTTTTCTTCAATTTAAACCTCAAATTTATACATTCCCAACATTTATTTTTAATTTTCTCTACCATTAATGGTATCAAATATATATATAGCCTTGTGTATTCTGTATGTTTTTAGAGATTGGCGCAATTTCTTAAAAATCCCCATACACCATAGGTGATACTTCACTTAAAACCTTTCACACTCCCCATTCCTTATGATTTCTCTTTTCTTCATAACCTTGTTGTGGTCAGATCCATTTAAAACTCTACGAGTTTAAAAAAGATAAAACTATCTCTTCGGAAGATTTAGATAGATTCTTCACCAAGATCACCAAAGATGTTCAAGAAGTTTACAGTAAGTGCACATTGATACTCTAACACATTTTAAACATAACATAGGTTGATTTTTGGAATAGAATTTTAAACTGAGAGGTTTCGTTATTATGTGCAGTTAAACCTGTCTATAGCGCCTCCTCTTGGGACTCACCAAAATAGGGTGCTATAGAGAGGTTGTGCTATAGACAGGTCACTTTTAATGTAAATCACATCATACTACGTATTTAAAATCGGGCGCTATAGAGAGGGAGGTGCTATTTAGAGGGGGCGCTATAGACATGTTTAACTGTGTATGGATTTATGAATGATATACAGAAATAAGTAAACCCATAAATAATCTATTACAATCATTAGTTTCTCTCTTATGAATTCACTTTGTAGGCTCTAGAGAAGAAAGAGATATGAAATATGAATAAAAATTTAAAAAAGAGGAAAAAGTATTGACCAAGAGTAATATATGTGAAAATGTTATATAGTATGATGATAAAAATATTATCAGTTCCAAATAACTTTATTAGGTACCGCTCAACAAGAGCAACCTAGTTTATGATAATTGAAACAGTGAATAATATGTGAAGGTTATTCACATATTAAACAAAATTTTAACGTGGGATTCAATCCCGGTTCATGACTGTCGGGAATTGAGGGTGCTACCACTCGTCCACCGACTTTTTATTATTGTGTATTGGGTTGAATTTCTTATAAACCCTGTACTTGCTATTGAATACAATAAATTAGCTTTTTAAACGGCCTATGTAACATGTTCAAGGACTGTAGAAATATATATCCAAATTAGAGATATAATGCATCGAGCAATACTCTTTCACAAAATCTTAACGAGAGAGGGCGCAAAGCAACTAATAATATTTTATAACGCATGGTATTCTTTACGCGACTAAAGTTATCCAGATTTTTCTACATAAAAACTTCTGAATTACCTTAGAAGGTCAATTTGATTTTTCTTCCATATTCAATCTACCCCAGTTCCAAATAACTTTATTAGGTGCCGCTCAAAAAGAGCAACCTAGATCATCATATTTACAATATACTGTAGGGAAGGTACAGGGTTTGTTCATTTACAATTATAATTTATATTGATGTCGTTGGGTCCTCAGGTCCTTGGGGATATTGTTCTTGAGAAAGTTTTGTCTGGCTTGTTTGATATTCAAGGTGGGTTTATTTTTCCACTTTTGTCGTTCTGGCTAAAAATATCACAAAGTGAAATAGGACCAAGATTGATACATTAATAAAAGGGTATTTCCTGATATATAAACTGATAGTTATTGTGTGTGTGTGTGTGATAGCTTGGACAAACTCTTTCTCTCTATATATATATTGGATTATAAAACTATAATAATTAACAATCTCTATAATTTAAGAAAAAGGCATTTCCTTATCGTGAAACATAAGGTTGATGATGGCTTCTGATATCAACTATTCTCCTTGATTATTTAATTATTCCAGAATTTGCCAAATATCCATTCTTGATTAATCAAGAAACGCTAACCACGAACGTGTTTCGGGCTATTGGCCCTCATCAGCTCTATAATGATTAATTTTTTTTATTTTCAAGAATATTGGCTAAATAGCACAAAAAAGAGAGTAATATAATATATATTATTATATACTTTAATTTTCATAGGATTAAAATTAGTAAAATAGCATTTCCTGATATGTATTTGAATGTTTTTGATGGATTGTGTTTCACTGTTAAATTTTACAAGGCATCAACGATTTACAGTTGCTTGTTCAGATTTTTCTTTTGTATGATTGATCCAATAATTTATTGTATTTTCTCAGGTATAAATTGAAATGGTTTTGCCTAATATAATATTTTTGTGATTTTTCTTTTCAGATGAAGAAGCCAGGTCCGAAGAAGATTTCCATAGATTGAGTGAAAAGGTAAATTAACTCAGCCATTTTCAGCTCATTCAGATTATCTTATGGTATGTTTGTGGCAGCTTGGGAATGGTATGGTTCAAATCAAGAACGACTTCTCAAGAGTAGCCGCTCAAAGTCCTGTCGTGGAAGATATGAAGAAAGCATTTGATCTCTTGGACGATACCCAAGTCCGTCAAATGTCTGACGCCATCCTTTTGTCCGCAATTTACCCAAATTCAGTCGAGTATGCAGGATTTTTGGCATTTCTTGGAAAAGTAGTGTCACAGAGTGGCGCACAATTGATTTTCGATGTTCTCAAAAATTGGATGGCTACATTGGTAAAAGAAGCTCTTGAATATTTACGGAGAAGGAAACATGCTTTGAGTGGATTGGAGAAACAGGTAAGGAGATTTTTTAAAATTCAAAACTATTTTAAAGGCGTAAGATTCGTTTTGAAATTAAACAATTTCTACTGCCCTTACTGCAATGGAAAAATTAATGGGAGGGCCTGGCTCATCAGTGGTGAACCCTCCCAGCGATTTCGTAAGTTTGATCTACCATACCGCTGTTATATTGCATTTTGGAACTTCCTTTTATAGTGATACTGTTGCAAGACTCTTGGAATGGGTATTTTATAAGAACTATGGACATAAGCTTTGAGGACAGTAGAATTTCATACATTTATAAATATATTTGTTATAAATATGATTGTTTATTTTCTCTAAGGATGATGATGGTTGTTTCAGGTTATCGATGACCTGAAAATGCTGAAAGACAAAACTCTCAAAGACGTTATCCAATTCTACAATACAAGAGGCAAGGAACTTCCTGATATGTGGAACAAGCATATGCGGAACTTGGTCAAGATCATGACCTCCGAAGATTAATAAATGACTCCTTATTATTATTACATACACACCATATATATATATGAAAAAAATGAAAGAAAAAATAAAATATAAAAAGATCAGGTGTGGAAATCAAAATTAAAAATGGCATATCCTGACCAGGAGCACATGTGCTTTACGGCATCTGGTGGAACAGAAATCAACTAAACATTGATTTAGCCTGTTCCCTGATATTTGACCAACCCAATTTCTTGATAAATCAAGAAAAGCCATATCAAGAAATTGGGTTGGCCAAATATTAGGGAACAGGCTAAATCAATGTTTAGTTGATTTCTGTTCCACCAGATGGCGTTATGCCTTCTGTAAAGCACATGTGCTCCTGGTCAGGATATGCCATTTTTAATTTTAATATATATATATGAAAAAAATAATAAAAAATAAAATAAAAAAAGTAGATGGCACTCTTCCATCTAAAAGTTCATGTGGACGTGATCAGGATATGCCTTTTTTATTATTTTAATAACATATGTAAATATTAAATAAATATATTAAATCTTATATAATGAATATATTTGTCTATTATATTTTTGATTCAACCTTGTTTCAGTAGTCTCATAGTCATTTTGTGTGGCGTCGAATAATAATAAAAAATCCTTTTCCCAACTTTTTTATAATAATAATCTCTAAATTCTTTTAAAAATCTCCCTGAGAGATCAATTGTATGTTAGATAAAAATGTCTTAATATAGTCTGTGTGTTATATTAAAGTCAACCTATGGATACTTACACAACCCACTAGAACGTCCCTTACTTCTTTCACCTGAACGCAAATCTAGAGACCCAGTGCTTTCCAAACATTGGGAACAACTCATAAACTTCCTAGATATTAATCTACTGACAATAATTAAGGGCAGAACTATAAGTAACAAAACTGGAAACTGCACATTTATCTCAAGTCGTGGCTCATCTGTTGTCGATTATTTTATTGTCTCATATTCCCGGCTGGAGCACGTTGTTAACCTTAAAGTAGATAATAACCCATACTCTGACCACCTTCCACTAACAATAAACATGTCTAACTTATCTAATCTCAAACGAACGAAAGAAACCGTCTATCCCTGCTTTGAAAGATACAGATGGGCACCTGATAACACATCCCTCTTTTCGCAGAATCTTTACAACAATCAAGTCTCTACCGACCAGAATCTTGACAGCCTAGTTAATACATTTTCTAAACAAATACTAAACGCAATGCTTGCTGCAGATATGCGCATTAAGGTCAGACCTGGCCGCCCAAAATCGAAACCCTGGTATAGCAGGGAATGCTATTTAGCCAAAATATTTGCTAAGGCAAGCCTCACAACCTTTAAGAAAACGAACACTGACGTAGACCGCAATATTTATGTCTCAAATAGGAAAAGATACACGACCTTAATAAACTTCAACAAGAAAAAATATCTTCAGGAAAAACTAGAACTTCTTAAAAATGCCCGTGACTCCGCAAACTTTTGGAAAACTATAGCTACCTTGAAAGACAAAAGCTATATACAAGGAAATATAACAATTTTAGAGTGGCAATGCTTTTACAACAAACTGCTCTCTGCTGAAACGACGATAGGAAGCGACCTATCTACTCTCTCACGAATTGATCCTGAACTCTACTGTGAAATATCCATAACAGAAATAACTAGAGAAATCTCCAGTCTGGCAAATGAAAAAGCTTGTGGCGCTGACGAAATTCCGAATGAAGCATTAAAGACCCTACCTTTCGAACACCTTGTTACTCTAAAAAATATATTCAACAGAATCATTAATTCTGGTTCATATCCCTTAATATGGTCTAAATCTATCATCCATCCTATTTTTAAAAGCGGTGACCGGGATAATACATCAAACTACCGCGGAATTGCCCTTATTAGTAATCTGTCAAAACTTTTCACATCAATACTAAAATCGCGATTACGCAACTGGATTGAAGGTAGATCAATTATTCCAGAAAACCAGGCCGGATTCAGAAAAGGCTACTCCTGTCAAGATCACATATTCACACTGTTGTCCTTGATACAGCTGACTCTCAGACGTAAAAGAAGAAAACTTTATGCTTTTTTGTGTGGACCTAAAAAAGGCTTTTGACACTGTTCCCCACTCACTTCTGTGGTCAAAATTGGGTGAATTAGGTCTGGATTTCCGCTTTGTTAACCTTATTAGGAACTACTTCGAACAAATGACAACAACGGTGAGATGGAATGGACTATTTACTGAACCCATCAAAATCCGATCGGGAGTGTTACAAGGAGAACCCTTATCACCCTCTTGAAAATGAAGATACTTCGGCCAGTGAATCTTTTTATTACCTCGACGTTTCGACAAAAATCTTTTGTCCTCGTCAGGAGCAAACAAAAATTAAACATTCAGCAAGGCGTTAAAAATCTTTCTAAAGTTCCAAGGGCGTTCTCACGCGATATTCAAAATTTTTGTACAACATCAAAAGCACGAGTCAAAAATAAATATTTAACTCACAAAAGACTGTGATCTTTGAAATAAATTATAATATATGTGACAATATCGTTGCGAAATTTCTTGTTGTTCGATTTGAATGGTGAGGATTGGTTGAAACGCAGTCGTTTGAGTGGAAGTTGAAGCATACAGTTAGGAATAATCAGGACACGTGATGGGGTTTGAAAATAAAAGGCAACTGGGTTGGAGGAAAGAAAGCTTGAGAAGAGCGGAGCGATTTTGATTGTTAATTATCTGATCACATGGTGGTGATTGTACTTAGCTACGGGATGAGCAGAGGGAGAGAGGTACAGAGCCGATGTCACCTCCTTGGGAGCCAAAGCACTACTGACAATTCTTGTTTCTCGATTTAACACCAAGAGTCGTCTTCTTTCCTATTGGTCGAAGGATGGAACGTGCCCGTTTTTCTATTGGTTGAACTACTTAGTTGTTGCTTCCTAATTGGACCGGCGGCTTTCTTTGGTGGAAGATACGCTCGGCCTGGTCAGGAAGTATCGGGTGTTAGTTCGACTCTATTTACTTCCGCGGCTATCAAATACGTCCGGTCCTGTCCGGAAATATTGGGCGTCTCTCTACTAATATAACTTCTGCGGATACCAGATACGTCCGGGCTTGCCAGGAAGTATTGACTGTACAAGTTATTTATACTTGTGCCCGCTTTTAGCCTGCTTCCTATGTCTTGTTGCTACTTTCTTTCCTCCAGTTACCTTATTCTTTATTAAATCTTTGAAAATCATACATTGTACATGCATAGTGGGTCGGGGGTGCATACAATTATATACAAATTATGACAGATGCGCCCCCTACATGTGAATAATTCAAGAAGGGGTTAGCCTGAGAGAATTCTGTAAAGTAAAAAATAATTTTGTGGGAAAATTAGTTGTGGGTATTGAGAGTCTATATACAAGCATTGATGGCGATATAAGAAGTAAAATAGAATGGTGTTGATGATATAGGTTGAGTATAATTAATAGAAATCAAAAATTTTTTTAATTGTAAGAAATCAAAATGAATGCTATGGTACATAGTGGATTTAAAAAAAAGGAAATGCGCCTAACTAATTTCTACTTGAAATTGGAAGAAAAATCGAGGGAGTTCTATTAGGGCTTTTGAGAAATCAAAAATAATATAAAAATAAAAAGTTGGACGAAATCAAAGTAAATGCTTGGTTGCATGGTGGGGAAAAAAAAATGCTTTGTTGCATGGTGAAAAAAAAGAAAAATGCCTAACGAATTTTTGCTCGAATTTTGGGAAAAGAAATCGAGGAAATTTCATAAGGTCTTTTGAGAAATCAAAAATAAAAATAAAAATAAAAAGTTGGAAGAAATCAAAGTGAATGCTTGATGCATGGTGAGAAAAAAAAAAGGAAAAATGCCTAACCATATTCTGGCTCGAAATTGGGAATGGAAATCGAGGGAATTTTATTAGGTCTTTTGAGAAATCAAAAATAAAAATAAAAGTTGGAAGAAATCAAAGTGAATGCTTGATGCATGGTAAAAAAATGTTTTGTTGCATGGTGAGAAAAAAAAAATGTTTTGTTGCATGGTGGAAAAAAAAAGGAAAAGAGAGAATGTTTTTGTAAATAAAAATAAAATATAATATCTAATTTTAAAAGAAAACCAATGAGTTCTCGTTGATTTGAAATTATGATAATATAAACTAATTGGTAAAAAAAAATGATAATTAATGATTAAAAGTGATAATAAGTTGAATAAATTGATAAATTGATTATATATTTAAATTTTAATTGAGAGAAAATGATGAAAATGATTAATATGAACAATAAGGTGTATTGTTTTGAACCCTTTTGTATCTACATGCCCTGATCTAAATGTTTTAATTGCTCAATTATGCCCTATAAATTTTTGTCTTTGTGTGGGTTGTGAAAAATGTTAGAAGTCTGTAAAGTAATTGATTTGTTATAATAGGGATGGGAACTCATTTAGAATGTTTGTGTGTGTGATGTCTTGTGGGTATGGAATTGGATTGTAAAAAATCGATATGTAGTTCGAATTGGGATCCAAGACTGGCGATAGGGAGGAGTCTATGGAGGGGTAAAGCGGCGACCTAATTTTACGTGTTGGCCAGAAGAGGGGTCCGAAGTAATTGGATCCGGAAATGAGGCGTGCGGGGAGCGGGGTCTCAAAATTCTCACTTCCTTCCGCTTATTTGTTTTTTGGGTGCGACTCGGATCTTGTTACTGGAGTGTGATTTCTCCGACATTGGTTGGTCATCTTTCAGTCACTTCTATCTCCTCGGAATCTATTTAGATTTTCTGCAAAAATGTTTCCTAAAATTATGAGAAGTTTTATAAATGCTTGTCCAAAATTAAAAACTGCCTCTTGTAGTTCGAAAATTTTTTGAGGGGCCATGATATAAATGGACAAATAACTAAGAAATAAAATTGGGATACATTTGTATGGTAGAACTAACAAACAAAGGATGAAAATCAGATGAAAGATAGGGTATTGCCCCATGTTCTTCCATATTTTTGTAAATGGGGACTCTGAAATATTTGTTTGAACCTTATTAATTGTAGAATTTAAATGATTGGTAGGTTCCCAGTTCTCTTGTTTGATCGTTAATGGTTTTATTAGCGATATGTCGGCGGTAATTGATTTAAGTTGAGATGTGTGATCGTTTCTCTGACGTGGGTGGTGTAATTTTGGCATTGTTTGTGTTGTGTGTACGCTGTGCTTTATGTACGAATTTTGTTTTGTTTTGGGGCCTGTGTCGGTATTTTTACGTGAAGGTTGGTCGGATTCATCGATTCTTCTAGCGAATCGGCAGGTGGGGCAGGTTTTTTACCTGTTTTGCGATGTCTTGTGTCATGTTCTGCCAATAATATTGTGACGAGATGAGTCTCGTCATCTTGGAGATGTTTGGATGGTGGTGTTGTGTGTGTACAGACTTAAGAAGTCTGGCTATAAGTGAACTTGGGACTATAGTTTTAAGTACTCCTTTTCGGGAAACGGTGCGCAGTTCATTGTGATCCATAGTCACGCGAGATTTTCCCGGTGGAGAAGACTGTTGGCTCTTTATGAGTGGCGCATCTAGAAAGCCACAAAATGGGGTACGAGTTACAACGCCCGTTTCATATTGTTGTACTCCATTTATGCTACGGACCTCATATTCGTATCTTGACAGTCTTAACCTCCATCGAAACAATCTGCCTGACGGGGCTTTGATCTCTTTCAACCACTGCAATGCAGGATGGTCAGAAAGTATTGTAAACTTTCTGCCCATTAGACAGGCGCGGAAGTTATCCACACTTTCCACAATGGCTAGGCATTGTAGTTCCAAGTCTGAATAATTTCGCTCGTGACCACGCAGAGAGCGGCTGAAATGTTGAACTGGGTATGTCTTCCCATCAGGGTAGACTTGTTTAAGAATGCCTGCAATGCCGAATGTTGAGGTGTTACAGTGCACCTGGCATGGCAGACCTTCTTGGTAAAGGTATAATGTGGGGTGTGTGGTAAGGCTTTCTTTCAGGTTAATGAACGCTTTCTGGCATTCGTCACTCCAGACCCACATGACATCCTTTTTTAGAAGGTTGACAAGTGGCGTCCGCAAGCGGGCGTGGTCCGGAATGAACTCTTTATAGGCGTTCACAGCTTTTAGGAAAGATCGCAATGTTTTTCGATTGTGTGGTTGTTTGGTGGCGTGAAATTTTTCTATGTTTTGTGTAGACGGGATGATTGTATTATTCTTAACGGTTGTGCATGCGCTTGTTTGTCGTTGTCGTCTGTTGGCGCGCGTGTTGCGTTTGTTGGTTGTTGTCGTCTTTTGGCGTGCGTGTATGTTGTGAGGTACATTTGCGTGATTATGGCGTGGCGACGTATGGTCATGTGTGGATTTTGTGTGGTAAGTGGGTGAGCTGTGTCGGTGTACGGACACTTTTTTGGGCATTATTGGAATTGTAGGTTGAAGTCGTGGTGGCTTTATATGTTGTGGGCATGAAAAGTTGCGTGGTGTGAGATTAGAATGGTGGCATGTAAATATTTGGGGTTTGGGCAATGAATGCAGGCAAGGGTTTCCATGTGTGAAAGCTTTGTGTGCTGTACGAGCCCTTTGGGACAGGTTTTGGTCTAGCCCGTGCTTGCATTCATTTGGTACATGTTTAGATACATGGTTAAAGGGGTAGGTAGGGTTAGATAAGAGTTCAAAGTCAATTCTTGACGCCATAGGGGGGGTGCCTACCTTAGTCTCGAAAGGGCTGCTCGGCTGGGACGTCTTGGCTTGAGTTGGTTGGCTTGGGGCTCGGGACTGCTCGATGTTGGCATTCGCTGTGCCAGTGCCTCGCGCCGCAGAACTTGCAGTTGGACGGCGGAAGAGGTGCATTCCATGCACCTGGGCGTCGGGGTGTGCTGTGATACGGACCCGACATTGTGGGTGGTTGATCTTCTCTGAGTCGCGTTGTCGGTACACTGGGCCGTGGATCCGCTGTACCAGTCGGAACCACTCTCCTAGGTTCTCGGGAGGCACTACGCGGACTAGGCGCTGGTCGTTGAATGGCAGTCCTTCTGTCAGCGTCTCGAGAATCACCTCCTGTGGAAGTCCTAGTTGCAATCCCATGGCGGTTTTCTCCCGGTAGTAGGTCTCTAGGTTGGCTTGCCCAGTAAGCTTCATGGCGAAATATTTCGCAAAGGACGCTTCGCTTGACTCAGGATAGAGATCTAGGAGGGTTTGCCTCACCTGGAAATAGCTCCGGTCGGCCATCCGAAGTTTCCTGAAGAGCTCCAGGGGTTGTCGCACCAGATAGTTTGGCAGGCGGAGTAATTTCTCTTGTTCTCCCATGGAGGCGCCTTCCATTTTTCGGTCGAACGTCTGGAAAAACTGGATCGCGTTGTATGTGCCATCAAAAGGCGGGATTGCCGTCTCAGCTCCATCAGAAATCTTTACTCGGGTCAGGAGCGCCGATAGCTGGGTGACGGCGTCCGCTAGGGGCGCAGTTGTCTCGTCCGTCTCTCTTACTTCTTGCCTTCTTTCCGTTGTTTCCGTTGGGCCGTCCGACTTTACGCCTATGGGATCCTGATTAAGCTCCATAATATCTTTATCCTGTCGACTTAACCGTTCTGTGACAATATCGTTGCGAAATTTCTTGTTGTTCGATTTGAATGGTGAGGATTGGTTGAAACGCAGTCGTTTGAGTGGAAGTTGAAGCATACAGTTAGGAATAATCAGGACACGTGATGGGGTTTGAAAATAAAAGGCAACTGGGTTGGAGGAAAGAAAGCTTGAGAAGAGCGGAGCAATTTTGATTGTTAATTATCTGATCACATGGTGGTGATTGTACTTAGCTTCGGGATGAGCAGAGGGAGAGAGGTACAGAGCCGATGTCACCTCCTTGGGAGCCAAAGCACTACTGACAATTCTTGTTTCTCGATTTAACACCAAGAGTCGTCTTCTTTCCTATTGGTCGAAGGATGGAACGTGCCCGTTTTTCTATTGGTTGACCTACTTAGTTGTTGCTTCCTAATTGGACCGGCGGCTTTCTTTGGTGGAAAATACGCTCGGCCTGGTCAGGAAGTATCGGGTGTTAGTTCGACTCTATTTACTTCCGCGGCTATCAAATACGTCCGGTCCTGTCCGGAAATATTGGGCGTCTCTCTACTAATATAACTTCTGCGGATACCAGATACGTCCGGGCTTGCCAGGAAGTATTGACTGTACAAGTTATTTATACTTGTGCCCGCTTTTAGCCTGCTTCCTATGTCTTGTTGCTACTTTCTTTCCTCCAGTTACCTTATTCTTTATTAAATCTTTGAAAATCATACATTGTACATGCATAGTGGGTCGGGGGTGCATACAATTATATACAAATTATGACATATACATATATATAATGAGAAATTATAAAAAATAAATATAAAAAAATAATAATATTTACAAAGATTTTCCTATAGTATAAATAAATCGATATCTATTACTTACAATTTATACTTATACTTTTAACTACTTTTTTAAATTTATAAACGAATTGTATTGTAGTGGAATATCTTCAAATACATTTATACTTCTTGCCCCCATTTCCCGTGATACCCATCCCTCTAAAAATAATCTTTCCTTTTTAAATTTTATATTCCTATGAAATATCTCAATATCATTCCAATTTGGCCTATGTCCTGAATATAAAGCATGTTCCCCAATTTTGCTTAACGCCCTTCTCCCCAATAAACCCTGTTGGTGTTCCTTAATTCTGGTCTCTAATTTACGGCCGGTTTCTCTTATATAAATTTTGTCACATTCTGTGCATTTAATCCCATAAATTACATTACTTGGTTTTGATGTGCCTATGTTATCCTTCATTATGCTATTTCTAGTTATAAATTCCCTTTTTGTCCCCGTACTATGCCATATATTATATTTAAATTTTCTCAAAATTCTAGATATTTCGTTATCTATATCTCTAAAAAATGGAATAATTATATTATTGCAATCATCTTTATTCCTATTTGAATTTGGCCTATCTATTTCATATCTTCTGATCCATTTGTTTGTGAAACTAACTGGATAATCAGATTCTTCTAATTCTGCCCTAATTTTCATTATCTCTTTTTTATAAATATATTGGTCTGTACATACCTGTTTGGCTCTTTCTACAAGAGATTTTATCACTTGTCTTTTATGTAGGACATAGGCCAAATTGGAATGATATTGAGATATTTCATAGGAATATAAAATTTAAAAAGGAAAGATTATTTTTAGAGGGATGGGTATCACGGGAAATGGGGGCAAGAAGTATAATGTATTTGAAGATATTCCACTACAATACAATTCGTTTATAAATTTAAAAAAGTAGTTAAAAGTATAAGTATAAATTGTAAGTAATAGATATCGATTTATTTATACTATAGGAAAATCTTTGTAAATATTATTATTTTTTTATATTTATTTTTTATAATTTCTCATTATATATATGTATATTATAATTTATTTCAAAGATCATAGTCTTTTGTGAGTTAAATATTTATTTTTGACTCGTGCTTTTGATGTTGTACAAAAATTTTGAATATCGCGTGAGAACGCCCTTGGAACATTAGAAAGATTTTTAACGCCTTGCTGAATGTTTAATTTTTGTTTGCTCCTGACGAGGACAAAAGATTTTTGTCGAAACGTCGAGGTAATAAAAAGATTCACTGGCCGAAGTATCTTCATTTTCAAGAGATATGAATGCCGGCCAGGCAGCCTCAATATTTACCTTATCACCCTATCTATTTATACTCTTTGTAACTGATTTAATCAACATTTTTAATGACTCTACTCTACCAGGCATATACCTCCCTAATTTTGGAACGGTCCACCTTTTGATGTATGCCGACGACATAATTCTCATAGGAGAATCAAAAATCAATCTACAAATAAAAATCAACATGTTGAAAAAATACTTCGAAACAAATCATCTAACCCTGAACGAATCAAAATCCAAGATAATGGTTTTCCGAAATGGTGGCCGCCCTGCAAAATCGGACAAATGGTTCTGGGGAGACCAACTGTTGACAGTGACATCGAAATATCTCTATCTTGGCTATCCCCTCACAACAACAATCTCGTTTAGTCAAGTGGCTTCATACTTTAAAGGCAAAGCGCTTGCAGCTACCGGCGAAGTATGGAAAATTATGGAGAAATCCAGGTTGAATTCATTTGGTTCATCAATGAAACTATTAGACTCGATTATCCTGTCAACTCTGCTGTATTCTGCTCCAATTTGGGCAAACGAAAAGTACAAAATCTTGGACCAAATTCAGAATAACTATCTCCGACGACTATTGAACTTGCCGAGTAACACACCAGGCTACATACTACGCATGGAAACCGGACGCTTCTCACTAGGAGTCACAGCAACCAAACTAATTCTAAAGTTCTGGTTAAGAATATTAAAAATGGAAAAATCCAGATTGCCCGCAATCTGTCTAGCCCAATTATGGGAAACGTCCACTCTGACGAATACCTTTATAGGTTTTACAGAAAATTTAATGAATATCCTAAACTCAACTGGATTCATGTAGTTTAAGAATTGTTCAGACCCCAATATTCTACAGAAAGCAATACCTCAAATTATCAGAACCACTATAGAACAGTCTATCCAAACCGATCAATCAAGAATAACCAATTCGAAGCTACACACACACTACAAATATTTACATAAAACATTCGCAGCAGAGAACTATCTACTAAGTGAACTCCCACTGCCGGCTAAACGCCTCATTGCGCAATTGAGAATTCTATTTGTTTTATATCGAGAAGACCATATAAAATATCTAAGGACAGAAGACTTGTATTGCCAACTATGCAAAAATAGAACCGAAAATGAATTTTAGAACATTATATATTTGAATGCATGCCTCTTGACACGGAAAGAAAAATACTCTTTTCTAAGATAGGCCATACACACTTCACATTATATATTCTTTATTATCCAACTTTATAGACAATAGTTCAGTAGCTCTAAATCTATATAACTTCCATAAAAATGCTGTAAAAAAGAAAGACTTAACTGAACATCCAAACATACCAAAAATTTCTGTTTGATGAGAAGGACAGAACCAACATCCAATTATTTGTTTAGGCAGGTACGATAAGTTAACCCCCACACTGATAAAACGGTGTTTACCTTACAACCCTGAACACTCGGATTTTCCTGAGAAATCTCTTAAAGATATCTTAAAAAATACATGGCCCACCTGTGCTGTGTGAGCAGAAGAGCTTAAATTGTCTTGTTCCATATGTAAATACCTGTTTTCTTTCCTCTTTTCGCTCTCCACTTCTCCCATCCATATTTCCAAAATTTTTTTATATTTTTTTATTTTTTTATTCTTCTTATTTTTTTATTCTTTCTTATAATCTGTATATATTTACCATATGTATATAATCTTTCTCCATTTTTTATTTCCCACTTTCATAGGTTTCTCCGTTTTGTAACCCCAAGAAGAATCCTCTGTAAGACCTGTGTGTCTTAATAAAGGCTTTTGTGTGTGTGTGTGTGTGTGTGTGTATATTAAAGTCAATATAAAAATCGGTGGACGAGTAGGTAACACCCTCGATTCCCGACAGTCATGACCCGGGATTGAATCCAGCGTTAAAATTTTGTTTAATAAGTGAATAACCTTCACATATTATTCATTGTTTCAATTATCATAAACTAGGTTGCTCTTGTTGAGTGGTACCTAATAAAGTGATTTTGAACTCCTATTAAAGTATCTTTGACCCAAATTTTACTTTATTTATGCCCCAAAGTATACTTTGTTAAATCTTCCATTTAAATTTTTAAAGCTAGCGTTTTTTTGCACATAAGAAGAAAATAGTCTTAATAAAGATCTATGTATCATAGGTAAATAACCGTTTCTATTCTTTTTTAAATTAAATTTTTCAATTTTGTTTTCCTTAAACCTATTATACAAATCCGCTTGAGACTAATTGTCTTAATTAGGTGTTTCTGCATATAAAATTATGGTTAAATAGAATCTCCTTACATATCCCAAACCTGTTCACTATCTTATGGACAAACTCATACACTGTAGTGTCTAGAGTACAATCCTTAACGAGGATACCCTTAGTGTATCTGGTGAAAACATCAATGAACACGAGCAGGTATCTATTCCTAGACAAGTTGAGAGAATCCACCAAGACTTAGCATACTCTTTAAAAATGGTAGTTAACGTGTTGGTTGGGTATGTTAGGAGCCTACTTAAGCCTAACATTGTTCTTTACGCAACTGGGCATGACTTCATGTACCTATGTACATCAGTCATGACCCCCTTTCAATAGTAACCGCTTAAGACCGCATATAGTATCTTCTCTATTGAAACGTACCCTTTATGGGACTGTAATGGCATCTTTCCAGAATCGAATCACGATTTCCTTTATCATCTCCCCTAAAGAGAAGTCCTACTATCTGGACTGACCTTGAAAAGATATCGAGTGGACTTGTTTAATAAGTAAGCGCTATCTTCTATCCCACTGTAAGCGTTCAACGTCTTCCCGCATAAATTTTCCCATACAGGGCAGTTTAGCATGGATTTCCCAAAGTCGGGAATGGCAGTCACACTATCTAATACACGTATATACACGGTTTTACACGTGTCGCGGAACAACCAATTAGCCCCCCCCCCCCTTATCGTATTATTTTCCCCTTTATATGAAAAAAGGTCAACTTTGTGTCCTGTAGCATCAAAGCCCATTCATTACATCAGAGGGTACGATTTTTATTCTCCAGTAACTTAAGATATTGCAGCAGTTTTTGGTGACAGTATATTACAGAATATTGATAAATTTGCCAATATTCAGATCTCTCTGTCTGACAGGGAAAACGTTTGATTTTTTTTTACTCAGAGAAACGCTTAGTATCAGAGAATTTCAGGGTGCCGCCAGCCGGGGCAGTTCCAGCAGACAGATGATTTCACGAGAGGTATGATGATTGGACTCGGAAGGATCGGTTGGTCCATACGCCAAAACTCTATGGACACACACTTCGACGCGTCCACAGTGTACCGACTAGGACGAAGATGGTTTTAACAAGGAAATGTGGCATGATAGAGTGGTACTTGGAGGCCAGAGGGACGTAAGCACACTTGGACCTACGCCGGATGTCCACCGGGCTGCCGATAGAACCATCAAAGTGCTCTCTTAGGTGTTGAAGACGTTGAGCCTCAGTCTTTCTCCTTCGAAGGATTTCCCAAGGTGTCCAAGACGATAGTCCATCCCAAGCAATGTAGTCAGACGCGCAAGTCCCTCCCAAGCTCAGGGTAGTAAGGCTCCACGGTCTCGGCATCGAGCGTAGGAACCGTCTTGCTCTGGCGAAATGGCCTTCATCTTCAACGTGGGAATGGAGAGGCACATGATGTCTTCATCCAGTTCCTGCTTCAGGTTTCCCCATTTTATCTATAGATTCTCTAGGTTGGTATATAGCTGATCTTCCGCGATGCCACCCCAAGAAACACTTCAATCCTCACGACGACTGGCGCTCAGAAGCGAGGAGACGATGACAAAGATGGTGAAGGGAGATCTCCCACTTGGAGAAGGATGGCACAGTGCCCGAGCAGCGGTATTTGAGGGTTCAGTATCGGGTGAGGCGTCCTGAGAACCTTGATGATATAAGAACTCGATACATACAGGTAGCGTCTACCAGTCTTTCATAACTAGCAAACCTCTTAAGCAGATGCGGGGCATCGAACATGGTGGCGGTGTCGAACAGGGACGGTCTAGTCCAGGAACTCCGCTTCCACAGCTCCCGACCCAATGTCATTCGAAGACTTCTCAGAGGTTGAAGTCACCAAGGACGATAGAGAGAGAGATAGACATGAATCGACTCTAAAGCCAAATAGTGAAACAAGGTTGAAACAAAGATAATAGAGAAATAAATTTACTTATTGAGACAATATTTATTGAATATATTTACATGTGGTGTAAAATTAGGGAGTCCTTTATTAATAATCATCAGAAGTCAGAATCTTGATCAACTTCTGAATGTGCTTGTCCCATATACCAGCGAGCTCTTTGCCTCTGATATTGTAAAGTTGTATGATGTCTTTGAGGGCCCTATCTTTCAGCATTTTTAAGTCAGTAATCACCTAGAACAGCCACATCATCATGTTATCATTTTCCCAACAGCAAACAAAGAAGCTCATTACCTGATTCATCAATTCACTAAGAGCTTCTTTCTTCCTCCTGAAATAATCAAGAACCTCTTTGACTACTGTTGTCATCCAATCTTTGATAATGTCGAAGATCAATTTTTTGCCCATATCGAGAACGTATTTTCCTATTTCTAACAAAAATCCTACTTGAGAGACAGAATTTGGGTCAATTGCAGAAAAGAGGATGGCGTCAGACATTTGATGGACTTGGGTATCGTCCAGGAGATCAAATGCTTTCTTTATTTCTTCCACGACAGGACTTTGAGCAGCGACTCTTGAGAAGTCGTTCTTGATTTGAATCATTCCATTTCCAAGCTGCCACAAACATACCATAAGATAATCTGAATGAGCTGAAAATGGCTGAGTTAATTTACCTTTTCACTCAATCTATGGAAATCTTCTGTGGACCTCGCTTCTTCATCTAAAAAAAAAAGAATATTTATATGAAAATAAAGAAAAAATAAGACTTATAATATATAAAATACTAGCGGACGTACCCAGCTTCGCCCGGATTTTACCCGAGTAAAGGTTTGTCTAACGAATCTCTCGATAAAGTGAACATTTTTTCCCGGTCCCTTGAAAAATACTCGATAAGTTGAATAAAATCAATATTAATTGGTTCCCTCGGTAATTGGAAGTTAGAGGAATAGTATCTTGCCTTGGAATTGTAACATTATTCTTGTCTCAAATAAATTGCTGTGTCATCCTGAATTTTGTCTTTCCTAATTTTCTACATTACAAAATCATCGTACCATCATGATAATATTTAGAGCAGATTGTTGAATTATAACAGATAAATTAGAATATTTATCTTGATTATTTTTAGGCGTAAAGTTATTTCAAAAATTTATTTGCTAGAAACCTTCCCAGTACTATACTAAATAACTTCCCAAAGTTTCATGGCGTTCCAATGAGTGGTTTGGTCAGGCATAAAGGACAGACAGACACACATACATTCATTTTTATATATATAATAGATGAAATTAAGAAAATAATATGTACTGTATCATGTATCGAAATTAATAAAAATCTTATCAGGAAGCTGAAAATTGCTGATATCTTTTGAAAATAAAAAATAAAACGCATAATACACAGGGAATATGTACATCAGCAAGATAAAGATAGGCTTTTTTACTTGTTATAATCCTAAAAATCACACAAAGAATATTGAAATACTAGTTATCTTACTTTTGATAAATCAAGAAAAGCTACACAACTACGTTCATATTTAGCCGATTTTCTGAAATAATTTTTTTTTAAATCAATGAATTTTCAGTTAATATTTATTCCGAAAGATTGTGCAAGCAATCAGCAACCTACACTTGAGGGACCAGGAAATGCCCTTTTCTCAATTTATCCGTTTATACCTATATACAATATTCCACGTTTACACATACTATTTTCAAATACAATACTACAGTTAAACCTGTCTATAGCGCCCCCTCTAAATAGCGCCTCTCCCTCTCTATAGCGTCCAATTTTAAATACGTAGTACGATGTGATTTACATTAAAAGTAACCTGTCTATAGCGCCCCCTCTCTATAGCACCCTATATTGGTGAGTCCCAAGAGGGGGCGCTATAGACAGGTTTAACTGTATATAAAATATGCGTATATTACTCTATAACAATTTTATTTTCCTTCTTATATCATTTTTTACTCTATAACTCTATCTCCGGCATCTACTAAATGAATATATATGGGAGACTAATGTTTGTATTAAAATCATTATGGGTTTGCATATTTCTGTATAGCATCGACATCTCATTACGCATAAAAAGAGCGAAATCTCCCAATTTTAAATGCTATTACCAAAGTCAAAATCTTCAATGTGATTTTAAAAATCCATAAAAACGCGCGAATTGTTAGAGTATATCAATATACTTACAATAAATATCCCCAACATTCTTAGTTATCTTGTCGAAAAATTTATCCAAATCTTCCGATGAGATATTTTCATCTTCACTAAGCTCGGACATTTTCAAATGGATTTAAACATGACACAAATTTGTGAATAAAGATAAAATGGTAGAGAATGGAGAGTCTGAAATGTTTGGAGTGAAGTATAACCAAGAATACAGAAAGTTAAGCTGGTCAAAGCCTTGAATGCAAGAAGTTAAGATTGTTAAATGCAAATGATTGAAAAGCCAATGTAGTCAATGGCAAAGAATTTAGAAAGCTGAAGTGTATATAGTTAAAGGGTGCAGATTCTCTGGCGATTCTCCACCAAACTCCGCAGCGCTGGAAGAGGTGCCATGTTCTTTGTACATAGTATGATGCATATATATAATTATCTTTTTTTAAAGGGTGTAGAAACCTAAGGTGGTCAGAGGTAAAGAAAGCTAAAGTAGTTGTGTGTATCTAAAGGGTGCAGAAATATGCACAGG
The DNA here is from genome assembly GCA_030710605.1 of Cordylochernes scorpioides. Taxonomy (NCBI): domain Eukaryota; kingdom Metazoa; phylum Arthropoda; class Arachnida; order Pseudoscorpiones; family Chernetidae; genus Cordylochernes; species Cordylochernes scorpioides. The sequence continues at coordinate 16,330,068 of CP092865.1, forward strand.
TAAAGAACACTGAAAGCTAAGGTGATCAGGGTTTAATGATAAAGAAAACAAAGTTGATCAGTTTCAAAGGATTGGGTAAGCTAAGGGTGATCGAAAGAAAAGGATAAAGAAAGTTAGGTGTGGTCAGAGGCAATATATATATGAAAAGCGATAGGTGATCAAAGCAAAGGATTAGATAAGTTTCAATTTTAAACAAAGGGCACCAATCTCTAACATACAGAATACACTATGCTATATATATTTGATACAATTAGTAGTAGTGAAAATTAAAAATAAAAGTTGAGAATGTATAAATTTGAGGTTTAAATTAAAGAAAAAAAAACTTTGTTCAAGCTAAACCTATAGAATGCAGCAATGCTTAATAACGTCAAGGATAAAAGATCTAGGGCTAGGGTTGAAAAACAATCTCACACACACAAACAGTTAAGGCTGACTGAAGCTAGAATTAGAGGGTTAAGGAGGCTTAGGTTACCTTGGCGCTGACGTTGATCAGAACGTGACGCTTCCTTTCCGTGAGAGACTCGAAGGATCTCCACCAATCCTGTAAATCATCTTCCACAGCTCTCTCCACCATCCTGGTCAGGTTTCTCTCCAGCCTGCACAATCACACACATCAGAGCTTCACTCGCAACATGGTTGTAAATAACCTTTTATAATACCCATGTCAGTATGTACACCAGTGGAAGGTTATTAAGGCACTTCAATAACTCCTTTAAGCAACCATCTATTTTTTCTTAATACAGTTTGACTATGCACTGTTAAAATATGTATATAATAATGTGTATATAAAAATAGTATTTATTATTAAGTTGTTAACGTGATAATCCTGTTGAAGGACTGACAAGTCCGAAAACTTGAAAATAAAAAGTTGCACTAGAAACTTAACCCTGGAAGCTTTATTTATTTTATAACATTTTGACTATAGTTTCAAAGATATTTTAAAAATTATGGCATCTGTGTGTGTGTGTGTGTTTTTATAGAATTATTTATGAAAAATAGATGAATCTATAACTTACACTATCAGAAAATTTCAGTTGAATAAACAGGAGAGGCCTTTGTCTTAATATAGGCTTCAAAGGTTGTTGAAAATGGAAATAAACATTAACACGAAATTGTACATGCTAATAGGTTGTCTATACTTACGCAACAAGTGCAGGGTCATCGCTTTTTAGTTTCTTGGCTAGAGTGTTATCAGTTTCTTCAGAAGACTCTTCAAAAATGTCGTCGTAGTCCCTGCGACCTACAGGTGTGCCTGTACATCAGTCAGGATGTTAGCTGGACTGTCTTGTCGTGGTAGGAAGGATGGACTACTTACGGACTATGACACGACCAGCCGTGAAGTTGGGGAGGCCTGTTGAGAATACGAGTAGGTAGCATACCATCAGGTACTTTAACCAGCTCATCTTTCTGAAACATCAAGTATTTGTAATACCTCTTTAATATAATCTGGTAGGATTGGTGGGAATCCAAATGAAAGGAATCTGAAAACAGCAATTGGGCCGAATGGGTCATAGTCTAGATAAATTATAAATAAAGCTATATACCAAAGCTGTCATATTTTCAATATTTTTGTCGATATTTTTTGGCTTCTTAGTAATAAAAGATGAAAGATAGCTGAGAGAGATTTGAGATTGAAGCTACTTTATTTTAAAGTCCATATAAGATTATATAAGGTTAAATACAGAATAAATATAAATAAATATGATTATATATTGATAAATTAAAAGAGAGAGAGAGAGAGAAAGTGAGAGAAATTAAGGTGAACAACATTATGTTCATAAGCAGTTATTATATTTGAATTGTATTATACACCAATACCTCCCTTTGCGTCGTTTCGTTTTTTTCAAAGTTGCGTCGCTGCTTAATTTTTACTGATTTTCACTGTGCGTCGTTAGATTTTCGAAGTTGCGTTGTTTTGGATTCGAGTCTTTAATTTTTTTTCGAATTTTTTTTCCTAAAATATGGCAACACCTTTGTTTTTGATGCGCCTTCACATATTTTCACTTTGCGTCGTGTTTTTTTGGAACGTAACCCCGACGCAAAGCGAGGTATGGGTGTAATAACATATTTCAATATATGTTATATAATTATACATTTATCATGAAGATAGAGGCTATCTGGCCGACTTTCATAGTTCTTAAATTTAAAGATACTTGGGCCAGTAAATATTTTTTATTATCTCAACGTTTCGACAAAAATCTTTTGTCTACGTCAGGAGCGAACAAAAATTAACATTTGGCAAGGCGTTAAAAATTATAAAAGAATAATTTTAAAAAGAAATAAATGTAAAAACATGTAAAGGAAATATGTTACGTATTATATAGTGCTAATCAGTTTTAATCATTAATTTACATTTTGTAAATTGAAAATTCATTGGTGTGAAAAATATAGTTTTTCACATACTCTTTTTTTTTAGATTTATTTTTAGTTAAATTCAATAAGGCTTAGAACTGGCTGTCTTTCTAGACCTGTTTTTAGAACAAGGTAGTATTCTAGTATTACATAGTGTGATCAATAATTTCCAGAAATGCTAAATATTTAAAGAAATACAAAAGTATAATAAAGTTTTATTTAAAATTTCTCAAAATGATCACCGTCACTATCTATACACTTGTTCCATGTTTTTTTCCAGATATCAAAACACCTCTTCTTTCAGGCTTTTCAAACTATTCTTCGTATTCTCCTTTATTTCAGGTATTGAGTCAAATCGACGTCCTTTTAAAACTTTTTTAATTTAATGGTTAAGTAAAAAGTCGTTGGGAGCAAGTTCAGGAGAATAGGGTGGCTGGGGTAATAAAGCAATTCCGTTTTTAGCCAAATAGAGTTGTACAGTGACGGCCGTATGTGGCCGTGCGTTGTCATGATGCAAGAGCCAATTTTTCCGATGCCATTTTCGGGTCGTTTCTGACGCACAGCCTCCCTTAAACGTCACAATACATCAAGATAGTAATGTTGATTAATGGTCTGACCCTCGGGCACGAATTCATAGTGTACCAATCCCCTTACATCAAAGAAAGTGATAAGAAGACACTTAAGCTTCGATTTGATCATCCTTGCTTTCTCTCGCTTGTTCGACCATCTTTAAATCGTGCAAACCATTCAAATGTTCTCGATTGTAATAGGGCATCTTCTTTAAAAGCCTGTTTCAACATTTGAAATGATTCGGAAGCTGTTTTCCTTAATTTAAAGCAAAACTCTATGCAGACTCGCTGTTTTTCAATACAGTCCATACTGAGCGCGTGCCTCTGTTTTTTCTACGTGTTAATAAATGTTTTATCTATAAGGTCCTTAAAATATTTTTCATTATTTTGAATATTTTACGTGATCCAGTCTCATTGAAATTATTGATCACACGTTGTATTATATAAATACAATATATTAACAAACATAATAATTCAGCAACAATAAGAAGTCGCTGGACAAGTGGGTAACCCCCTCGATTCCCGACAGTCATGAACTGGGATTAAATCCCACGTTAGCCTTTTGTTTAATATGTGAATAACCTTGACATATAATTCATTGTTTCAATTATCATAAACTAGGTTGCTCTTGTTGAGCGGTACCTAATAAAGTGATTTTAGAACCGAAAAATTTAATAAGGCTGAACTGGCTATCGTTATAGACCTGTTTTTAGAACAAGATAATATTCTAGTATTATGATACAAAGACAAGATATTAACAAACATAAAAATTCAGTAACATATAATAGCACCACATTTTATGACCCAAAATAAGCAATTCATCCTGATATTTGGCTCTATTTACAAATTATAGAATCTAATTCCTTCAAGATCTATCATTTTTCTCTCACGGAGAATATAAATTAGTTCGGTTCGGTTCCAAAATCACTTTATTAGGTACCGCTCAACAAGAGCAACCTAGTTTATAATAATTGCAACAATGAATAATGTCAGTTATTCACATATTAAACAAAACGTTAACGCTGGATTAAATCCCGGTTCATGACTGTCGGGAATCGAGGGTGTTACCCACTTGTCCACCGACTTTTATTTAAATTAGTTATTATTTTATTTAAAATATGTTTTTAATAGCATATATAAATAGCATATATATTCAATCTATACATCTACTTGAAATTTCTAAAAATTTTATAAAGAGTGTAAATGGAAAAGAATAAAAGTGGACTTTGAACTTTATTTTCATAGTTTTATGATCTGGCTTCGCCCTTGTTCTGTTCGAGCAAATGTTTCGCTGAAAGAATCTTGTTTTTGTCAATTAAAAATGATTGTCTTGCTTCGATTGTGTTTTGTTCGAGGTAATTATTCCTGAAAGATTTTTGGTTTTGGCGATCAAACATGGTATAACAATATTTCATTATCATTTATTAATTAAAAAACGTAAATTAGACTAATACTTTTGTTTTATTAGAATTTTACTTGAATGAACATCTGACAAAAACCTCTTTCTAACTCTCTATAGGGTTAAAATTTCAGCCAGAATGGTCAAATATTGAGGAAACGTATAAAGGAACAAATAAATAAACATACACACATCGGATTTTATATATTGAGAGAGATTGATTTGTTTTATATGTTATTCAAACGCTTATATTAATATATAAGATGGCGTCTAGTTTTGACGTCTGTTTTGACTGGAAAGGCGACCTTTGTCTCTTTATATTAATATATGTATATACCTTTTCAAAACTTTATGAAGAATATCATTATTTTACCCCCAAAGAGACAAGGGTCGCCTCTCCCGTCAAAAGTTTCAGTTTGCCAAAGCTGGTATTGTGGCTTTGTCACCGACCCGATGCCGCTAGTTTGCGGTGACGGTCAATAGATGGCGTCTGGTTTTGACGTCTATTTTGACGAAAGAGGCGACCCTTGTCTCTTTGGATCAATATCCTCCCGGTAAAATTTCCATATATATCATTTTATTTTAGTTTTGATCATCTTTATATAACGATGACTATCATTACTATGTTCCAGATAGTTGGCGACTCCCGTATGTTCCAGGAGTCCGTGTTTTGTAAAGTTGCTTGCTTTTATTGGCTTGATAAAAAGTTTTTTTAAAGTCGAATAAGAGTCTCGAAAGACTAAGAGATCTTCAATATTAAAAATAAACAAGAGAGTTGCAGTTTATTTTAAATTCTATTTTATAATTTAGATGAATTCAGGCGAGGCCTGTGTAACCTCATCCTGACCATTTTAACATCCACTAAGGCCTGAACCTACAAGTTCTTTCTAAGCACAGAACTGAGGGGAGTACAAGAACACCTCCTTCTTGTCTGGAGGAGAACTCTCTCAAGGTGGAGGAGCCTCCCAGGCTGAAAAATGAATATATATATATATAGATGGAGATTTTGCCGGGAGGAAATTTATCTAAAGAGACAAAGGTCGCCTCTCCCGTCAAAATAGACGTCAAAACTAGACGCCATCTATTGACCGTCGCCGCAAACGTTGGGGCTTTGTCCCCGACCCGAGGCTGCTAGTTTGCGGCGACGGTCAATAGATGGCGACTAGTTTTGACGTCTATTTTGACTGGAGAGGCGACCTTTGTCTCTCTCTCTCTCTCTCTATATATATATATGTATGTATGTCGTACCACATGCAGTCATGGGGCCTCGTGCTTAGGCGTCACCAGGTAACACAAAGAACCAGGCAGGTTAGATGTCACCTGAGAGAGGCCAACGCAGAAGATGCGGACAAGGTCCAGGAGGGTTTGATCTACATCTGGGCCTCCCTTGCTGAAGAGATTTGTGCACACGCACGTCTATATATATACATTCCTACATTTTATCTACACATTTATTCCTTTATTATATATTCTTCTTTATTATTATTTTTTCTGTAGAAATCGATTGGAAGAATCAATAAAATTGTTTAAATTGTCAATTGTATACATGAGAGGGAGAGATGATCTGTTTTTGTCCAGCCCGTTTGTCGGTAGGTAGGGGGGCGTAAAACAAACTAACGACTTCTGAAATTGGAACCTCGTCCTGTCTTGGATGCGGTACTCTCAATAAAGCTTGATTGCTTTATGTTCAGATTGATATTTAACTTCTAGCTGTTTTGTAAAATAGTTAAATTCTAGCTGTTTTGCATAATGTTCTTTGTTTGTAAAATAATTAATTTTACCGCGTGTTAAGTATGTGAATTTTGGATAGTTTTTATTTTAATAAAATCAGTGTGTTTGTAAACTACGCCCGTGTTTGGAATTCCTTTATAGAATAACTCTCCCTTTGTGATTCTACTAGTGATCACCTCATACTCGAAACAATTACAGTTCTCAGAAGGTGGCGGAGGCATAAGGATTGGTACACCTATCCCCCGATTTACACGATACTTGTTTTATACGTTTTCGCTTTTAGACGGTTTTCCAAATAAGTTTTTGTTTTGTTTTTATCGCACTATACTAAATGCTACTGTGATTGAACACATGAGCTGTGTACACATCTCACGAGGAATCCCGAGCTTATGTGCTGACTTGTTGCACACGCACACTGTGTCTGTATTTCTAATTTAAAAAAAAAATCGATTTACACGTTTTTCTCAGGAACGTATCTACCGTGTAAATCGGGGGATAGGTGTATTTTTAAATTGAACATCGCCTCCAGCCAAGGTTAAACACTTTATTTGTGATTACATGATGACCAAACTAGCGAGTTGAATTGTATCCAAATTTAGGGGCTGCTATACTATTCTATATACAGTTACGAGCGTCATTCTTCGTCGCCTCTGTCACGGTTTGCTTTTTTTTTTTTTGGAATGGCGCCCTCCTATTGGTCGGCTACGATCACGCCACCTTTGCCCCTCCCCCATATTTGTAACTATTGTGTTGGAGCGGGTCGCTCCTTAAATAAATGCATATATTAGTTAATAACGAAATGGAATCCTCTCTTTCTTTTTCCCTGTAAGAGACGCCTACGGAAGCCAACAGTACATAGACAGATAAAGCACATAGGCTATAGTTATTAACTAACATATGCATTTATTTAAGGCGCCAAATTATAATTGTAACAAATAGTATTTGAATCAAAACATTCAATCGGGTAAAACACGGGCGTTGCCCGGGTCATTCGACTAGTTTATAATAATGGTACATATGAAAATCACAAGTGTATATTGACATATATTACTACAAACATATGTCATCATTTACATCATTAACATCATTTATCTTTTTTTAAAATTATTTTATATAATAATAACTGTATACTGAGGCTCAATAAAGACTTCAAATAATTATCATGATTCACGAAAAAGATTCAGTAAAAAGCGTTTAAAAACTTTAAATATTTCTCACAATCAGTTTCCTTCATTTTAAAACGGGAACTTTCAAGAGTTAATAGCTCTTCAATGGGCTTATTAAAAAAACATCGATTATTTCTTGCAAGAAATATTCACAAATATATGCGTTTTTAAAATTATTTAAAGACTTCATTTAATTGTCAGAAATAATGATTTCATATGCATGAATGGCAGGATTTTCCAGAGTGAATTTTTAATTAATTAATATTACTTCAAAATAATTAACAAAGTCGGTGAACGAGTGGGTAACACCCTCGATTCCCGACAGTCATGAACCGGGATCGATCCCGCGTTAAAATTTGGTTTAATATGTGAATAACCTTCACATAATATTCATTGTTTCAATTATCATAAACTAGGTTGCTCTTATAAAATAAAAGGATTTAAAAGCGCGAATGTTTCTTTTATAATGATACAAACTTCTACTGTCCTTACTGCGATGAAAAAATATATTGGGAGGGCTTGGCTCATCAGTGGTGAACCCTCCCAGCGGTTTCGCCAATTTAATCCACCATTATAATGATACAAACTTCTACTTGCTCTTGTTGAGCGGTACCTAATAAAGTGATTTTTGGAAAATAATTATCATCATTTTTTTTTCATGAAAGAGTATCTTCATTATTATGTACACTAGAGAAAGAGTTTGGAACCTCCCACACAAACAAATTAACAGAATTTGACAAAGAAAAAGGAACAAGTTCATAAAATATCAGAAAGAACAATTTTTTTCCGAATGAATCTATAGCTCAATGAGTACATGAAATGTATATCAATTTATTTTTATACATCAATGTCTGTTGATATATTTTAAATAGTAAAGCTAATATTTTATTAAAATATATAAAACCTTAAAAATAACAATAGAGTCTTAAAAGAGTAAAATTATTATAAATATTATACTACCAGTATTAACCAACGTGATATCAAATACTTACTTGGTCAACCTTTTACAATAAATGCTAAGTTAACAAATGACGTTTTCTTTTTAAGAATTACAATGACTTTCGTTTCTAAAAAAATCCAAAAACGTGTAATCTCGAGTTGGTACAAACAAGGATGACAAGTTAAAATACGTATTTTTTAAAATGATAATATTAATAAATTAGGTATACATTTAGAGACCTCTGGTTAAAAGGGTATTTCTCCTATCTATGGAATACAACATCAATTACAAAGTTTTATAATACAATATAATATCTATTCATAATAAAATTGTTAAAAAGTATTAAAATTACAAATATATTCTCACAATAAGTATCTTTTTTTATTTAAAAAAACGCTAGCTTTCAAGCTTAATCGCTCTTCAACGGGCTTACAATAATATCGACTTGATCCCACCAGAAATATTTACAAAAAACAAACGCGCGCAGCGTGGATATTTATAACTGAAATTTTTGAATCAAAGCGATTAACGCTTGAAAACTAGCGTTTTTTTAAATAAAAAATATACTTATTGTGAGAATATATATATATAATTGTAATTTTAATTAACAATATAATATAATGCGGCTTGTAATTGTAAAACGACATTTGAAAATTATCCCGCATGAGTTTCTTTTCAACGAAAAATCAAAATTTATTTTAAGGAGAAATAACGATTATTTCTAACCTTAGTGATGAGGTGAAAGAATGAATTGTGAATAGTAATGGTAAACGGAAAAATAAAAGTGTCCAGGGATGGGAAGCGAACCCACAGTGTTTAGCTTAAAATAAATTTTGATTTTTCGTTGAAAAGAAACTCATGCTGGATAATTTTCAAATGTCGTTTTACAAAGTTTTATCTCCTTAGAATTAAGTTAGTTTAACATTTGGTTAAGTTCAATCAACCCACAATAAAATAAGATGTTTTATAATCAGTAAGAAATTAGATAAACCCAGGTATATAAGTTCTTTGTATTTCTTTTAATATCGTTAAGATTCCATATCCTTCAACAGGAAAAGATTCAATCATAATACACTTAAACTACGTTATAAACACAAATTATAAAATTATTATAAACTTATGTTTTAATTTCTTCTCCAGACAAATGAGAAAGCAGAAAGTATCTTAACATTTAAAGTTTCTCTGACCCGAGTTTTTAGCACATTCATTTTTTTTACATACAAGTAAAGGTACAGGATATGATGGTTATGTGAAATTTAATTTAACTACATAGAAGAGCTTTAAAATAGAATCATAATAGTAAAACCTTATATTGAAATGTTGCATGAAAATATAGCTAAATATACAGATATTTTATTATTGTCTGATCATGTTTTGTTCAAATTCCCAAGTTCCTATGAGAAACCTGTAAATTGCCATTCGTTCTCCTACTTTAAATTCCTAAACAATCATTCTAAACATTTCAATTGTGAACTCCTAATTGGATCAACGGTAAAATCGTGCATTGCGAACAAGCAGTAATTATTTATGTAAATAAATAAATAAAAGCATTTATATTTAGAGAATTTATATTATAGAATACTCTTGTTAACATAGTTTCTATTTTTATTCTTGAAAAATAAATTACCGCAGAGACTTGTAGAATAGGAAATATTTGAAAACTAACTTTTTTTCTGGTGGCTGCGGTGAAGAGTTAGATTTTGTCAAACATTCAACATCTTATTTGCATAGTGTCATAATTTAATATGCTGATTTGTTCTCTTTTTTTGTAACAATAAAAATTTCGTTAATATGCATATTTTCCATTAGAGATAAAAAAAATCATATAAATATAAAAGGAGATATATAAGGGTTTTTGTGTGCTGAGGTTTTGTTGAATTTGTCAAAATAAAATCATCTTTTATGGTGTCTAAGATTTGAGGCAATCAATAGGTAGAAAACACTACACACGGTATATCATTGAATAGTGATTCCTTTGTGTTCAACTTGCAAAATAAAATTGAAGCTAAAAATAATTTAGTATTTTAAAAACACTTCATAGAGAGGTGAAAAATAGTACGAAAGTGTACTTGGATCAAGTGGATAAATAAAAAAAAAAGACATCTCCTGGTCGTGAAAAAAAAAGTTGCTGATGGCTTGACAGGACGAGCTGTTGGGGCATCATAAAAAATCATGAAATATTTAAAAATAAACGATTAGTTCATTATTATTTCAACAGATGGCGCAAGCCATCAAGCAACCTTTAGTTACACGATAAGGAGTTGTCTTTTTTTCTTAATTTATCCATCAGTGAGATCCCAGTACAATTTCAGTATTGTTCAAATAATTTTGCATTCTCATGCCCTTCCAGCCTAAATAGCCGTTTCATGAATTTTCAAATTTCCAGTTTCCTTTTGGTCGTTGAAGTAAAAGCTTGCACCACGATGATGAGGGCCAACAGCCCGTATAAGATTATCTTTTCTTGATTAATCAAGAAAGGGTATTTAGACAATTCGGGAATAATTAAAAATCAACTATTAGTTTATATTTATTTCGACAGATGGCGCAAGACATAAGCAACTTTTAGTTGCCCAATCAGGAGATGTCTTTTTTTTTTTAAACTTACTAGAGGGCCTAAAGTTTTCAATGTTTATTACCTCATGATAGGGCCAACTGTACTGCATATATACACGAAAGCCTTTATTAATACAAAAAGCTTTTTACGTGGATTCGCCACGGAGTCTGCAAAGGAAAACCCAATATAACAATATTCCTGACAAATAATCTAAATATTAATAATTATTGGAATGCATATATATTTAATCCCAGTATAATATCTATTACTTTAGCTGGTAACAGTCTGATGCACGCCCGCGAGAGAAAATGCTAATAACAAAAGTCTTCAATTTTACTGTATATATATATATTATTTAGAGATTGTACATAGAATATCAGCTCGTTGAAGAGCAGTATATTTGCTCGAAAGCTTGCAAATTTAAATTAAAAAGAAACTTTTTACCTGATATTTATTTTTACTTTTTCAAATAATTTCTGGATAACTATTGCTCATATATATAATGCTGATTACATATACAGAGGAAAACCTAATTGAGACATTTTTTAGCCTCATACAGAATTGAATGATAAGTCAGAAGGAAACACAAATATATAAATATAAAAACATGGAATTTATATATAATACATAGCCTTTATTAAAAACTTTCGTTTTATGCAAACCTTTTTCAACCGGAAAATAGGGACTTTAAAGATTTGAAACGGGACTTGTATTATTGCACTTCATTTAATAAACATTACTTTGGGATATGAAAAAAGTAAACTATAGGCCAAAGAGACTTTTAATGATTCATACACAGTTTTTATAAAAACATTTTACACATTATTTCTCTCTCTGGAAGAATTTCAAAAAAATTATTACCACGAAAGTATTGGAAAGAACATATAAAATATCTATTCTAGGTTAAAATGAATATAAAAGATCAATTTATTTATATTAAAACTTAATATATATTTAAAATATTTATGTATATGGTGTAAAATTTGAGGCGTGTGTCATTTATTCATCATCAGAAGTCAGAATCTTGATCAACTTCTGAATGTGCTTGTTCCAGATACCAGTGAGTTCTCTGCCTCTGGTATTGTAGAGTTTGATGATGTCATTGAGGGTCCTGTCTTTCAGCGCTTTCAGGTCATTGGCCACCTATAACAGCCATCATCGTGTTATCATCACCACTGCAGAAAGTAAACAATCTCCTTACCTGTTTCTCCAATCCACTCAGAGCTTTTTTCTTGCCTCTGAAATAGTCAATAGCTTCTTTAACTAGTGATACCAAGAATTCTTTAACAACTTCGTAGATCAATTTTTTTCCAACTTCGATAATGTATTTTCCAAGTGCTGACCAAAATCCTGCGTTCGCGACTGAATTTGGGTCAATTGCGGAAAAGAGAATGGCGTCAGACATTTGACAGACTTGGGTATCGTCCAAGAGATCAAATACTTGCTTCATTTCTTCCACGACAGGACTTTGAGCAGCGACTCTTGAGAAGTCGTTCTTGATTTGAATCATACCATTCCCAAGCTGCCACAAACATACCATAAGATAATCTGAATGAGGTAAAAATGGATGAGTTACTTTACCTTTTCACTCAATCTATGGAAATCTTCTGTGGACCTGGCTTCTTCATCTGAAAAAAAAAACTCAAACATCAATAACAAAAACAATTTGAACCTATGTTTCACTAAATAAACAAAGGAAATAATATGTACTAGAGATCAATGTATTTAAATTTAAAAAAAAATCTGATTAAGCAACTAAAAATAACTTTTTTTTTGTGTGTGTGAAAATTAATACAACAACAAAAAAAAATGCCCTCGATTTAGTTAATTTTACGATTACTAATCCTAAAAAAATCATGGTACAGTTAAACCTGTCTATAGCGCCTCCTCTAAATAGGAGTCCGATTTTAAATACATATTACGATGCGATTTACATTAAAAGTGACCTATCTATAGCATTCCCTCTCTATAGCACCCTATTTTGGTGAGTCCCAAGAGGGGGCTCTATAGACAGGCTTAACTGTATTTTTTATTTCCATTCTATATATAATCTTCTCATATTACTAGAAACAAAAATAGCGCTTTTTTCCCAATCTCTCTCTCTTGTTTTCATTCTTTTATATTTTCTTTCTCTTCTTCAGCACCTACCAAGTGGATCCATATGGGAGACAAATGATTTTAATAAAGTCGTCATGGATTCATATTTTTCCGCTTATCACTCTCATATAAAACGGAAGTCTCACAGTTCAAATGCGATTAACGAAATTAAACTACAAAGTTATTTTAAATAATCTATAACAACTGTTAGAGAATCTCAATTTACTTACTGTAAATTTCTGAAACTTCTTCGGTGATCTTGCCAAAGAATTTATCCAAATTTTTCGAAGAGATAGTTTTGTCTTCCTTAATCTCGGACAGTTTCAAATGGATCTGAAAACAATACCTAGGTTAGAGAAAGAACGAATTATAGAAAATGGAAGGTGTGAAAGGTTTTAAGTGAAGCATCAGCTCGAGGTATTCAGAGTCAATAGAATACAGAAAGCTAAGGTGGTTAAAAGCAAAGTATGCTGAGAACCAAAGGTCAGTGGCAAAGGAAGCAGAGGGCTAAGCTGGTCATAGCTGAAGAGTGCCAAAAGATAAGGTGGTCGTATTAATAAGTTTCAGAAATCTAAGGCAGCTATAGAGTGCAGAAATCTGAAGTGGTCATAGATAAAAAAAAAAGTAGAATGCCAAGCAAAGTGTAAAATGCCATGGAGAAAGCTAAAGTGGGACCATTGTTGAATGATGAGAAAAGCTGGGGTTGTCAGTTTTATAGGTTTGAGTAAGCTAAGGGTGATCTAAAAAAGGGACGATGATATCTAAGTTTGGTCAAAAGCACAAAAAGGGATAAATGATAGGTGATCAGGAGCAAAGCTAAGAGCTCAATATTAAACAAATTGCACCAATCTTTAAAATACAGAATACACTATGCTATGTTTATTGAAGTTGATGGTAGAAAAATTATGCATTAGAGTTGAAAATGCACAAATCTGAAGTTTAAAAGTAAAAAAGAACTAGAAATCAATCATTATTTATTTTAAACTTATAACATGTAGCAAAATTTTAATGGCGTCATGGATAAAACAGCTAAGGCCAGGGAATGAAAAAAAACCAAAGTCAAGCGGTTAAGGCTGACTAAAGCTAAAATTAGAGGGTTTAAGGTTAAAGAAGACTTAGGTTACCTTAGCGCTGACGTTAATCAGAACGTGACGCTTTCTTTCCGCGAGAGACTCGAAGGATCTCCACCAATCCTGTAAATCCTCTTCCACAGCTCTGTCCACCATCCTGGTCAGGTTTCTCTCCAGCCTGCACAATCACACACATCAGAGATTCACTCGCAATAAGCAACATGGGTGTAAATAACCTTTTATAATACCCATGTCTGTATGCATGCATGTGTGAAGATTATTGAAGCACTTCAAGAACTTTTTTAAGCAACCTTCTTTTTTTTTTTAAATTCAGTTTGACTATGGTTTCGACTATATTTTAAAAACAAATTTTATGGCATCTATTTCCATAGATTTAGCTATGAAAAATAGTATTAAGCTGTGAGCCATTAGCAATTTTCAGTAGAACTCACTAGAGATGCCTTTTCTTAATATAAGCTTCTAGGTTTGTTAAAATTTGGGTAAAAACATTAGATGGAGAGAAGAAACATGCTTATAAAAAATTGTCTATACTTACGCTAAAATTGCAGGGTCATCGCTTTTTAGTTTATTGGCCAGAATGTTATCAGTTACTTCAGAAGTCTCTTCAAAAATGTCGTTGTTGTCCCTGCGACCTATAGGTGTGCCTGTACATCAGTCAGGATGTTAGCTGGACTGTCTTGTCGTGGTAGGAAGGATGAACTACTTACGGGCTATGACACGACCAGCCGTGAAGCTGGGGAGGCCCGTTGAGAATACGAGTAGGTAGCATACCAACAGGTACTTTAACCGGCTCATCTTTCTGAAACAGCAAGTATTTGTTATACCTCTTTAATATAATCTGGTAGATTGGTGGGAATCCAAATGAAAGGAATCTGAAAACAGAATGTTTCCCTCTAAGTATATACTTTGCATATATTTTTCGACGATATATTTGTCCAGCTATCTGTTTTTATACAGCTAAATTTGCATACCTTACTAAAATATTAACTAGATTTATGTAATAGGCGCGAACAATGTCTTACATTGTTATGTAATTTACTCCAATACAATAGTAGATCGGTTTGGAGATTAATTTGACAAACCGCTATAATGGTTCACCACCAATAACCTAAGCCTTCTCATTTAATGTTCTTTATTAACGCAGTAAGATTTTCAGAGCAATTTTTGAGAATTTATAATATAGGAAACATAAATGCCGAAAAGTGAAATTTATTCGATTGATAACAACCAAACATACCTAATGTGCAAATATGTAGGCAACAATAGTAAAACCTCTCATCAGCGACCTGACTGATGAACGCCCACCTCCAAGAGCAAATAATTTAATATAAAACGAAGAATGGCTCCTCTCTTCGAATTCAACCTGATTATTTTGAAAATATTTGAAAGCATATTGTGATAGTAATCAATAACCCTACTTCTAATGAGAGACCACTTCCAGGAGTTACCAGGGATATCCATCTTTTTTAGCATTCTTTCATTCCAGTTTACACCGTACTTTCTTTAATATATGCTTGAGAAAAAATATTTCAACTTATGTAGGGTAAAGCAGGTTTGAATATCTTATCTAAGAAAACTTTTGTTTACCATTCAACTTCCTCTTTTTCAGACTTAAGTAAACAAGACTAAAGATCAACACGACAAAACTGATATTCTCAAGAACTTAACAAATCCTCAAGTTTTTTATTTTAAATAATCATAACTTTATCAAAAACTATGCGCTATTTAACGTTTTCAAAAGTAAAAATAGGATTTTAAAAACAAATACACCTATCCCCCGATTTAAACGGTACTTTTTTTACACGTTTTCGCTTTTACACGGTTTATCAAATAAGTTTTTTGTTTTTGTTTTTATCGCACTATACTAAATGTACTGTGATTGAACACATGCGCTGTGTACACATCTCACAAGGAATTCCGAGCTTATGTGCTCACTACATATTTTAACCTGTCAATGCATTTTATTTTTATTTCTGTGTACACCTATCCCCCGATTTACACGTTTTTCTCAGGAACGTATCTACCGTGTAAATCGGGGGATAGGTGTACAACAAGTGCTAATTATTTTTTCTGTAATTAACCTGTCTTTAGCGACCACCCTGACAATTAAGATAAAATGGATGGAGTACTACCGGTTCAACTTCATTTATGAAACCAGCATAAGATATTAAAGCCCACGTACAGAAGAAGTATTTAAGAAAAAGTTGATATATGTTTCTTTTATATAAAATAAGGAATTAGTAGTAGATATTGTAAAAATATATTCAGTAGAACCTTCCTTTAGCAGACACCTCTCTACAAAGGACGGTTTTCATTTGTAAAATTACCATTTTTGCTATTTAGCAACTCTCCGGTAAGAGGACACCTCTCGCTAAAGAACACTTTGGCTCTGTAATTAGGTGTCCTTTACAGAGAGGTAGTTCTACTGTAGATATATTGTAAATATTTAAAAGGAATAAAAGACTTAACAGATCAATTTAAAAAACGATAATTATTGATGTTTTAATTTGAAATAAATTCTATGTTTATCATAAGATGCTTCAATTCTCATATATATGAGGGAATAGAGACAAAATTAAAAATTATATTTAATGAATTATAAACCAACCAAAAAAGATTGATTGTGTTTATATATGTATATATAGATTTAGACAATGTATGTGTTTCTTATGTTCATATTTAATCCAAAATACCTTTTACAAAAGGTCAGCATTGGTATCACTATAAAAGGAAAACCCAAAAATGCAATATAACAGCAGTAGGGTAGATTAAACTTGCGAAACCGCTGGAAAGGTTTACCTATGATGAGCCTGGCCCTCCTATTAATTTTTCATTGCAGTAAGGGCAATAGAAAATTGTTTAATTTGTAAAAGAATCATACGCATCAATAAGAGTTACGAATTCACACATTTATATAAATAAATTCACCTCCATAAATAAATAACACTAAATTTGAAGAAATCAATGTTAAATCCTTCTATCACGAGAGATGTTGAGAGTTATTTTGGAAAAAGTCTTCTACAGACAAATTAAAAGGCAGAGAGAGAATTATCGTAATATTTAAAGTTTTTCTGACCATTTTTTTAGGGCGCATCCATTTTTTTTACAAACAATTAAATAACTTATAGTGCAATATATTATAATGCGGCTTGTGATTGTAAAACGACATTTTAAACTATCCCGCATGTGTTTCTTTTCAACGAAAAATCAAAATTTATTTCAAGGAGAAATAAATTCTGATTTTTCGTTGAAACGAAACACATGCAGGATAATTTTCAAATGTCGTTTTACAAACAATTAAATGTAGAGAGGACATGATTAAGTGAAATTTAATTTAACTGTATAGAAGAGCTAAAAATAAAAATAAAAGCGAAAGATTAAAAATAAAAGTTCAAAAATAACTTTACTAGGTATCGCTTAAAAAGAACAACCTCTAGCTTATGATATTTATAACAATAAATAATATATGTGAAGGTTATTTACATATTAAAACAAAGTGTCCAATGAGGGATTCGATCCCATTCATGGCTGTCGGGAATCGAGGGTTTTAAGCACTCGTCCACCGACTTTAAAAAAATAAAACCTTATATTGAAATGATACCCACCTTGAATATCAAACAAGCCAGACAAAACCTTCTCAAGAACAATATACCCAAGGACCTGAGGACCCAACGACATCAATATAAATTATAATTATAAATGAACCCCTGTACATAACCACCCCACACAGTATATTGTAAATATGATGATCTAGGTTGCTCTTTTTGAGCGGCACCTTATTAAAGTTATTTGGAACTGGAATATCGAAATGCTATTAAATTATACTATTGTCCCGAGCCGTTACAGTAACTGTGAACAGAGAACTCTGAAATGTGGCTGACTAACGGTGCAATGACACTCTACCTTTCCATGGAGGACAAGACACCACCACTATTAAAACTATTAGGAAATTTTAAAATAAAAACATAAAGCCTCCAGGGAAAAGTTTCTTTTAAAAATATGTTTCATTTAAAAAATACCTCGAGCTTTCGGGCAAGTAAGCCCTTCTGCGGGAGAAAATACTTTACATGATTATACATACATTTTTATTTTAATATATTGATTCAAGGGAGTGCACCTATCCCACGATTTACACGGTAGATACGTTCCTGAGAAAAACGTGTAAATCGGGGGATAGGTGTACACAGAAATAAAAATAAAATGCATTGACAGGTTAAAATATGTAGTCAGCACATAAGCTCGGGATTCCTCGTGAGATGTGTACACAGCGCATGTGTTCAATCACAGTAGCATTTAGTATAGTGCGATAAAAAAAAACTTGTTTGGAAAACCGTGTAAAAGCGAAAACGTGTAAAACAAGTACCGTGTAAATCGGGGGATAGGTGTATTAGGAAATTTGTAAATAGTAACTAACATTTAAGTACAATTTCACTTTCACTTAACTCTAAAAAATCAATTACTTACTCTAATACTCTAATATATTATAATAGAAACAAAGATAATCAAACGATAGAAATTATCAGGATCTCGGTAAATAAACGCGAACAAACAAACACATAAATAAACATTCCTTTTACATAAAATCTTAGAAAACAGATTATTATTTTTTTTTATAGAGAGATATTTTATATATTAATATAAACTATTTTCAAAATTTAATATTCACTAAAGTATATTTTAAATGCATTTTGAAAATATTATCTTGTGAATTAGCGAATATTTATAAAATTAAACTCATAATAAAGTTTATATAAAAAAAGGGCGTACCTGGATCTGTGAAAGAAAAAAAAACTATTTTTTTCCAAAATATTTCGAGAGATCGCTTCCTCTCTATAAATTTATTGCACAATATATATATATATATATATATATATATAGATGGAAAATTTGCCGGGAGGAAATTAATCCATGGAAGCAATGGTCGCCTCTCCCGTCAAAATAAACGTCAGAATCTGACGCCATCTATTGACCGTCGCCGCAACTAGCGGCATCGGGTCGGTGACAAAGCCACAACACCAACTTTGGCAAACTGATAAGCGTCCACCTAGAGACCATGGTTTCGGGCTAATGGCCCTCGTCAGTCTAGGGCGGACTTTATTCCATGAGATCCGCACGGGATCTAATGGAATCCTCACAATCTACCAAAGAGGTGTTTTGCTGGCAATGTGGCTGGGCCAAATCTATTGGCAAAACATAGATGGAAAATTTGCCGGGAGGAAATTAATCCATGGAAGCAATGGTCGCCTCTCCCGTCAAAATAAACGTCAGAATCTGACGCCATCTATTGATCGTCGCCGCAACTAGCGGCATCGGGTCGGTGACAAAGCCACAACACCAACTTTGGCAAACTGATAAGCGTCCACCTAGAGACCATGGTTTCGGGCTAATGGCCCTCGTCAGTCTAGGGCGGACTTTATTCCATGAGATCCGCACGGGATCTAATGGAATCCTCACAATTTACCAAAGAGGTGTTTTGCTGGCAATGTGGCTGGGCCAAATATATTGGCAAAACATAGATGGAAAATTTGCCGGGAGGAAATTAATCCATGGAAGCAATGGTCGCCTCTCCCGTCAAAATAAACGTCAGAATCTGAAATTTTGGGATATTATTATGTATATCCCCGGAAAGGTTTTCGAAAAATAATTTCTTGAATATCTTGAATATCCTTAGAGTTATTTGCAGATTTGTAGCTTTAACTCGCAAGCAGCGCCACCTTGCGACGGAGATAGGCTTAGGTCTGCCCCACCCCGTGATGTAATCGTCCGGCCGCCGGCCGGATGGACAGTCCAAGTACCCACCGACCAATCAGAGGGGTCAAGATGTCCTGGCGCGCGGGGGCAGAGTTGGTGACACAGCTGTGCCAAGTAGACAAGAAAAAAAGCCTCGCGGGGGCATGATTTTATTCAACTTATCGAGTATTTTCAAGGGACCGGGAAAAAATGTTCATTAGATAAAATGATGATTTTGTAGGAAAGCCAGAATTCAGGAAGGCCAAAATTCAGAATGACACGGCACACAGGGACCGGGGAAAAAATGATCACTTTATCGAGAGATTCAAATATACGAGTTTCAAATTATCAAAATATATCTATTCTTTTCGAGTATTTTTCAAGGGACCGGGAAAAAATGTTCACTAGATTAAACGATGATTTTTTAATGTAGAAAATTTGGAAAGCCAAAATTCAGAATGACACGGCACACATGGACCAGGAAAAAATGATCACTTTATCGAGAGATTCAAATTTACGAGTTTCAAATTATCAAAATATATCTATTATTTTTTTATAAGCTTATAGAGATTTGTTTTAACAAATGTTCGTTAGACAAACCTTTATTCGGGTAAAACCCGGGCAAAGCCGGGCACATCCGCTAGTAATTTGATAAAAAGGGAGCAATCTCTCGAAATATTTTGAGAAAAAATTGTGTTTTTTTTCCTTTACAGTTCCAGGTACTCTCTTTTTTATATATAAGCACTAGCCGAATGACCCAGGCAACGCCCGGGTTTTACCCGATTAAATGCTTTTATTCAAATACTATTCGGTACAATTATAAATTGGCGCCGTGGATGTCATTCTTGTGAAACGCCCGCTCTAAACTTTGTGTCTGAGAAGCGATATTTTTATAGAGAGATGGTCTGGCTTTGTGTCTTTTCCTCGAATGAATGTTTTTATGTTAGAATTTTGTTCCTGCATACTAAAAATGAACTGGCTTCACCCGTGGTCTCTGCTTTTTGGAATTTTTCCGGATATAATTTTGTATCTGATAATCAAATATGATACAGCAATATTGTCATAATCATTTTCTGACAAAAAAAAAACAACTATTTTTGCCCAGAACCTGTCAATTTCAATTTTTCTTGGCTAAAAATGCGACAAATATTTCTTCCATATTTTTTTCTATGTCCTGTTAGAACACGTTTTACATGTACATTTGGTCAGCTGATATTACCTCCCATCTCACCGCTAGAGGCGCTGCTTGCGAGCGAAAGAGCAAATTTGCAACTCAAATTTGCAAATAACTCGAAGAATATTCGGGATAGAGACCTGAAATATTCAATTTGAGTTTTTCCAGATTCTACTATACATACTGCTAAAATTTCAGTAATATTAGTTACGTATTTTACGTATATTACGTAAAAGCATTCCATTCACAGAAGCAAACGATGACAGAATTGATGACTCTGATACTTGTATATTTAATGGAAATTGGCTTTTGACTCAAATCATAATAAAGTATTAAACACCGTGTTTTTAAATCATTAGTATTGATATGCTGTGGTAAAATTTATCATTCGAAAAATATCTATCTTTTTTCAATTGATTAAAAGAAAATCTCATTGAAGAAAAAAATATATAAGGCGATTAGTCACTAAAGATAGGTAAAAAAAAAAAATACAACACAAGTGGTAAAATTTTTCATTCAAGATTGTGAAATAAAGTAGCTAAAAAAGATGCAGCCTATTGTAATCAAATCTTCGATCGGCCCAGCTGGCGAAAAGGTCAGTACAATCGAAACCAACATACTTTTGAAAATTCTTGAAAGATGTGGCACCGAGTACAAAGTAGAAGAAACTCCTTCAACAAAGAAACGAACTCGCGAATCCCCATCAGATTCAACATCACGTAGCCAAAAGACACCAAGAATGGAAGTTGTCTCACAGCATAATGAAAACGATGTCTTCATGAACGAGGTAACTGAAGTCCCTCAAAAAACGTCCGCAGCTACCCCTCCTCAGGTTAACGAAGAAAACATTGATGAAGATGGTCCTTGGACAACAGTTACACATGCAAAAAAAGCCAAGAATACCACCTGTAATAGCAGAAAATGTAACAGACTGGAAGTTGCTCTGCCAAGAGCTGAAAGACCTGTGCACAGATAAATTCCAATGTACGATCTCAGGAAATAAGCACATTATCAAGGCCAAAAATATTTCAGACTTAAAAAAAATCAGGGAATACGTTAAAAAAAGAACGGCGGCTACTCTTATAGATTCCAAGAAGAAAAACCGCTCAAAGTGGTATTAAAGGGCGTGACAACAGCCTACAAGACTTAAGATATAGCAATAGAACTTGCAACAATGGACTTTACCGAGACCTCTGGGAAGAGACTTCATAGACAATCAACTAAAAGGCCAATGAATATAGTACTGGTAGAATTACTGAAAAATGAACATAACAAGAAATTTTACGGAATAACTGAACTTCTCTATCAGAAAATTGTAGTAGAATCTTTCAGAACAACAAACCATGTAACTCAATGCTTCAACTGCCAGGGTTTCGGGCACGGTCAACTTAACTGCTTCCTGAAACCAAAATGCGTCAGGTGTGCCGAGGAGCACCATTCGAAGGACTGTCCAAAAAAGTCAAGACAACTTCCCCAAAGTGTGCAAACTGCGAAGAAGCGCACACAGCCAATTACCGCGGATGCCCTAAGTTTCCAAGAGTACAT
This sequence comes from Cordylochernes scorpioides, assembly GCA_030710605.1. Lineage (NCBI taxonomy): Eukaryota > Metazoa > Arthropoda > Arachnida > Pseudoscorpiones > Chernetidae > Cordylochernes > Cordylochernes scorpioides. Next base: position 16,352,416 of record CP092865.1, read on the forward strand.
CAGCAACAGCCAAGATACCCTGGTCAGTACAAACCTAACAACCCAATTCCGATTTCAAAAAGATCTGAAACACTGCCGAAAATTGTAGAACAACAAAACAAAAGCAATGCTGAGGTTGCGACAAGAAAAACTTCTCGTTCTGAGACTAAGGACCTATGTGAAAAATTGATGCAAGTAATCGAAACATACCTACAATGAATTGAAAATTACCTTTTAAAATTATTGCTTGGAATTGTAACGGAATCAGATCAAAGAAAGACGAATTATTGCAGTTTTTAGAAGATAACTCAATAGACATTTCTCTGCTCAGTGAAACTCACCTTAAACCCTCAATTGATCTAAAGTTCAGGAACTATCAAACCATTAGAACTGACCGAATTACAGGAAAAGGTGGGGAAACAGCCATCATTATAAAATCCTTTTTTAAATATAAAAATATGCCGTTTCATACTTCAAACTTGGAAAATACTTCAATTTTGATAAAACCAGATGGAAAAACCCTCTTGCAAATCTCAGCAATTTATAAGCCTGATGCACCATTATTGGAAGAAGATTTGAACCAACTGATAAAACACAACCACGCAATAATCGTTGCAGGAGACTGGAACTCCAAACACCCTCTTTGGGGTTCAAGAACTTCTAATAACAGCGGAATCGTGCTGCACAATTTCTCTGAAAGAGAAAGCCTCGACATTGTCGCACCTTCGTCACCTACGCATTACAGTCCGCTCGGCAATCCCGATTTTCCTAGACTTCGCTGTTTTTAAAAACATTCCCTGGACCCCAAAGGCCAGAACCACCGACGATTTATCATCTGACCATCTCCCTGTAATCTTTGAATTGAATTGTCCAAAGGATGAATTCACAACCCAGCTCAGCCGAGTAACTAATTTTCTGTACATTTTCAACAAGATCTAATCTCCACCATGCCCCCCAGACTCCCCTTGAAAACTGAAGTAGACATTGATTCAGCAGTTGGAATTTTAAACGAGAAAATTAATAATAGCTACTCGAAAAACACCATAGTCTCATCTTCCAAATTAATAAAGAACCCAAAAACCAGTGCCTTAATAAGGGAGAAAATTAAAGCTCGGAAAAGATGGCAATCAACCTGGGATCCAGCTCATAGAGCTACTTACCTCAATCTTCTAGGAAAGGTAAACCAAGCCCTTGAAGCAGAGAAATCTGAAAATTGGAATAGTTTTTTAAGCAAACTTGAATCGAGCCCAATAGACTTCGGAAAACAAAACCCATTAGGAAAAAAAAAACTGACAAAATCACTAGTTTAAATGCAAATGGAAAAACCTTGCTGACCGACAAAGAAATTGGAAATGATCTTTCAGAGCATTTTTCCGAACATTTTTCCAAGGTGGAGGATGAGATTCCGTCTTACCTAGCAGATAACACTTTCCAACATCCCCAAGAGAATATACTATCAAAGACAACGCCAAATGAAGTCAAGGAAGTGATTAAAAACCTAGGTAATCACAAAGCTCCAGGCCACGACAATATTACGCCGCAAATGACTAAAAACCTCCCCATCAAATGAATAGTTTTCCTCGCTGGTATCTTCAATGCTGCATTACACCTGTGCTACTTCCCGAAGACATGGAAACATGCCATTATCATAACCATTCCAAAAAAATCACCTGTCAAATCACCTGAAGATCTCAGACCAATCAGTCTTCGCTCTACCATCGGTAAGGTATACGAGAGGATTGTTCTTCGCAGATTGCAGATGTACATGGATTCTATTAACTTTATCATTCCTCAACAATTTGGATTCAGAAAAGGACACTCCACAACCCACCAGTTAATCACAGGAATAGACTACATCCAAATAAGAAAGTCCCACAAGGAGGCAATAGGTGCTGTTTTTCTAGACTTTACTAAAGCCTTTGATAGAGTATGGCATGATATATATATGGCTTGATAACAAAAATAACAAAAAATCAATTTCCAAAGGATTTTATCAAATTCTTGAAAAACTATCTCCAGGACAGGACCTTTTCAATTAAGCAAGGGAATTATATAACCACGGTAAAACCAACCCAGATTGGAGCCCTCAAGGCTCTATCCTTGGACCCTACCTATTCAACATCTACATCAACGATTTCCCTCCACATCCAAAATGTCAAACAAAACTTTTCGCAGATGACGCAGCAATTTTAGCAAACTCCAAATCAATAGAAATAATAACTACACAACTCCAAAATTACATAAACAATATAACCAAATGGTGCAATGATTGGAAATTAGACATCAACCCAAAAAAGTCTCAGGCAATAATTTTTGCTCCACTAGACAATAAAAAATTCAAGCCACAATCCATCCTAAAGAGAAAATATCTTTATTTTACGGGGCTGTTAACCAAAATGAATGATTTTTTAGCCCCGATGGACGCATAAAGCGGAATATATACAAAGCATAGTTGGGGGGGGCCTGGGAATGGGTGGCCAGGGATCATCGCCAGGTGAGGCCAGGAGAGCCAGGATGTAGAGGAGGCCCGGGGGGAATGGGCAACGGGGAAGAGTTTCTTGTGAATCCGGGCTAATTGGCCTACAGATAATGTCTTCTAGCCCTATGGCTGCAGAACGCGAACTGGTGGCAAGGGATCCTAGGATCTGGCAGTGGAGGTGTCATCGCAGGGGGGAGGAAGCTAGAGAGGTCAGGGAAACAGCGCCTTGATGGGTGAGAAGCCTGGATGGAGGCCAGTTGAGGAGGCAGGAGGTCCTGGAAGCCTAGAACTTGAGGGCTCTAAGCTTCAAGATGGGGCAGCTTGAGGCTCTCGCCTCGTGCTTGTCTGGGAGGCCCTTGGCACAGCAGTTGGCGCACTTGGAAGTGTGCCTGTCGGCAACTGAGGGGCAGGCACGGCCTTCATGGCCGCCTTCACCGCAGTGGAAGCACGTGGGAGCTCTGGTGCATTGGGTAGAGTTGTGGCCGAAGCCACAACAGCGGAAGCAGACTCGTGCGCGGATGGACTCCTCGAAGTTGAGGATCACACCATCCACCACGATCCTTCCACGATTGCCCAGAGCTCTGAAGGTCGTGAGGTCCACCTCGATGAAGGCGGTGCAGGTCCCGTTTCTGGGCGCAGAACGATGCGCCACGCGCACCACCTTGTCCCCAGGGAGTTGGCTGACATATCTTCAATGGTGGAGTTGGATGTTTCCTCATCCACTTTGAAGAGGCAGATGCGAGGCAGGATCACCTTCTGTTGGCGGACCTTCATGCCATCCAGCTTGTTGGCCAGGGAGGTGGTAACAGCTGGGATGGTATCGGGGTTGCTGGAGTGGAGGACAAGCTTCCCTTTGGTTCGCAGGGAGGCCCAAACGCTTTGGGGTAGAGTGTGGGCAGCGCGGACAGCTTTAAGCATTGCTCTTGGGTCAGCCTGTGGGTCATCAGAGATGACCACTGTGTGGGCCGCAGGCTTGGGGACGCGGGAGGGCGCAGGTTTTGCGGGACCATTGAGGTTGGTCCTCTTTGCGGGCGGGTAGGGAGCCTCAGGCTGATTCCTTTTGGTTGGAGCGGGAGTGGCGGGCTTGGTGGGGTCAGTCATAGTGCTGGTTTCCTTGCAGGAGGGAGAAGGGCTGGTTTGAGTGCTGTGGCAGGCTGTCTGTGGCTTGATTTCGTCCAGTTCCTTAAAGGACGCGAGGGTGCCAGAGAGGTTCTCTACCTCGGCAATGAGGGCCTTGATCTGCTCAGACCGTAAGTTGATGAATTCCATTAGGCTTTGGAGCTGGTAAAATCGGGAGGTAGGGTGAGTATTCTGAAATTTCTGTTCGAAGTTCTGCTTCACCTCTTCGTTCTCCATCTCCAGTTGGGCGAGGTTTACGATGGGCTTCTCGGCATTCTTCTTCTTCTTCCTAGAGGGAGCCATGACTGGTACGTCAATCGTTGTAAGAGAAAAAAATATATATATAATATATATATATATTTTTATCCATTCAAAAGGTAAACCAGAGCCCTATTAACTGGACGGACAGCGTTAAATATCTTGGAGTTACCTTAGACTCCAAGTTGAAATTCAACATGCATGTCAAAAATATCATAAAGAAAGCAAAAATCGCAAAAATAACATTATCAAGTCTGTTCAACTATAGAAGCAAGTTGACTACAAAACAAAAGTTTACTCTATACAGAACTAGAGTTCTGTATAGAGTCCATCAACTCGCCATGTGTAAATAGCCAGGACAAGGTGACTCGCGAGCTGTGCTCGAATGTAACACCTGTAAATTGAGACGAAATAAATAAATAAATAAATCATTAGTATTAATAAATTAAATTTAATTGTCATCTATCGTAAAAATTTTACACAAATAAATTTACTGGCAATGCGCTTCTTTTAAATATCATCAAATATTATCTCTACAGATAGGTCTTTAGAGATAATATTTGATGATATTTAAAAGAAGCGCATTGCCAGTAAATTTATTTGTGTAAAATCAGTATACCTATATATCTTTATTTTTAAATTCTATATATATAAAAATGAATGTATGTGTGTGTCCTTTATGCCTGACCAAACCACTTATTGGAACGCCATGAAACTTTGGGAAGTTATTTAGTATAGTACTGGGAAGGTTTCTAGCAAATAAAATTTTTGAAATAACTTTTCGCCTAAAATAATCAAGATAAATATTCTAATTTATCTGTTATAATTCAACAATCTGCTCTAAATATTATCATGATGATACGATGATTTTGTAATGTAGAAAATTAGGAAAGACAAAATTCAGGATGACACGGCAATTTATTTGAGACAAGAATAATGATACAATTCCAAGGCAAGATACTATTCCTTTAACTTCCAATTACCGAGGGAACCAATTAATATTGATTTTATTCAACTTATCGAGTATTTTTCAAGGGACCGGGAAAAAATGTTCACTTTAACGAGAGATTCGTTAGACAAACCTTTACTCGTGTAAAACCCGGGCGAAGCCGGGTACATCCGCTAGTAATTATATAAAATTATATATAATTTCATTATCCGCTCAGCTTCCCAAAATTATTCCCATAATTTAATCTACAGGGATTATAAACGGCTACAATTCTTGGACTGCCTTCATTCAATGACACACTGCCCTATTGAATCTACCAAGAAACAAACAGGTCACTTGGTGAACTGGTTTACTAAGGCTACCAAGACAGACTGATACACCTTAGGACAGCCCGGGTAGTTGGTGATCTATGGATATGCTTAGTGTATATTTATATAATCAAATGATAAGGGACAATTTGGATAATAGATTATAAACACAAGGTAATAAGATCAAATCCATACAAATAAATAGTGTGTGATGTTTCAGTAACAACGTTGTTACCAAAACGTCACACACTATTTATTTATTTGGATTTGGTCTTATTACCTTGTGTTATATAATAAAATGTAAATTCGAAATTATTTTAGACGCGTATGATTCTTTTTAAAAATAAAATAATTTCTATTATCCTTACTGCAATGGAAAAATTAATGGGAGGGCCTGGCCAATTTTTCCATTGCATTAAGGCCAGTAGAAATGGTTTTATTTTTAAAAAGAATCATACGCGTCTAAAATAGTTTCGAATTTCCATAGCAGATGGCGCGCAAATGCATCATAATTTAATCAAATGTGTTGTTTTTGAAATGTGCCATTTGTGATTATAATTGTAAATTAATCTGGCTTTGCCATCGTTCCATCCCTCCCGATGAATGTTTGCCCTACAAATGGTGAATCAACAATTATAATTTAGTATGCTTATATCTTATTATCTCTCTCTAAAATAAATAATTTTAAAATTTTAAAAATAAAGCACAAAATTATGATAGTAATAATGGTACAGTAGAACCTCCCTTTAGCGGACACCTCTCTACAAAGGACAGTTTTCATTTTAAAAATTACCATTTTTACAATTTAGTAACTCTCCGGTAAGAGAACACCTCTCTCTCTAAAGAACACTTTGGCTCTGCAATTCGACTGGCAAACATTCACTAGTGGAGAAGCAGGACGAAACTGGCTGCTTGTCTTTATTCACGACTAATGGACCAAAAGAAGACGACTTTCTAGATCTACTATTTCGTTACTGCACCAAGCACACCCTTCACTATGCACCGTGGCTAGACCTCGAGCAAGCAGAAAGCCACCAATGCTGCACGAAGGTGAGATTCCCCGGGTTAGGGGGTGGAGAGGGCAGAAAGAAAAAAACAAAAACAATTTTTTTTTTTTTGAAAGTATCAATGGCTGTTAGTGGGGAAAAATGAGAGATTGATATTGAAACTGAGTTATTACAATGTCCATATAGGAGAGAGAGATTTATAACCCAGGTTGCTGGAGCGTAGAACGCCAACTACACGGGGGTTCAGCTTACTAGTTTGGACTAGTGTTGAGCACTTTTATTCGCGTCCAGGAAAAAAATGATTTTCCATGGTATAGTAGTAACTAAAGGTAACTCAGGTTGCTGGAGCGTATCCTTAGATCGCCAACTAACCAACTAAGGGTACAGAAAAAAAAAAGAGAATTTCAAAATCTAGTTTAACATATTTTAAATTAAGAAAACTCCAATTCAGGTATATAAGTCAATTTTTTAATATATATAAAAAAAGAAAAATTCATGGCGACCAACCAATGAAAATGAGCAGGCGACAAGCCACCTGACCCTATTGTGACGTCACAAAAATAGACAAATCAACGGGCACCGTCAAATTTTAAAACATTTTGCCCCTTAACAGTGAAATCATTAGAGAAAGGTTTTGGGACAATCTCATCTTCAAGCTATCTAACAAATTAAAAGAGTGACTTCAAATAGTACGTTTACAACAGATGCCAGTAACAGACTTAAGAAATCAGGGTCCTCCACTGATTCTGTCAAAAAGACTGTTGTTGTTTCTTATCCCCCTGTGTAAATATTACATGAATTCCACCAGTTCATGGAATGGGGTGTAGGGGTGCAGCTTTCGTTGATCCTGACACTATGATCCAGGCACACTTTGGTGAAAGTATGACTTTGGCTGTAATTTGAGGCCGTTCCTAACTTAGAAGCCTTTGCTGCCAACTCTAACATGAGTACAGACACAGTTCCTCCGTATCCCTGGAGTGGGACCCTTGCTGGGGTCTATCAACTGGGTCAGTTGAACTCAAGATTTTTAAAGAGGTCTTTCTCCTCTATCTAATAATGCTGCTGTTGGTCCACAACTACTTATTCGTCAGAGTTATTCTGCTTGTTTCACAGCTGGCCTTCATATCTGAAGGTTGTTCCCCTATCCGCCACCTGGGGACGTGCCCTGTAGCAGTCAGTTCTGCTGAGGGTCAAAAAGACTAAATTATATAATAAACAGAATATTTTGGAAATATAAAATTATGGAGATAATCATTATAAATTGACAATTAATGACCTAGCTTTTCCCGGCTTATTCCCAAGTGAATATTTGCCAGACGAATATAACTTTAACATATGTGTTTTATTATACTATTTGATATCATTATCGACCCACTAATGAGTATTATAATTGATCTATTATTGAAATTATCATCATTTTTACTTCGTTTTAAAAGAGAGTAGAACTACCTCCCTGTAAAGGACACCTAATTGCCAAAGTGTCCTTTAGAGAGAGGTGTCCTCTTACTAGAGAGTTTCTAAATAGTAAAAATGGTAATTTTGCAAATGAAAACTGTCCTTTGTGGAGAGGTGTCCGCTAGCGGCGTATCCGCTGAAGGGAGGTTCTACTGTATTAATTTTTCGGATTATTTCACTACTTTAGAGTGACAATAAATGATAAAATTATAATGAATAATATTTCTTAAAGCATTTTAAATGCGAAAGCATTCCATTGGAAAGAAACCAAGTAACACCTGATATTAATTGTAAAAAATATTTGATTTAGAAAATATTATTTTATTTTATACATTTACACTCGAGTTAAAATTCACTTGAATAAATCCCGGACATTGCTCAGGTAATACGGCTTTTTAAGATTAAAAAATGTCTTATAAATATTAGTTTTATAGGTAAATTATTAAATTTGTTTTAAATACACTGCTGGCCACCCAAATTGCAACACCAAGAAAGACAAGAGATATCACAACAAAATTTATTTTGTAGATAACATGTTGACCAAGTATCAAATGATTAAATTTATAGACTTCTGCGAAGTGTGGTTCCTGCCAGAATCAGTAGCCAGAGTAGCCGCCATTGTTGGAGATCACCGCTGCCACACGCCTCGGCATTCAAAGAGACTTTGGATGCGTTCTTGGGGTACAGCAGACCAAGCAGCTTCCACACGTTGACAAATTTAATCTGGTGTGGCAGCTGGGGATGTAATTTGGGTCAATCGTTGAGCAACCATTAACCACATGTTTTCTACCGGCGAAAGATGCGGAGAGCGAGCTGGCCAGGGAAGCAATTCAATCTGGCGATTGACGAAGTACCTTTGGACAAAGCGTGTCACGTGTGGTCGCGCATTATCCTGTGGAAATATGGCTGTAAGTAAGATCTAGAGTTAAGGAAGGACAACTGGCTCCAACACCTCGGAGATGTAGCGTTGGCTGTTTAAATTACCAGCAATGTGTACTAAAGAAGTGTGAGAGTGATATCCAATACCGCCCCATACAATAATACCCGGTGCAAGACCAGTGTGGCGGTGAATAACGCAGCTGTTCATCACCCTCTCTCCACGGTGTATCAAGACTCGAATCTGACCATCGTGGTGTTGCAGACAGAAGCGTGTCTCGTCAGTAAAGACAATTTCATTCCATTCTGCCGTCCACATCCTTCTTTCATCGCACCATTGGCGGCAGAGAGATCTGTGGTTCTGCGTCAAGGGTAGACGAAACAATGCACGTCTTGTGGACAGACCACTCTGCTGCAAACGCCGTCGAATGGTACGCGCAGAAACAGGATGATGCCTTACAGACTGAATGTGCTGTGCAACGGTTCGTGATGTGACTGAGTGATCTGTCACTGCCATGCGCACAATTTGCCTGTCAGCACGTGAAGTGGTGCACTGAGGTGGATACGATTGAACACGTCGGTCCGTCATACCTTCCTGCATCCAACTATCTTATATCCACATTACAGTTGTTTGATTTTGTCCAAATATACTGCCTATTTCCCTGAAAGATAATAATCCACAATCTCGGTAGGCCACTATCCTGTCTCTGTCGAACTCGGATACATGATCAAAAGATGATCGCTGTTTTCTACGAGGCATAATTGTTCGTTTTTTTTTAACACACAAAAAAAAAACACAATTGCCGAACTTGAATTCATCGAAATCTTCAAGACTTAAATAATTCTCTGAAGTGGAGCAACAGACGCGCGTTCAACTGCGTTTAAATTCTAATCATTTTCATATCTCACCTCCGCTAATGCATGTTGTAAATTTCAAGTTATTTGCATGCTTCTCTCAGGATGTTGCATTTACGGAGTCCAACAGTTTAATATTTTTGGCCAAACATCCACTCAAGAAGAATCTTAGCACATTTTAAAATAGCTTTAAAGTTATGATGATACTTGATGGTGATTAATTAATATCATCATCTTTATCTTTAATATTCATGTGGAGAATATGTAATTCACTTTTTACAAATTAAATAATAAAACTACTGAATATATTCCTCATAATATAAATTTGTGTTTGCTACTATTCTCCATCAAAATTACTGGTGGGGGGGAGTGTCTTGGTAATAAATTCTCTCCATAGAAAAGGGGAAAGGGGTGCCATTGCCCCGTTAGTCAGCCACATTTCAGAGTTCCCTGTTCACGGTTACCGTAGCGGCTCACGACACCGTACTTCACCCTACAGGGTGTAAGTGGGATTTGCTTCCCGGCCAGGTCTTATCCTGTCGACTCTTCTGTGATATGATCCTGTCGACTCTTCTGTGATATGATCCTATCGACTTTCAATGTGACAATATAGTGATAATTTGGGGAAAGGGAAATAATCACGCCACAAATTGGTAGAGGAATTTGGGAGCCATCCGAGAGAGAGGGAGCGCCACCGCTGAACGGCCGTTTGTCGCACGCCCCCCGCAAAACTCCAAAAATAGTCCTCAGGTTGTTGTGGAAAAGATAGAGAATTGAATGTGCAGTCGTGGTTATAAGAAAGATAGTTATTTACTTATCAAGTAGTTTTTATTTTCTATTACTTGAAGCACAAATTATACATTAAATATTTCTATAAATTATATAGAATATGTAAAATGAGAGAATCCTATATTAGTGAATTTAAAATATAATAGGTTGGTTAACTATACATATTTACCACAATGGTATATTCCGAAACTATGGTAAAAAATTAAATATTTGCATTTTAGATTAAATATTTATTTATTTCAATTCAAAACGCTATGTCCCCCTAGGGACACTTGCGCTAAATGTACATACAAATATAACAAATAAATTATCAACATGGAAAGATACACAGAAAGCGACTTATAAAGATTCATAAATATTATTTACATATAGAGATATTCTTTGAATTTTATTTACAGTTACATCATTAAATTTAAAAATATATACATATATACACACATATACACGCATACACCTATATATTGTTTATAACCACAAGATATGTCCAATATTTCCTTGATATTATTGAGATATACATACATTAAATTATATAAATACATTGACCTTTATATATATATTTGTTGTTGAACACACACACAAATCCTAACACGAAACACACATTAATATTACAATTGCAATTATTTTATTTCCAAAGCGATATATCCCGCAAGGGATACTTGCGCCAAACAAGGAGAAAAGTTTATTTGCATAGTTATTTACATTATTCAATGCATGAAAACACTAGAGATCCAGATTTTGTAAAAAGTTTAAAATGTATTTACAAAATGAATTAAACTTTAATAAGTCGGTGGACGAGTTGGTAACCCCCTCGTTTAAACTTTAAATATGATTTTTTATCGGAAATCAAATCGTTAAGTTCACAAACAACTAGTTCATTCTTCATTCTATAATCTTGATATGCACATTAATATGTTGTAATAACTTGAAAAGGGTTGGCGTTCAGCCAACTGAAATATTAGTAAGTAAATTATATTTCGATTCAATATATGCGTTTTTAATCAAATACCTATATATATATATATGTAGTATATTTTGAGTTATATGGTTCACAACCTTCTTCTGATATTCATTATATAACCCCATATCTATATATTAAAATATGTATCGAACAATGGAAGCAAATAAAACAAAGAAAGAGGTAGACCAGAGACGACAAAGGCAGACCAGATGACAAAGGCCAGACGAAAAACAACCTGGCGCCATAAAGTAACGTGATTACAGTAGCCAATGAGGAATCGCCACATATGCGAGCGTCCCAGAGTATATAAAGAGGCCAGCAATGGGACAAAGAGGGTTATTCAGGTAGTTGTTTTCAGAGCGACGCCGTGAGACGGTCGGCTAGGGCATCCGCGACAGTCTTCATCCGTGGTCTACCTCTTCCTCTTGAAGTTACCATCTAGACCTGCCTCTGTCTCTTGCTGTCCCAGTGCGGGAATCCCACATCACGCACCCACTACCACGACTGCCCAGCACATTCCACAACGGGTTTACTACAGAATCCGTTAAAGTCGACAGGATGACTGAGGACAAGCAGAGGATGACGAAGGTCGAAGACGAACACGTCGCGGATGCCCTCACCAACATGCAGCCCCACTGCGACGAACTAGTAAGCCGCCTAGCAGACGCCATTCGTGGACTAGCCGTGCCTCGTGTGGAGGAAGCCATCATCTCCCTTTTCGACGTATCCCACGCAACAATCAGCCTTCTTCCATACAGCCATCTCCAGAGATCAACTCCAGCCAGCATCAGCCATTTCAAGGTACTTTAAACTTTGTTTCTACCATTTTCCCCATAAATTTTATTCTTATATTTTCACCTTAAGCATTTTAAAATCAATTATAACCTTTTTTATAGCATTTTTATTCAATTTTTAAGACTTTCACACTCTCATTTATCCTTTTTACTTTATTTTAATCAAATTATAAACTTTAATTCACATTTTCAATTTTATTTTAAGAAATATTCAATCACGCATTTTTGCCAATTTATTAATCTTACATGCCTTTCTTAAAGTCACCTAAAATGGCATTATCCAAATATGCAACTTTCAATTTTACATAAAAAATCATATTATATTTTAATTACTCGAATCATATTATTTCATATCATCACAGCAAACTTATTTGTATGTTTTTTTTTTTAGTACCTTATTTATGGCCATAGTATTAATAATTAAATTTATTACGCTCTTTATTTTACTTGACTTATTACTATTCCAATTGATATTTCTCAATATTTAAAAGTTTTAAAAACTAGTCCTAGATTTGTATTTTTATAAATATCAATTTTAAATCATCTCATCTCAAAATGTGCCTCCCATTTTTCCCACAATTACAAATACAACTATAAATGTAATATGCGAAAACTAAATATCATACCTTAAAATTTCCATACCCTATCGCATTTCATTCCTACCTGCGTTAAACTGTTATTTACGAAACTCTATCGTATTTTGTACCCATGCCATAACCTTTTCTCTTAAAAAAAATTCGTAAATTCATTATTTTATAATTTTTCTAAACCTAATCACCGCTAATAATCCCCTCAGACTTAAATGACCACCTATCCCAATATAATAGAAAGTAGAAAACTAGCAATACAACGTACAAATGACAGACACGACAAAGAGAAACTTAAATATGATGACAAACATAAAAATCCACACTTTGATACAGGAGATTTAGTATTAGTAAAGGTGTATCATCATCCAAATAGCGGTAAGTTAGTACCCTACTTTACAGGTCCATATAAAATTACTGAAATAATTTCTGATAATGTCGTACGTATAAATAGACCCAAAAGGATTACAGGTAATGATAGCGATACTGTGCATGTAAATAAATTACAATATTATAATGAAGAGGTCCTCTATATTTCACCACCCAAATTAGAACCCCTAAAAATAAATAGAATAATAGAGCCTTTCCGACATTTAGACCCCAACTTGTTTAGTCCAATAGAAAAAAGTATAGTAATCGGTTTTCCGAACCTTTTAATCATTTGTCCCCCCAACTATTCGCATAGAATTAGTGGAATCTAGGCCCTGAAAGACTGGCAAACAATCCATGTTATATAAATAGCTATCATATTACTGTCCTCCCGCCACAGCGGTGTCATCTCCTGTTTGTTTTCATTGCCGGCAACAAAGGATTAGCGCGGCCATGTTGACCTCTCCAGTTTCAGTTCACCTGTACTTGAAACACGTGCAATTGGCACACCGGTATTCTAGACTTCGTGTCCACCAAACAACCTGCCAGATTAAAACGGATAGGAAAATTATATAAAATCCCTTTTATGGCAAATCTTATTTTTATAATGTTAGGATAGTTTATTGTTTTGTCAACCCGTTTAAAAATTAAATCCCCAAAATGGCGTCCATCGCCACGACACTATTCCAAACATCGTCTAATTTGCGTTTATAAGTATTGCATCACGTGGGGAACACACTAACCTAAATACTTAATATATTTTAAAATCTTATTCATTTATATTTTTACGATCCTTGATGTGTGCCATTTTATATTTTAGAATCAATCCATATATTTTAGGATATTTAATTTACATTAAGATATTTATTTTCCTTCCATCCCTAAACAATTAGCCAACCTATATAAATATAATCTGAAACCTTATATTCTTTGACATCATTTGTTTTTATTTTCCATGGCCTACGTCTAAGCTAATTTAATTTAAACATTTTGTTTTAACAGTGACGCCTTATACCAACTATCCCTTCTTATATCTTGATCCTTCCAATTCTGCCTTCCATACTTCTCTCGTCTCTTGATCATTCTCCATTGGCCTTCTTTGCCTTCGTTCTAACCACCCCTCGTCCATCGCAAAGTTCCTGTTTGCCGATTTTTTTTAATTTACACCCAGGTCGCCGTCCCAGCATTCTTTATTTCATTATTTTTTCCTCAAACTCGGGTTCAATCAATCAATGGCAACAGTACCCTTTACCTTCCTTACCTTCCATATTTCCCGCAGTCAAGAGTCTCCTGATCGCCAAACAAACTTTTATTTTTTTTATTTTGATTCAACCAGCTGGCTCTAACTTCCTCACTGTACATTTCCCAACAATGAGTTCAGGCGACCAGTTCGAGTTTTTTTTTTTTTTTTTTTCTCAACGCTCGGATCATCATCACAACCATCATTTTACCATTTTATTACTTTTTTTTCAAACTTTTAATCCGAGCTCAATCATCATTGGCAACAGACAACTCTTGACTCCACCTTTCCCATTTCTACTCTTTCAACTTACCTACCTTCCCCATCTGATCTAATGCTACTTACTGAACATCTTGAGATTGCTGAACCCTGAAAACAATACTTCGCTTCTAAGCTCGTATTGCAGGGCAGGACTCCTGATATGTCCTTTGCAGAAACCAATTCAGACCTTCTTCCTTTATTCCTCACTGCGTCACTACCTATCGCAAACCTTTTGCTTAAGTCAATTTTCTTTTATATTTTATTTTACTTTATTATCTCTACTTCCCCTCCTTCCTGTATTACATCCCTGAAACTATGTTGTAAATACTTAAGGCACCTTAAGTAACAAAAAACTGAAACTAGTATACCAACTTTCCCAAATATTTATTCTCGCTATTGTGTGTGTTTACTTTAAATTTATCCTTCCTATGTACTCCTCTTATATATTTTTTGTAGTTTTATAATATTATATCAATGTGTCACCACTACTCCCCTTTATCTTTATTTTTATTCTAGTAACTAATTTTTGTGCCCCAAATTATTTCCCATTTAATAGATTTGCTAACTTTTCTCTCATTTATTTGTGAATAGACTTACAGTTTACCTAGTTTTGTGGTGTTGGACTTTTTTTTTTTTTACTTACAGATGTGGATAAAACATTTCACTATTAATCGATAATATCATTTTGTATATTAATGCCTTCAACTACCAACCAACCCTTTATATATTATTACCTTTAATATTTTTATTTTTAGACATAGCATTTTACAACTTCAACTAATTTAGGCACCATTTTAAAGAACCTACAACTAACAATATTTATAATATTTCTTAAACAGATAAAACATTTATCATTTTATTTTTCTTAATAGATTTTCAAAATGTTATTTTTGACGCTTCCCTTACAACCTCTAACTCTATCCCATGAACCTTTCCTCCCAACCTTTTACATCCATCAAGAGTTTATTGTTCGTCAGCCATTTTCTTTTTTTTTTTTTTTGATTAAACTAACTAGAAGACCCTTCCTCGCTGTACATTTCCCCACAGTGAGCTCAGGAGACCCTGTTAGATTTTTATTTTTTTTTCCTCTCATCGTCCGGCTCATCATTTTTTCATTTTTCAACATTTCTTTTCATCACACAAGCCGGACACAATCAAAATGACAGCAATAAATCTCTTACATCCACCTCTCCTTTCCCACATCCTTCAAACCTCCAACTACCCTCCAAGGGATCCCAGTTCGCCAAACATTTTTTTTTTTTTTTTTTTTCATTGATTAATCCGACTGGAACAATCCTTCCTCGTTATACGAATTCCCCATAATGAGTTCAGGATATCCAGCGTGATTTTTTTTAATTTTTTTTTTCTCATCGCCCGACTCATCATTTCAATTCACCATTTTTTCAAACTTTCACTTTTTTTTGTCATCATTCAAACGGGCATAATCATTATGGACAACAGGAATCCCTCTTACCTCTACCTCTCCCTCTTACCCCTTCAAACTTCCCACTTCTTTTCACTATCTGAGCTAATGATGCAGACGAAGTATCTTGGGCCTTCTGTTAATGAAAACAATGCCTCACTTAAACAAGTTCGCATTGCATTGCAGAATGCTTGGGATACTACTTTACAGAAACATGCTCAGATACCCCCTTTCCCTTTTTCAATCTTAGCGTCACATTATATGTTCAACCAATAAACTAACTTTTTCTCCGCTCACATTTTATGCAATAAGATATTATTTTACTGGTACGAATCATTTTACCATATTTACCATGTTGTATTATATACTTTTTCTTAATCTTTTATCATTCATTTTGTGCGTTTTTATTTTTGTAACCTTGATTTTTTTTTCTCATTGATACACCCCCATTACAACATCTTTCTCTTTTTAACTTGTAACTTTATAATAATTTTAACTAATTTGTATACAAATTATTTCTTTTATTTTTTATAATAGGTTTGTTAGGTCATCATTCATTACATGTCATTCCCCCAACCAAACCTTCATCACCGGGGGCACATTCTGTAGTATATTTTGAGTTATATGGTTCACAACCTTCTTCTGATATTCATTATATAACCCCATATCTATATATTAAAATATGTATCGAACAATGGAAGCAAATAAAACAAAGAAAGAGGTAGACCAGAGACGACAAAGGCAGACCAGATGACAAAGGCCAGACGAAAAACAACCTGGCGCCATAAAGTAACGTGATTACAGTAGCCAATGAGGAATCGCCACATATGCGAGCGTCCCAGAGTATATAAAGAGGCCAGCAATGGGACAAAGAGGGTTATTCAGGTAGTTGTTTTCAGAGCGACGCCGTGAGACGGTCGGCTAGGGCATCCGCGACAGTCTTCATCCGTGGTCTACCTCTTCCTCTTGAAGTTACCATCTAGACCTGCCTCTGTCTCTTGCTGTCCCAGTGCGGGAATCCCACATCACGCACCCACTACCACGACTGCCCAGCACATTCCACAACGGGTTTACTACATATATGTCATAATATATACCCTTCCAGGAATAATAAAACAAACCTAGAGCCTTTCCAGAGAGAGATGGGATGTAAAGTCCGGTCAATTGAGAAAGCAGCGACATTCCAAAGGGGCGGCAAATGGGGCCCGCCCGTCAACACCTGAGGACTATTTTTGGAGTTTTGCGGGGGGCGTGCTACAAACGGCCGTTCAGCGGTGGCGCTCCCTCTCTCTCGGATGGCTCCCTAATTCCTCTACCAATTTGTGGCGTGATTATTTCCCTTTCCCCACATTATCACTATATTGTCACATTGAAAGTCGACAGGATCATATCACAGAAGAGTCGACAGGATCATATCACAGAAGAGTCGACAGGATGAGACCTGGCCGGGAAGCAAATCCCTCATATACCGGAGTATGAAGAAACAAGAAGCCAAGCCACGATGATCGGCCAAACCCAACTCGACTGTAACCACTCCTCTTCGAGCCCTCAACCCCTTCTTCGCCAACCTTTGAACCGTGATCCCGAAGAAGTATTCACCTACGACGGAGATGGAGCTGTCACGCACTTCTTCCAGCACTAGATCTGCCCAAGAACGACCACCGTGCCAGGGCAGAACACCTTCCTCCATCATGGACAAGACTCCGCCATATCCCCGCCGCTACTGTGATGTACAACACTGGTACGCACAGTGTCACAGACAGAACTCTCCCGAAGCTCAATGAACTTACCTGCGCCCTAAACCAACATAACTCGTGAGTGTAATTGTTTTTAACTCCTACCATTCATTCTTTAAATAAGTCATTCCTTGTAAATTGTCCCAATATTTACATAATTAGCTCCATTTATTCTCTCCACGCCTATTAACAATGATTTTATTCTCCATATTATTTATCTAGATATTTGTAACTCATTTAATTAGTTACCTTACCAGTAGAATTTAACAATCGTCATTTTAATTAAATAATTTCCATTTTAACGTAACTCTTTAAAAAAAATGGAATTCTACCTATTAATGCTTTACGATTTTTACTATTAACAATAGATTTTTCATAATCAATTTATTTATAAAAATATGCCTCCAGCACCTCAACTTTTGTATACCTATTTGTATATGACCTCTCCTACTTGTAAGCACGGCTCACGAAAAATAATGTCTTTCCCTAATCGACTCAAAATTCACCCTGTAATTCAGGCGTCGAAGAATTCCAACCACCACGTGAGCCTTGCTTACAACCAACCCTTGGTGACTCTTATCTATCTTCCCCTTAATGTCCCACTCATTCTTACACCCTTGTCAACCTTATACCAGCTCAGGACCTTTATAGAATTATTGATTAATCAATTATCGAACATTATTACAAACATAATTGTCATTTCAAAATCCTAATCTTCGCCCTTTATTTATGATAAAATATTTCGTAGTTCATCTCTAGCATATCCACCGACCCACACCATCTAGCCAATGGCGTGTTCGTCACAGGATGCAGATTGACTAACTGCTAGATATTTATCAAACCCTTTTTGTTCGCACTTGAACAATCTGCATCGAGCGGCACAGTTCGCTTCTTCTCGCGCCACACGGACCCTGTCTTCAAATCTATGTTTGTCCATTGTCCAAACCAGCACGATATAGCCTACCTCCGATATTTCCCACGGAGGTACGTTAAACATCGTCGCTGATTTTGTCCGGTCCGTCATCATTTCGCGCAGACATGGGTCTTACGTTCAACCCACCGCGAAATCATCGCCTTGCACAAGCTCCCACAAAGGTTCAAACACCTCGTGTCCGAGCAGCTTGTCACTTGTAACGGACAACGCCGTCCTCATCCCAATTTTTGGCACTGTGCGCGCATACTTTCCGCAAATTAAATATAAGTCCATTCGACTTCCTCATCTACACACGGGACTTTTCCCCTCGGACTCACTACACAAGTAACTGCATAGATAAGTTAGATTGGCCCAGGGCAAGTTTCCCCTCGCTCTGTTCGCCAAGGTTCTAACATTGTATGTAGTCCTATATTTACCTCAGTCCTGAGCTCACACAATTGCCAACCTCAACCTCATTTCTCATACTCTACACCTATAGCATAGAAAGCCCATGACAAGTTTCCCCTTGCCATGTCCGCCTGAAAAATATCTTAAAGTGTAGAGTTCCCCAGTCTTAATGATCTTCAGAATTTCATCATGTGTTTGTGACTTCCCTTCTCCTTGTTCACACTCCTCAATGTCATTTCCCTTATAGTACATTAGAATTTATTGTATATAGCCTTTTATAACCTTGATATTTTCAAAATTTCCCATAAATATCAAACCCTCCGGTGTTGTAAAACTGCTTGTAAATAATATTTACTTGCGTATTATACAATATTTTATTTACATAAAACTATGTCACCATTACCTTAACTAATTTCAACTGTAAAATTATTTTCTCTATTCCTGGCTTCTCCAGCTTTAAGTATACTCAAACCATGTTCAGCCTTCTTCAACGGGGGCCATATGTCATAATAAATACCCTTCCAGGAATAATAAAACAAACCTAGAGCCATCCCAGAGAGAGATGGGATGTAAAGTCCGGTCAATTGAGAAAGCAGCGACATTCCAAAGGGGCGGCAAATGGGGCCCGCCCGTCAACACCTGAGGACTATTTTTGGAGTTTTGCGGGGGGCGTGCGACAAACGGCCGTTCAGCGGTGGCGCTCCCTCTCTCTCGGATGGCTCCCAAATTCCTCTACCAATTTGTGGCGTGATTATTTCCCTTTCCCCACATTATCACTATATTGTCACATTGAAAGTCGACAGGATCTTATCACATATATATATACTAGCGGATAGATACCCGGCTTCGCCCGGGTTTTATCCGAGTGAAAGTTTGCCTAACGAATATTATATATTATGAAGTATAATAAACAATTTTAAAGATTAGTTTTAATTATTAATCAAGATTGTGTGTGAATATGTGAGAAAGATGTAATATCGTTGTTGTTTTCTTGGCCGACTGTTTTACATATGGTGTTATCTTAAAATTGCTTGTTTTGAATATTTTTTTAGATTGAGTTGAATGAATTGCTGATTTTTTTTGTATTTATATATAAATAAAATTAACTCTGTTGATTTTTTTTGTATTTAATCGATAACAGCGAAGTTACGCATGTTAAAGTTAGGAAAAATATTTTGATGTTAAGCAAATGTTGAAAATTTGGTCGAAATTGATGCATTGTAACGAAAGTTTTTAGTGAACAACACTTATGAAATTTGCATTTTATTAATATAAATATAAATATAATATATAAATATATATATGTAGTATATTTTGAAGTAGATAGAGCACAACCTTCTTATAATATTTATCATAACCCCATATCTATATAAAATGTGTATCGAACTTGCAACAAAATGACAATTAAAACAAAAGGAGTAGAGGTAGTCCAGACGACGCCATGGACCAGACGAACAGATGTTTATGATAATGAGTTCATTCCCCCGTCAGCAGGTGGCCGAACAGGTGGCCAGACATAATTAATAACCCAGCGCTTGACAGGTGGCGTGATTACGGGAGCCAATCAGAACTCGTCAACCAATGCCAGAGTCCAGTATATAAGGTCCCCCAAGATGGGACAAAGTTAGTTAGTTGGTTTTCAGAGCGACGCCGTCATACGGTCGGGTTTCTCACCCCTATCCGCGATGTAGGGCATCCGTGACGCCCGTGGTCCGACTGTCTTCGTCCGTGGTCTACCTCTACCTTCTTGGAGTTACCATCTAGACCTGCCTCTGTCTCTTGCTGTCCCAGTGCGGGAATCCCATCACGCACCCACTACCACGACTGCCCAGTACAATCCACATCGGGATTACTACAGAACCTGTTAAAGTCGACAGGATGACTGAGGACAGCAACATGCAGAGGATGACGGAGGCCGAAGACGAGTACGTCGCGGATGCCCTCACCAACATGAAACCCCACTGCGAAGATCTAACCAGGCCCTCATCTCCTCCTTCGACGGATCCCACGCAACAAGCAGCCTTCTTCCAAACAGCCATCTCCAGAGATCAACTCCAGCCAGCATCAGCCATTTCAAGGTACTTTAAACTTTGTTTCTGACATTTTCCCCATAAATTTTATATTTTCACTTTAAGCATTTTAAAATCAATTATAACCTTTTTTATATCATTTTTATTCAATTTTTAAAACTTTCATACTCTCATTTATCACTTTATTTTAATCAAATTATAAATGTTAATTTATCATTTTCAATTTTATTATTAAAAATATTCAATCACGCATTTTTGTCAATTTACTAATCTTACATGCCTTTCTTAAATTCACCTAAAATGGCATTACCCAAATATGCAACTTTCAAATTTTAAATTAAAATTATTACGCTCTTTATTTTACTTGACCTATTACTATTTCAATTGATATTTCTCAATATTTAAAAGTTTTTTAAAAAACTAGTCCTAGATTTGTATTTTTATATAATATCAATTTTAAATTATCTCATCTCAAAATGTGCCTCCCATTTTTCCCACAATTATAAATACAACTACAAATGTAATATGCGAAAACTAAATAACATACCATAAAATTTCCATATCCCATTGCATTTCATTCCTGCCTGTGTTAAATTGTTATTTACGTATTAAATACATTTTTATTTCGCACTTTCTACATTGTTCACATCAATTTTAATTCCTCTCGCATATCCCATATCCCATTAACACATTTCGCATGATCATAACACATTTATTTATACACTAGTTAATTAATTAATTCTTTATAGCCTACCTTTTCCCAATTATTCACACCCACGATTTCAATATTACAGATTAAAGTTTATATCCTTCTAACAGAGGAACCTGCCAGATTAAAACGGATAGGAAAATTATATAAAAATCCTTTTATACCAAATCTTAATTTTATAATGTTATAGGATAGTTTATAATTTTGTCAACCCCGTTTAAAAATTAGGTCCCCACCATCTCTAAAAATCGATCCTGTACATGACACCATATGAGACGTCATCTTGGCCTACATTAAAGAACAATTAATTCCAGTCTTCATCCCAACGACAAACAAATCAAGGACACACTGAACTCCCCCCTAATTGTTTTTTCTTCTACTTCGTCTTTTCCCATCCCTACTTCTAAAGGGGTGGAATGACCTTGTTACATCATTAGCATCCATCATTAGCAGAGATAGTCCTTCCTACTTCAACACTCTTACCTGTCAATCATTCAATTATAGGCCTTCCATGCTTCTCTCGTCTCTTGATCATTTTCCATTGGCCTTCTATGCCTTCGTTCTAACCACCCCTCGTCCATCGCAGAGTTCCTGTTTGCCGATTTTTTTTATTTACTCCCAGGTCGCCGTCCCAGAATTCTTTATTTCATTCTTTTTTTCCTCAAACCCGGGTTCAATCAATCAATGGCAACAGTCGAGCCCTGTTTTCACAATCTACCTCCATCCTCTAACCTCTTCAACGGTTCCTGAGACTCCTGCTCGTCAACATTTTTTAATTTTTATTTTTTAATGATTCATCGACCTGGTACACTCTTCCTCCCCATGTTAACTCCACACGGAGAGCTTGGGTAACCAGCGATATTTTTTTTTCTCTAATGCTCGACCCAGGCCATCACAGCACGATGCGCCCACTCATTTTTCATTTAATTTTATTTTTCATCTGGTCGAGCTCAATCACCGACAGCAGCGCAGCTCTTGAGCCACCATCTCTTTTTAACCTCTCTCAGAAAAGATTTCTTTCCCGTAGTCTCCCATTACCAACCTCTCCTTCGATCTTCACGCCTTTTGCCCATCTGATCTAATGCTACTTACAGAGCATCTTGAGATTGCTGACCCCTGAAAACAATACCTCGCTTCTAAGCTCGTATTGCAGGGCAGGACTCCTGAGATGTCCTTTGCAGAAACCAATTCAGACCTTCTTCCTTTATTCCTCACTGCGTCATTACCTATCGCAAACCTTTTGCTTAAGTCAATTTTCTTTTATATTTTAATTTTACTTTTATTACCTCTACTTCTCCTCCTTCCTGTATTACATCCCTGAAACTATGTTGTAAATATTCAAGGCACCTTAAGTAACAAAAAACTGTAACTAGTATACCAACTTTCCCAAATATTTATTTTCGCTATTGTGTGTGTTTACTTTAAATTTATCCTTCCTATGTACTCCTCTTATATATTTTTTGTAGTTTTATAATATTATATCAGTGTGTCACCACTACTCCCTTTTATCTTTATTTTTATTCTAGTAACTAATTTTTTTTTGTGCCCCAAATTATTTCCCATTTAATAGATTTTTTAACTTTTCTCTCATTTATTGTAAATAGACTTATAGTTTTACTAGTTTTGTGGTGTGGACTTTGTTTTTAACTTACAGATGTAGATAAAACATTTCAATATTAATCGATAATATCATTTTGTTTATTAACCATTAAAATTAATGCCATCAATTGCCAATCAACCCTTTATATATTATTACCTTTAATATTTTATTTTCTTTTATCATCATGTTTAGGTTTTGAATGTTACAACGTCAACTATTTTAGGCACTATTTTAAAAAACCTACGACTAACAATATTTATAATATTTCTTAAACAGATAAAACATTTATCATTTTATTTTTCTTTGTAGATTTCAAAATGTTATTTTTGACGCTTCACTTACAGCCTCTAACTCTATCCCATAAACCTTTCCTCCCAACTTTTTTCAGCCATCAAGAGATTATTGTTCGTCAGCCATTTTCTTTTTTTTTTTTGTTGATTAACTAACTAGAAGACCCTTCCTCGCTGTATATTTCCCAACAGTGAGCTCAGGAGACCCAGTTAGTTTTTTTTTCTTTTTTTCTCTCATCGTCCGGCTCATCATTTTTTTTTTTTTTCATTTTTCAACTTTTTCTTTTCACCACACAAGCCGGACACAATCAAAATTGACAGCAATAATTCTCTTACACCCACCTCTCCTTTTCCGCATCCTTCAAACCTCCAACCTTCCAAGGGATTCCAGTTCGCCGAACATTTTTGTTTTTTTTCATTGATTAATCCGACTGGAACAATCCTTCCTCGCTATACCATTCCCGATAATGAGTTCAGGATATCCATCGCGATATTTTTTTTTTCTCATCGCCCGACGCATCATATCAATTCATCATTTTTTCAACTTTTCACTTTTTTTTCACAATTCAACTGGGCACAATCATTATGGACAACAGGGATCCCTCTTACCTCTACCTCCCCCCTTTAACCTCCATCAATCTTCCCACCTCTTTCCGCTGTCTGAGCTAATGATGCAGACGGAATATCTTAGGCCTTCTGTTAATGAAAACAATGCCTCACTTAAACAAGTTCGCATTGCATTGCAGAATGCTTGGAAAACTACCTTTGCAGAAACATGCTCAGATACCCCCTTTCCCTTTTTCAACCTTAGCGTCACATTATAAGTTCAATCAATAAACTAACTTCATTTTTTTTCTCTCATCTTTAATACAATAAGATATTATTTTCCTTGTACGATTCATTTTACCACAGTTACCATTTTGTATTATATACCTTCTCTTAATCTTTTATCATTCATTTTGTACGTTTTTATTGATACACCACCCTTACAACATCTTTCTCTTTTAACTTGTAACTTCATAATAATTTTAACTAATTTGTATACAAATTATTTCTTTTATTTTTTTTATAATAGGTTTGTTAGGTTATCATTCATTACATGTCATTCCCCCAACCAAACCTTCATCACCGGGGACACATTCTGTAGTATATTTTGAAGTAGATAGAGCACAACCTTCTTATAATATTTATCATAACCCCATATCTATATAAAATGTGTATCGAACTTGTAACAAAATGACAAATAAAACAAAAGGAGTAGAGGTAGTCCAGACGACGCCATGGACCAGACGAACAGGTGTCTATGATAATGAGTTCATTCCCCCGTCAGCAGGTGGCCGAACAGGTGGCCAGACATAATTAATAACCCAGCGCTTGACAGGTGGCGTGATTACGGGAGCCAATCAGAACTCGTCAACATATGCCAGAGTCCAGTATATAAGGTCCCCCAAGATGGGACAAAGTTAGTTAGTTGGTTTTCAGAGCGACGCCGTCATACGGTCGGGTTTCTCACCCCTATCCGCGATGTAGGGCATCCGTGACGCCCGTGGTCCGACTGTCTTCGTCCGTGGTCTACCTCTACCTTCTTGGAGTTACCATCTAGACCTGCCTCTGTCTCTTGCTGTCCCAGTGCGGGAATCCCATCACGCACCCACTACCACGACTGCCCAGTACATTCCACATCGGGATTACTACATATATATATATATATATATATATATATATATATATATATCACTTGCCTTGTATACAGGTAAAAAAGGCTTGGCTCATCAGTAGTGAACCCTCTTAATTTGGCGAAACCGCCGAGAGGGTTCACTATTGCTGAGCCAAGCCCTCTCATTCAATAACTCATATCATTGCAGTAAGGTCTGTAGAGATAATATTTGATGATATTTAAAAGAAACGCATTGCCAGTAAATATATTTGTGTAAAACTTTAACGATAGATGGCAATAAAATTTGATTTACTAATGTGTAAATATATTTTAACATTACATTTTAACATTTAACACCAAAACGTTACAATATTTTCTTTAAATATATATTAATATTAAAATGCCAAGTTTTTTTACATCATTGGAATATTATATTACTAAATTCTCAAATTAAATTTATTATACTTGGAACACATTTTAAGCATTGTTACAATTTATAAATATAATTTCACCAGAAACCGCGAAAGGCGCTACTTGAGAGTGAGAGTAGAAAATTTGCAAATAAAATTGCAAAAAATATTTATTTCAAATCAAATTAAAACCAGAAACCTTCCCAGTAGTATAGTAAATATTCCTTTACGCGAGAGACTCGAAGGATCTCCACCAATCCTGTAAATCCTCTTCCACAGCTCTGTCCACCATTCTGGTCAGGTTTCTCTCCAGCCTGCACAATCACACACATCAGAGATTCACTCGCAATATGCAAAATAGTCGTAAATACCCTTTCATAATACCCATGTCTGTATGCATGCATGTGTGAAGATTATTGAAGCACTTCAAGAACTTTTTTAAGCAACCTTCTTTTTTTAAAATTCAGTTTGACTATGGTTTCAACTATATTTTAAAAACAAATATTATGGCATCTATTTCCATAGATTTAGCTATGAAAAAATAGTATTAAGTTGTGAGCCATTAGAAATTTTCAGAACACACTGGAGATACCTTTTCAATAAAATATAAGCTTCTAGGTTTGTTAAAATTTGGGTAAAAATATTAGATGGAGAGAAGAAACTGCACATGCTTATAAAAAAATTGTCTATACTTACGCTAAAATTGCAGGGTCATCGCTGTTTAGTTTCTTGGCCAGAATGTTATCAGTTTCTTCAGAAGACTCTTCATAAATGTCACCGTTGTCCCTGGGACCTTTAGGTGTGCCTGTACATCAGTCAGGATGTTAGTTGGACTGTCTTGTCGTGGTAGGAAGGATGGACTACTTACGGACTATGACACGACCAGCCGCGAAGTTGGGGAGGCCCGTTGAGAATACGAGTAGGTAGCATACCATCAGGGACTTTAACCAGCTCATCTTTCTGAAACATCAAATAATTTGTAATACCTCTTTGATATAATCTGGTAGGATTGGTGGGAATCCAAATGAAAGGAATCTGAGAACAGAATGTTTCCCCCTAAGTATATACTTTGCATATATTTTTCGACGATATATTTGTCCAGCTATCTGTTTTTATACAGCTAAATTTGCATACCTTACTAAAATATTAACTAGATTTATGTAATAGGCGCGAACAATGTCTTACATTGTTATGTAATTTACTCCAATACAATAGTAGATCGGTTTGGAGATTAATTTGACAAACCGCTATAATGGTTCACCACCAATAACCTAAGCCTTCTCATTTAATGTTTTTTATTAACGCAGTGAAATATTCAGAGCAATTTTTGAGAATTTATAACATAGGAAACATAAATGCCGAAAAGTGAAATTTATTCGATTGATAACAACCAAACATACCTAATGTGCAAATATGTAGGCAACAATAGTTAAACCTCTCATCAGCGACCTAACTGATGAACGCCCACCTCCAAGAACAACTAATTTAATATAAAACGAAGAATGACTCCTCTTTTTGAATTCAACCTGATTAATTTGAAAATATTTGAAAGCCTATTGTGATAGTAATCAATAACCCTATTTCTAATGAGAGACCATTTCCAGGAGTTACCAGGGATATCCATGTTTTTTGGCATTCTTCCATTCCAGTTTTCATCGTCTTTTCTTCAATATATGCTTGAGAAAAAATATATCAACTTATGTAGGGTAAAGCAGGTTTGAATATCTTATCTAAGAAAACTTTTGTTTACCATTCAACTTCCTCTTTTTCAGACTTAAGTAAACAAGACTAAAGATCAACACGACAAAACTGATATTCTCACGAACTTAACAAATCCTCAAGTTTTTTATTTTAAATAATCATAACTTTATCAAAAACTATGCGCTATTTAACGTTTTCAAAAGTAAAAAATAGGATTTTAAAAACAAATACACCTATCCCCCGATTTACACAGTACTTGTTTTACACGTTTTCGCTTTTACACGGTTTTCCAAATAAGTTTTTTTTTGTTTTGTTTTTATCGCACTATACTAAATGCTACTGTGATTGAACACATGCGCTGTGTACACATCTCACGAGGAATTCCCAGCTTATGTGCTGTCTACATATTTTAACCTGTCAATGCATTTTATTTTTATTTCTGTGAATACCTATCCCCCGATTTACACGTTTTTCTCAGGAACGTATCTACCGTGTAAATCGGGGGATAGGTGTACAACAAGTGCTAATTATTTTTTCTGTAATTAACCTGTCTTTAGCGACCACCCTGACAATTAAGATAAAATGGATGGAGTACTACCGGTTCAACTTCATTTATGAAACCAGCATAGGATATTAAAGCCCACGTACAGAAGAAGTATTTAAGAAAAAGTTGATATATGTTTCTTTTATATAAAATAAGGAATTAGTAGTAGATATTGTAAAACTATATACAGTAGAACCTTCCTTTAGCAGACACCGCTCTACAAAGGACGGTTTTCATTTGTAAAATTACCATTTTTGCTATTTAGCAACTCTCCGGTAAGAGGACACCTCTCGCTAAAGAACACTTTGGCTCTGTAATTAGGTGTCCTTTACAGAGAGGTAGTTCTACTGTAGATATATTGTAAATATTTAAAAGGAATAAAAGACTTAACAGATCAATTTAAAAAACGATAATTATTGATGTTTTAATTTGAAATAAATTCTGTATGTTTATCATAATATGCTTCAATTCTCATATACATGAGGGAATAGAGACAAAATTAAAATTTATATTTAATGAATTATAAACCAACCAAAAAGATTGATTGTGTTTATATACGTATATATAGATTTAGACAATGTATGTGTTTCTTATGTTCATATTTAATCCAAAATACCTTTTACAAAAGGTCAGCATTGGTATCACTATAAAAGGAAAACCCAAAAATGCAATATAACAGCAGTATGGTAGATTAAACTTGCGAAACCGCTGGAAGGGTTTACCACTGATGAACCAGACCCTCCCATTAATTTTTCATTGCAGTAAGGGCAATAGAAAATTGTTTAATTTGTAAAAGAAACATACGCATCAATAAGAGTTACGAATTCACACATTTATATAAATAAATTCACCTCCATAAATAAATGACACTAAATTTAGAGAACTCAATGATCAAGAGGTTTTCAGGATCAATTTTCAAGAGGTTGAGAGTTATTTTGGAACAGGTCTTTTACAGACAAATTGAAAGCCAGAGAGAGAATTCTCGTAATATTTAAAGTTTTTCTGACCAGATTTTTCAGGGCGCATCCATTTTTTTACAAACAATTAAATAACTTATAGTGCAATATAATATAATGCGGCTTGTGATTGTAAAACGACATTTTAAACTATCCCGCATGTGTTTCTTTTCAACGAAAAATCAAAATTTATTACAAGGAGAAATAAATTCTGATTTTTCGTTGAAAAGAAACACATGCGGGATAATTTTCAAATGTCGTTTTACAAACAATTAAATGTAGAGAGGACATGATTAAGTGAAATTTAATTTAACTGTATAGAAGAGCTAAAAATAAAGATAAAAGCGAATCATTAAAAATAAAAGTTCAAAAATAACTTTACTAGGTATCGCTTAAAAAGAACAACCTAGCTTATGATATTTATAACAATAAATAATATATGTGAAGGTTATTTACATATTAAAACAAAGTGTCCAATGAGGGATTAGATCCCAGTTCATGGCTGTCGGGAATCGAGGGTTTTAACCACTCGTCCACCGACTTTAAAAAAATAAAACCTTATATTGAAATGATACCCACCTTGAATATCAAACAAGCCAGACAAAACCTTATCAAGAACAATATACCCAAGGATCTGAGGACCCATCTACATCAATATAAATTATAAATGTAAATGAACAAACCCTGTACATCCCACACAGTATATTATAAATATGATGATCTAGGTTGCTCTTTTTGAGCGGCACCTTATTAAAGTTATTTGGAACTGGAATATCGAAATGCTATTAAATTATACTATTGTCCCGAGCCGTTACAGTAACTGTGAACAGAGAACTCTGAAATGTGGCTGACTAACGGTGCAATGACACTCTACCTTTCCATGGAGGACAATACACCACCACTATTAAAACTATTAGGAAATTTTAAAATAAAAACATAAAGCCTCCAGGGAAAAGTTTCTTTTAAAAATATGTTTCATTTAAAAAATACCTCGAGCTTTCGGGCAAGTAAGCCCTTCTGCGGGAGAAAATACTTAACATGATTATACATATATTTTTATTTTAATATATTGATTCAAGGGAGTGCACCTATCCCACGATTTACACGGTAGATACGTTCCTGAGAAAAACGTGTAAATCGGGGGATAGGTGTACACAGAAATAAAAATAAAATGCATTGACAGGTTAAAATATGTAGTCAGCACATAAGCTCGGGATTTCTCGTGAGATGTGTACACAGCGCATGTGTTCAATCACAGTAGCATTTAGTATAGTGCGTTAAAAAAAAAAACTTATTTGGAAAACCGTGTAAAAGCGAAAACGTGTAAAACAAGTACCGCGTAAATCGGGGGATAGGTGTATTAGGAAATTTGTAAATAGTAACTAACATTTAAGTACAATTTCACTTTCACTTAACTCTAAAAAATCAATTACTTACTCTAATATATTATAATAGAAACAAAGATAATCAAACGATAGAAATCATCAGGATCTCGGTAAATAAACGCGAACAAACAAACACATAAATAAACATTCCTTTTACATAAAATCTTAGAAAACAGATTATTATTATTTTTATAGAGAGATATTTTATATATTAATTTAAACTATTTTCAAAATTTAATATTCACTAAAGTATATTTTAAATGCATTTTGAAAAAATTATCTTGTGAATTAGCGAATTTTTATAAAATTAAACTCATAATAAAGTTTATATAAAAAAGGGCGTACCTGGATCTGTGAAAGAAAAAAAAAACTATTTTTTTCTCAAAATAGTTCGAGAGATCGCTTCCTCTTTATAAATTTATTGCACAATCTATATATATATATATATATATATATATATATATATATATAAATGAATGTCTGTGTGTGTGTGTTCTCTATAGATTCAAAAACCATACATCCAATCGCCGTGAAATTTTGGGATATTATTAGGTATATCCCCGGAAAGGTTTTCGAAAAATAATTTCTTGAATAT
The DNA here is from genome assembly GCA_030710605.1 of Cordylochernes scorpioides. NCBI lineage: Eukaryota > Metazoa > Arthropoda > Arachnida > Pseudoscorpiones > Chernetidae > Cordylochernes > Cordylochernes scorpioides. The sequence continues at coordinate 16,383,056 of CP092865.1, forward strand.
CCTGATAACCTTAGAGTTATTTGTAGCATATGGGGTTGGCGGCTTGGCAGGTCGATGCGCGGTGGTCGAAACCGCAGCATCTGTAACACTGCTTCAGAGAATAGCTTTTCTCATAACGGTGTATTAAGCTTGCGATGGGGATCTTACCACGTTGTTGCAGAGTCTTGGCGGCGTCATCGTCCACTTCGACGAATACTGTGGTGTAACCTTTTGGATTGGGTTTGGGTCGATGTGCAATTCTGAAGTGTCTTTTTCCTGGTAGATTCTTGAATGATGGGTTGTTTTCCAGACTTTTAAGGATTTCTTCATTTTTGGTGCTGTCTTCTACCCCAAAGATACAGTATCTGGGGTGGATCGTTGGACGTTCCTGACAAGGCAGTTCGGATGGCATTGCATTGTTCAGCTTGGATGCTAGCTCAGCGGCGACATGTTTGGTTTTAGTGTGGATGACCAGCTTCCCTTTATCTTTCACTGAAGCAGCTACCTCGTTTGAGGCAAAAAGAGAAGGGATTTTTGACTTTACTTCGCGGAGGATTTCTCGAAATTCCTTAGTAGGATTTATGGATTTAATTACGACATGGGATTCAAAGTCTCTTGCCAGGTGGTTATAGGTTGGTTTAACCTTCGAGGAGACAGGCGCTGGGGGTTTGGTCATGTCTGCTGTTTTAGCATATGAGGGTCTGGATGGTGTCTCTGCCATTGGCTTGGGGCGAGACTGTGCGAGGTTGATACCAGTGTAGGCATCCTGGAGAGCCATCTCAGCGCAGGTCAGAGCGGAGTGAAGAGTTTTTATGAGGCTTCTGCGTAGATCTTCATTTAATTTAGCCTTGGTAGCGAGCGTATTTATTTGATTCACGCCGGTGTTGAAGGCGCAAGAGATTTGACCGAACTTGAAATCGAGATGTTTAGGGTCAGAGTCCATCTCGGAGCGATTTCGTTTCACGCCTGATGGCTTGTTACTTGACATCATATCTTCTTTTTCGCTCCAATAACCAATCAAGATGTATGTACAATAACAATATTACAAAAGGAATGAAACTATAAAAAGGAATGATGATAATCTAAATAATCTGTTTTAAATATATATTAAATATCATAGAATATTTTGAATAAATGTAGGGTGCATTGATGCACCAATTAAGGTGAAAACACCAGTTTTCCAGGGATAAATTAAGAAAGAAATTTTTTTCTCATGCAACTGAAAGTTGCTGATGGCTTACGCTCTTTTAGTTGCACGATAAGGAGATGCCTTTTTTTCTTAATTCGTGCATCTTATCTCAGTACAATATCACATTTGTACTATTTTTTTCCATATTCAAGAGATAAGTTTCTTTTTAAAGCGTGTACACCCATACCTCGCTTTGCGTCGGGGTTACGTTCCAAAAAAAAAACACGACGCAAATTGAAACGACGCAAAGTGAAAATATGTGAAGGCGCAATCAAAAACAAAGGTGTTGCCATATTTTAGGAAAAAAAATTCAAAAAAAAAAAATTAAAGACTCGAATCCAAAACAACGCAACTTCTAAAATCTAACGACGCACTGTGAAAATCAGTAAAAATTAAGCAGCAACGCAACTTCGAAAAAAACGCAAAACAAAACGACGCAAAGCGAGGTATTGGTGTAGTTTAGTTCTTTAGCTCACAGACATGAAAGCTTTTAAACAAAATAAAACAAGACAGGAGAGAAGCTTCTTAAAATTTTAAGAAGCTCCTCTCCTGTCTTGTTTTATTTTGTTTAAGTATCTAAATTTTGGAGAGTTGATTGTGTCGATGAAAGCTTTTCTACAAGAGAAAACGTGATACAATAAACCGCCAATAGGATACGAGTTGAAATATAGTTGAATATACTATTTTAAATAATTTCATTAAAATGCTGTATATATATAATTTTTTTTTTGCATATTCATTTTTTTCCAATAAAAAGACAAAAATTATAAATATGTGTGTGGTAAATATTTGCCTGAAGGAAATTAATCTAAAAAAACATATGTAACCTCTCCCGCCAAAACTAGACGCCATCTATTGACCGACACCGCAAATTAGCGAACTCAGGTCGATGACAAAGCCACAACACCAGCTTTGATAAACTGAGGAGTGTCTATCTAGAGACCATGGTTTCGGGCTAATGGCCCTCGTCAGTCTAGGGTGGACTTTATTCCATGAGATCCACACGGGATCTAATGGAATCTTCACAATCTACCAAAGGGGTGTTTAAGTGGCAAAGTGGCTAGGCCATATCTATGGTTAAAATATAGATGGCGTTAAATTTGATGTTTAATTTGAAGAAAGAGGAGCCCTATGCCTTTTTAGATATATATGTGTGTGTGTGAAAAAGCAAGAAATAATAGAAAAATGGTCAGATATTGATATTAAAAATAAATTTGGCATTTTCTAACCGCTCGCATGGCTGAATATCATAGAAAAAGCTAAATCATAAAAAAGTCGGTGGACGAGTGGGCAACACCCTCGATTCCCGACAGTCATGAACCGGGATTGAATCCCGCGTTAAAATTTTGTTTAATATATGTTAATAACCTTCACTTATTATTCAATGTTTCAATTATCATGAACTAGGTTGCTCTGGTGTTGAGCGGTACCTATTAATGTTATTTTGAATCAGTCAAAGCTAAATCAACGATTCGTTAATTTTTATTCCACTAGATGGCGTTCTGCAATCTGAAAATGCTCATTTGAACGTGGTCAGGATATGCCAAATTTGCTTTTAAAATATATACATCAAATACACCTATCCCCCGATTTACACGGTAGATACGTTCCTGAGAAAAACGTGTAAATCTGAATAGGTGTTCGCCCCCTCATGAATCAGAGCCTCCCAATATTCTTTTTAACATAGGTAGTATGGAGTAGAATATCGCATTTAGTATAGTGCGATAAAAACAAAAAACAAAAACTTATTTGGAAAACCGTATAAAAGCGAAAACGTGTAAAACAAGTACCGTATAAATCGGGGGATAGGTGTATTTAAAAAATAAGGTTTATTTTTGGATTGAAATAAGATAATTTATTAATCCAATATTTCAATGGACCAATCGTCCATCTTTTATGAGGGTTTTTGTTATGAAGCATACAGCAGGTCGCGTGTTTCAGGTGAGCCACGGAAGTCTTGCAAACTTTTTTTGGCGATAAACCATGCTTCGGGTGAACCATGGACGTCTTACAAGACCTGCTGTATGCTTCATAACAAAAACCTTCGTATCTTGCCACAAACGAAAATTTGTAAATAATTGTATTTAGCGAATATACCCGGCTTCGCCCGGTTTTTATCCGAGTAAAAGTTTGCCTAACGAACATTTGCTAAAACGATTCTAGAAAATATCCAATCCACCTATATATTGATATATAAACGTACTAGCGGATGTGCCCGGCTTCGCCCGGGTTTTACCCGAGTGAATGTTTGTCTAACGAACATTTGTTAAAACAATTCTCTATAAATTTATAAAACTTACTCGGCTTCGCCCGGGGTTTTACCCGAGTAAAGGTTTGTCTAGCGAACATTTGTTAAAACAATTCTCTAAAAACTTATTTAAAAAAAAGATATATTTTGATAATTTGAAACTCGTAAATTTGAATCTCTCGATAAAGTGAACATTTTTTCCCGGTCCCTGTGTGCCGTGTCATCCTGAATTTTGTCTTTCCTAATTTTCTACATTAGAAAATCATAGTTTTATCTAGTGAACATTTTTTCCCGTGTCACATTGCCTTTATTCTTCATTGTTGGCTTTTTATATTATATTTACTCTTCATTGTTGGCTTTTTATCTTAAATTTATTCTTCATTGTTGGCTTTTTATATTACATTTACTCTTTATTGTTGGCTTTTTATCTTACATTCATTCTTCATTGTTGGCTTTTTATATCATATTTACTCTTCATTGTTGGCTTTTTATATTATATTCTGACCAAAATCTATCTGTGAACTTCACACAGTGAACTTCACACAGACAGAATAAGGCAATTATATAAGTAGATTTACTCTTCTTTGTTGGCTTTTTATCTTACATTCATTCTTCATTGTTGGCTTTTTATATTACATTTACTATTCATTGTTGGCTTTTTATCTTACATTCACTCTTCATTGTTGGCTTTTTATCTTACATTCATTCTTCATTGTTGGCTTTTTATATTACATTCACTCTTCATTGTTGGCTTTTTATCTTACATTCATTCTTCATTGTTGGCTTTTTATATTACATTTACTCTTCATTGTTGGCTTTTTATCTTACATTCACTCTTCATTGTTGGCTTTTTATATTATATTTTTAGATTGAGGTTATTAGCTAGTGTATGTAAAAATATTAACTCTGTTGAAATTTAATTTTGTATTTATATATAAATAAAATTAAATCTGTTGATTTTTTTTGTATTTAATCGATAACAGCGAAGTTACGCATGTTAATGTTAGGGAAAAATATTTTGATGTTAAGCAAAACCTGCTCCATCTCGTTTTACATAAATGTTGAAAATTTGGTCGAAATTGATGCATTGTAACGAAATTTTTTAGTGATGTCCTCTTATGAAATTTGCATTTTATTAATATAGATATAAATATAATAATTGTTATATTTGTTTAAATATATTTTTCAAACACATAATTTTTTGAAAACATTTATTATATTTTAAACTAGCAGATGTACCCGGCATCGCCCGGGTTTTACCCGAGTAAAGGTTTGTTTAACGAACTTTTGTTAAAACAATTCTCTATAAACTTATTTTAAAAAAAGATATATTTTGATAATTTGAAACTCGTAAATTTTATTCTCTCGATAAAGTGAAAATTTTTTCCCTGTCCCTTGAAAAATACTCGATAAGTTGAATGATATCAATATTAATTGGTTCCCTCGGTAATTGGAAGTTAAAGGAATATTATCTTGCTTTGGAATTGTTTCATTATTCTTGTCTCAAATAAATTGCTGTGTCATCCTGAATTTTGCCTTTTCTAATTTTCTACATTACAAAATCATAATTTTATCTAGCGAACATTTTTTCCCGGTCCCTTGAAAAATACTCGATAAGTTGAATGATATCAATATTAATTGGTTTCCTCGGTAATTGGAAGTTAAAGGAATAGTATCTTTGCCTTGGAATTGTATCATTATTCTTGTCTCAAATAAATTGCCGTGTCATCCTGAATTTTGTCTTTCCTAATTTTCTACATTACAAAATCATCATTTTATCTATTCTCCCAATATATATGTTGTAGATAAATGATAAAACTAACTTTGACTCTTGCGCAATTAATAGGTAGAAAATCTTACTTTTGATAAATAATCTTTAAGATAATAAACTTAGTGATAATAAAACTTATAGATAAAAAACTTGTTATCATCGTCGCAATTGGGGCGCTGCTTGCGAGTTAAATCTACAAATCTGCAAATAACTCTAAGGATATTCAAGATATTTAAGAAATTATTTTTCAAAACCTTCCCTGGGATATACCTAATAATATCCCAAAATTTCACGGCGATTGGATGTATGGTTTTTGAATCTATAGAGTTCAGACAGACAGACATTCAATTTTATATATATCAACATATATAGTCACGACCGTCTTTCCTCAATCAATCAATTCCTCATGTCACGGATGCGCGCGCATCATCATTATGATCATTATCATTATCTAATGATAATAATAATAATTATTATTATTATATTATTATTATTATTTTATTATTATCAACATATATAGTCACGACCGTCTTTCCTCAACAATTCCTCAATTCCTCATGTCACGGATGCGCGCGCATCATCATTATGATCATTATCATTATCTAATGATAATAATAATAATTATTATAATTATATTATTATTATTATTATTAATATATATAGTCTCGACCGTCTTTCCTCAATTCCTCATCGGCCGCTGTCACGGATGCGCGCGCATCATCATTATGATCATTATCTTCTATAGAAGCTTCTATCTTCATAATTATGTATATTTACAAAAAGTCAATTCGCTCGCGCCTCTAGCGGTAAAAATGAGGGGTAATACCAGCTGACCTAATGTACATATAAAGTTTGGAGCGGGACGTTTCACAAGAGTGACATCCACGGCTCCAATTTATAATTGTAACAAATAGTATTTGAATAAAAACATTCAATCGGGTAAAACACGGGCGTTGCCCGGGCCATTCGTCTAGTCAACATATATAGTCACGACCGTCTTTCCTCAATTCCTCATGTCACGGATGTGCGCGCATCATCATTATGATCATTATATCATTATCTAATGATAATAATAATAATAATTATTATTATTATTATTATTATATTATTATTATATTATTATCAACATATATAGTCACGACCATCTTTCCTCAATTCCTCATCGCTGTCACGGATGCGCGCGCATCATCATTATGATCATTATCTAATGATAATAATAATAATTATTATTATATTATTATTATTATTATCAACATATATAGTCACGACCGTCTTTCCTCAATTCCTCATCGCTGTCACGAAGAAATGGGAAGAGGATTGGTGAACTTGGTCCAAAAAAACGAAAGAATTCTGCTAAGCCTCTACAAGTATATATTTGGGGGGGAGACAATAAAAAGAAAGGAAGCCATTAAAGCGTGTGAACAGGGCGAAAACACAATGCTCACACACATCCAACTAATTATAGAAAACAAGTACAAAATAGAAGCCCAAAACATCACAATGAAAACTCTGAAAGAAAAACAGATTGAAAATCTAAAAGAATCCACAGAACATTCTTTAAAAATGAAGACCAACCGCTATTGGACATGATAGAATCCTCATATTGGCTCAAAACGGGAAACAACACACCACAAAATGAAGGATTCTACATGTTCATACAAGATAGAAACGCGTTCCCGAAGGATAAGAACCTGAAATGCCCTCACTGTGAAAAGGTACAGAGGACGGTGGACCACCTTGCTACAAACTGTGGAAGATTGCTTCCTTACGACTACACTGAGAGGCATAATGAAGTGGTGAGATGCGTCCACTTCAACTTGGCAAGAAAATATAATTTCACAGAGAACAAGAAGATAAAGCTCCACCAAATAACGACTAAGATTGAAAATTCATACGCCAAGATAATAACGGACCTGCCAATGATAAGCGATATCAATATCAGAGCTAACAAACCTGATATAATAGTATATGACAAAATAAAAAAAGACATAAGAATCATAGAGATAGGCGTTACCTCCCAAGACAATATCCAAACTACGGAGCTGACAAAGAAAAGAAAATACCAGCTACTGGCGAGGGAAATGGCCCAAACTGAAAAAATGCCCTTAAAAGTAGTGCCGATAGTCTTAACATGGAATGGAATAGTAACCAAATATAACAAACAATACAGGAAGGAAATAAACATAAGAAAAAGGGACTTTGCATATATTCAATCCCTGGTGCTAAAAAAGACGATGGAAATCATCTCAACAGAAAAGAAGAATGAACCTTACGATAAGTTACAGAGAAATAAAGAAATGGAAGCCATGGATAGATTGTTGGAACGATGTAGGGAGCTGGCATGTGATGACGAGGAAGGTGGAACACCGGACATGGAGCACAGGGATACGACGACCATAGAAGAGATCCAGGAGAACGACCTAGAGCAGATGACAGGAGACCTGACAGACAAGAATGGATCAAGGCCAGGGGACCATCTTATCGAGGAGCCACTAGTAGAGGCCATAGAAAGACTGCTGGAGAGCTGCAGGACATCAGGGGACCATAACGGCAAGGGCCACAGCACTGACCAGGAGTCATGATAGCAAATGTAAATATCTTTGTTTACTTTTACTGTTGTCATTTATTGAAGTTGTAAATAAAAATATGTAAATAGACTGACCATTCGCTACACTTTTTAGAGAAAAACTTGTAACCTTTTGGAAAATATTTTTTTATTATTTTCAACATATATAGTCACGACCGTCTTTCCTCAATTCCTCATCGCTGTCACCGATGCGCGCGCATCATCATTATGATTTTTGGCCGCTAGGTGGCCGAATTGACCAGACGTGCGTCGCATCGCTCTTGAAATCCGGTAAATATTACTTTTTATTATGATATATATAACACTGAATTTGAATTATAGCATTAAGTATAGTCGCTGAAACGCTCATTATTTAATTTTAACTATTTACTTTAAATTAAATGGACAAAAGGAAAATAGATTTGCATAAAAGTTAATATGGATTTACTAATAAGAACATTGACTGTAAAATTAGATGAAATCTATGAGTATTTTGACAATAAGGTCAAACAGAACCAAAAAAAACCTCACAAAAATGATCTATCCTATTTGTCCACAATGGTAAAGCAGACAAAAGATGGTATTACGGCCTTGAGGGATATCAATAATCAGGACTTTTTAGACCAGCTTTCTGTGCAAGTGTCTGATGTCCTAGATCAAAAACTGGACAAATTTAAGGGAGAATTCAAGACACTGAGGCCCTCTTTTTCAGAGGTTGTGAAAACTCAAACAACGAGAGATACAATAAATAAAAAACAAATTAGTGGAAAAGAATTTGTAATTATAGCGCAGCCTTTAAATGAAGAAATAATCAAGATGTACACCACGCTATTGTTAATAAGATCAGAGTGTTAGGAGAGGAAAATAAGAAAGTTCGAGTCAATATAAAATTATAAACACTAAAAAATATCTATATATATATAAATGAATGTATGTGTGTGTCTGTTTGTTTGTCCTTTATGCCTGACCAAACCACTCATTGGATCGCCATGAAACTTTGGGAAGTTATTTAGTATAGTACTGGGAAGGTTTCTAGCAAATAAAATTTTTGAAATAACTTTTCGCCTAGAAATAATCAAGATAAATATTCTAATTTATCTGTTATAATTCAACAATCTGCTCTAAATATTGTCATGATGATACGATGATTTTGTAATGTAGAAAATTAGGAAAGACAAAATTCAGGATGACACGGCAATTTATTTGAGACAAGAATAATGATACAATTCAAAGGCAAGATACTATTCCTTTAACTTCCAATTACCGAGGGAACCAATTAATATTGATTTTATTCAACTTATCGAGTATTTTTCAAGGGACCGGGAAAAAATGTTTACTTTATCGAGAGATTCGTTAAACAAACCTTTACTCGGGTAAAACCCGGGCGAAGCCGGGTACGACCGCTAGTATTATTATAAAAATGTCGGACGAGCGCGAATCTAATTTTCTAAAAGAGGAAATATGCAAATCAACTCAGCTAACAAATATATGCAAAAAAATTATTCCGACCAAAAGAGATCCGACGATAATTGTTAAAAATGTTAATAAAATCACCGAAGTAAATTCCTTCGAAGAAACAATCTGTCAGATGAACGACGAACTAAGGGATATGAAAAGTGAAATTAAGGTATTATTCAGCACTAAATCTAACACCCATACTCACAATATAGTTTTACGGGTTTCTCCTAGGGTATATCAAACCATTAGGAAATTAAATAATAAAATCTACACTGATTGTGAACGCTGCGTTGTTGTAGATAAGATTTTTGTGAAACAATGCCAGAAATGTCTTAAATTTAATCCCTCTCACAAAATGGCAGAATGCCCTAACACCCCAATGTGCAGAATTTGTGGAGTACAGGGAGTTCATGATTGCTCAGGAATTCCCAAGTGTTTTAATTGCTCTCAACATCCTAAGTATAGAAACAAGCCCTTATCACACAGAGCAAATTCGGAGGAATGCCCTTTGTATAAGGCACAAATAGACAGAATAATTGAAAGAACAAGTTATTTCCCAACTGAACAATCAGGTAACTAACCCATTCGAGTCAGGAAAGGATAGAATGCAAGCTCCATTAATTAAGTGTGTGCAACAAAATTTAAGAAAAAGCATAAACGCAACAAATGAGCTCCTGGCTCAGATAGCTAACGACCCACCAGACATATTATTTATTCAGGAGCCCTACACAGTGAACAATGTTGTTATTTTTGGCGGAGACGAGCATTCAGTTTTAACAGCTAAAGGAAACAAGATAAATTCGGCAACAATAATTTTAAATAAAGGATTAAAATACAATAAGATAGATCAATTCACCAACTCATTTTGTACTACAAGCTCAATACTTTTATCAACGTCAAATATTATTACAGCGAATTTTTACATTCTCCCCAATTCGTTTTCAGAAACCCATCAAAAGTTTATTGAGGAAATTTTGGAAGCTTTCAAAAATCAACCGATTCTGCTTTGTGGGGATTTTAACTCTAGGCATCCCGTCTGGTATATGATCGAAAGACAAATTCAAATGGTCACAAACTTCATTCAATAGTGAACCAACACAATCTCTTCGTCCATAATATTAAAACTACAACGTGTCGTAATTCTAGCGTGATCGACCTCACTATCTCCAACAGAAATTCAATCAGTCTATTAAAAAACTGGAATACATCCATAATGACGGACACCCGATCACGTGACAATAACCTACGAGATCGTTATTAAAGACAATAGTCATATAAACGGTTATTAATCAACGTGGAAATTCAGCGAAAATGACGCAAACTGGAATGCATTTTATGAAAAATTTTACTCCCCCGAATTGCTAAGCCTCGTGGATGAAACAAACCGGGTAAAAAATTCCGAAAGCGTAGATAGAGCTGTTTTAAAACTCACAGATATTATCAGTGAAGCAGCTTACGCATCCCTCAAGTTAAAATATCAACCATAAACAAAAACAAAGTCAAATTCAAGTGGTGGACGAATAAACTTGAAAAAATGAAAAATGATTTTAATTATATAAGAAATTTATTCTATCGCGCGCGCGCGCGAGGCAAAATAATTAATGAAAAATTCTTTAAAGCTGCTCGTAACAAATATAATAAAGCCATTAACAAGGCAAAATTTAAAAGCTGGAGATTCTTTCTCGAAGAAAACGAATTAACTAATCCTTTTGGGAACACTTATAAAACTTTCAAAACCTTAAAAGCATCATTTAACACAACAGGGATTCCATTGATAGACAACGCACCGGATTCTGCTAGGACTTCAAAAATGGAAAGTTTACTGAACGATCTTTTCCCGGACGATGATATTTCTTCCGAGGAGGAACTTCACAAAGCAGCTAGATATTACTCGCCAATTTACAATAATAGAAACAAAGTGATCATAAGCCTAAAAGATATCGAATCAATTATTGTATTATTGAAAAATAAGAAAGCACCTGGATCAGATAATATTAGCAATAATATGATAAAATACGCCTACCCTAGGATTTCCATAATCCTCCATCAAATATTTGAAAAATGTATAAGTTTGGGATATTTCCCAGATTATTGGAAAAACTCTTTTGTGAAAGTAATTCCTAAAGTAGATAAAACTAGTTATGATGTTAGTAAAAGCTACAGACCAATTTCCTTGCTATCAAACATTTCAAAAATTTTCGAAAACGTAATTAAAAACAAACTTACTACCTTTTATGACGAAAACAATTTGATGAGTCATAGACAACATGGCTTCTCCAGGCATAAATCAACAATTACTGCTATGAAAGAGCTGACTGAAACTATTCTGGAACACAAGCAAAGAGAACTGACGGCGTTGATCGCAGTGGACTTATCAGGGGCTTTTGATAATGCATGGTGGCCAGCTATAATAAAAAGAATGGATTTAGACAACGTTCCCAGCTCTCTGATTCAAATCATCCAATCATATTTGAATAATAAAAGGACAGTTTGTCTGTCATACGGTGGCAAAATGGTCTCCAAAAACCTTACTAAGGGATGTCCTCAGGGTAGTCCACTGTCACCGTTATTATGGAACATCTTGCTAAACGATATTTTAATGAATTTTAAATCTACAAACGCTGAAATTATCTGCTACGCGGACGACATCTCTATTGTATGTTGGCATTATAATTTAGAGGGTCTAAAAACTGAGTTAGTGAACACCCTAAACTATGTCATTCAATGGTTTCGCTCAAACAAGTTAAAAATAAATCCAGAAAAAACAAACTTGATTCACTTCCACAATTTCCATAGGTTCCAGTTGGAATTTCAAAAAAACCGTCATAAAGCCTTCAAATGAAATCAAAATTTTGGGAATGAAATTATCTAATCATAGGTTCAAAACAAAAATAAATTTCACCCCGCACATCAATGAGATTTTGCATAAGGCGCACCGCATGAAAAATCTGCTTTTTTCCCTCAGCGGCAAAATATGGGGTATAAACTCTAATAAAAGGTTAATTCTGTATAAGACGCTAATTAGACCTATTCTAACATATGGAGCTGAAATTTGGTTTTACCAAATAAATAACCGCTGTAAACAGAAATTAAATTCGATGCAATACCAAATTGTTCTTTGGGCTACTAGATCGTTTAAAACATCTTCCTCAAATTGTGTCCACTGTCTGGCAGAGATCCCATTCCTGACTGATTTTATCGAATCAAGATTGATTAAATATGAATTGGACCAACTAAGCGAGGAAGACCAACGAACGTTCAGTCCACATTCTCCTTCAATAATAAATGGATTTTTAAGAACAAGAACGGAAGATATGTTTTCTAATACAAGTGATCACTTTCGTCTCTTTTTCCCTTTGGGCATTGCAAAATATTTCCGCCCTGACTTTTACAATGTGCAATTCGTTACTGGTCATGGAAATTTCGGAGATTTTTTGTTTCGAATAGGAGCTATAGACGATCCGGGATGTTTATGTGGAAAGAGAAAGCAGGATTCCAGTCATCTGCTTTTTGAGTGCCCAATCTTCCATAACTACATAAACCGGGAAAACATCGAATACAAGGATCTTTTTATGTTTGTAAATAGTAAGGACTCGTATTTTAAATTTAGAAAATTCTGTAAATATATCTATGATTTTCTCTCTTGGTTAAAAAAACCTTAATTATTGACTATTTGTATTTTCTTTCTTTTTTGGTTTGTTTATTTTGTCTGTTGTGATGTAAAATCAAGAATGATTTTAACGTCCTCTTTCTTATCTTTCCAAATCTTGTAATTATTTAATTTTTTTTGTAATATAGTATCTGAATTTAGTGTTGTTATTGACGCAAACATCCCTTGTAGGGATATCGCGTCTGATTTGATAAATAAATAAATAAAATGATCATTATCTAATGATAATAATAATTATTATTATTATCATTAGATAATGATCATTTTATTTATTTAGAGATTAGAGATTAGAGATAATAATAATAATAATTATTATTATATTATTATTATTATTATTATCAACATATATAGTCACGACCGTCTTTCCTCAATTCCTCATCGCTGTCACGGATGCGCGCGCATCATCATTATGATCATTATGATTATCTAATGATAATAATAATGATAATTATTATTATATTATTATTATTATATTATTTTATTATTTTATTATTAACATATATTAGCAAATTAAATTTTATTGCCATCTATCGTTAAAATTTTACACAAATTAATTTACTGGCAATGCGTTTCTTTTAAATATGATCAAATATTATCTCTACAGACATTACTGCAATGATATGATTTATTGAATGAGAGGGCTTGGCTCATCAGTAGTGAACCCTCTCAGCGGTTTCGCCAAATTAATCTCTAGACCTCTCTACTATTGTATTGGACTGATTTTGTTATATACCCTGCATTTTCTATGGAAGGCAGCTTACATATGTACCTCTACAGTCCTATAAGCTTATGTCCATAGTTCACTAAACACCCCTAAGCTGCCTTCCATAGAAAATGCAGGGTATATAACAAAACCAGTCCAATACAATAGTAGAGCGGTCTAGAGATTAATTTGGCGAAACCGCTGAGAGGGTTCACTACTGATGAGCCAAGCCCTCTCATTCAATAAATCATATCATTGCAGTAAGGTCTGTAGAGATAATATTTGATGATATTTAAAAGAAACGCATTGCCAGTAAATTAATTTGTGTAAAATTTTATCAACATATATAGTCACGACCGTCTTTCCTCAATTCCTCATGTCACAGATGCGCGCGCATCATCAATATGATCATTATCTAATGATAATAATAATAATTATTATTATTATATTATTATTATTATTATCAACATATATAGTCACGACCGTCTTTCCTCAATTCCTCATCGCTGTCACGGATGCGCGCGCATCTTCATTATGATCATTATCATTATCTAATGATAATAATAATAATTATTATTATTATATTATTATTATTATTTTATTATTAATATATAGTCACGACCGTCTTTCCTCAATTCCTCATCGCTGTCACGGATGCGCGCGCATCATCATTATGATCATTATCTTCTATAGAAGCTTCTATCTTTATAATTATGTATATTTACAAAAAGTCAATTCGCTCGCGCCTCTAGCGGTGAAAATGAGGGGTAATACCAGCTGACCTAATGTACATGTAAAGTTTGGAGCGGGACGTTTCACAAGAGTGACATCCACGGCTCCAATTTATAATTGTAACAAATAGTATTTGAATAAAAACATTCAATCGGGTAAAACACGGGCGTTGCCCGGGTCATTCGGCTAGTTAATATATAGTCACGACCGTCTTTCCTCAATTTCTCATCGCTGTCACGGATGCGCGCGCATCATCATTATGATCATTATCATTATCTAATGATAATAATAATAATTATTATTATATTATTATTATTATTATTTTATTATTTTATTATCAACATATATAGTCACGACCGTCTTTTCTCAATTCCTCATCGCTGTCACGGATGCGCGCGCATCATCATTATGATCATTATCTTCTATAGAAGCTTCTATCTTTATAATTATGTATATTTACAAAAAGTCAATTCGCTCGCGCCTCTAGCGGTGAAAATGAGGGGTAATACCAGCTGACCTAATGTACATGTAAAGTTTGGAGCGGGACGTTTCACAAGAGTGACATCCACGGCTCCAATTTATAATTGTAACAAATAGTATTGGAATAAAAACATACAATCGGGTAAAACACGGGCGTTGCCCGGGTCATTCGTCTAGTATAGATATATAGATAAGATATTGTCACTTTTGTGAATCTGTTATTAATTATTTCTTTTTTTTTTCTCAATGAATTATATATATATTAATTTAAAAATTCATTTTTGTTATCATCAACACATACAATGTAATTTTTTAATATAAATAACCGATATAATAAACAACAACAATGTAATTTGCATCTTCATTATTATAAAACAACAACAAATAAATTAACAATGTGAATATATTTTAACATTACATTTTAACATTTAACACTAAAACGTTACAATATTTTCTTTAAATATATATTAATATTAAAATGCCGAGTTTTTTTACGTCATTGGAATATTATATTACTAAATTCTCAAATTAAATTTATTATACTTGGAACACATTTTAACCATTGTTACAATTTATAAATATAATTTCACCAGAAACCGCGAGAGGCGCTGCTTGAGAGTGAGAGTAGAAAATTTGCAAATAAAATTGCAAAGAATATTTATTTCAAATCAAATTCAAACCAGGAACCTTCCCAGTAGTATAGTAAACTAGCCGAATGACCCGGGCAACGCCCGGCTTTTACCCGATTAAATGTTTTATTCAAATACTATTCGTTACAATTATAAATTGGAGCCGTGGATGTCACTCTTGTGAAACGCCCCACTCCAAACTTTACATGTACATTAGGTTAGCTGGTATTACCCCTCATTTTCACCGCTAGAGGCGCGAGCGAAAGAGCAAATTTGCAAATAACACGACGGATATTCGGGATAGAGACCTGAAATTTTCACCGAGTTTTTCCAGATTCTACTTTATATACTGTTAAAATATGTTGTGTATATGTTAAATAAGCCGAAATAGCTCAGTTAGGAGAGCATTAGACTGAATATCTAAAGGTCCCTGGTTCGATCCCGGGTTTCGGCGTCTTTTTTTAATTTTTAAATTTCTACTTACCGTAACTTGACACGTGACTTAACGTGACAGAATTGTGCATGACGCTGATAACTGTATTAAATATAATCCAAATTGTGCCTTATCACACACTATTTATTTATTTGGATTAGGTCTTATTACCTTGTGTTTATAATCTATAATCCAAATTGTGCCTTATCACACACTATTTTTTTATTTGGCCTTATTACCTTGTGTTTATAATCTATGACGTAATGCCCCCCCCCCCCTGCCGGCGGCGCGCGCCCGTTGGCTGCCGGCAAGCACGTGACCTCCCTGTGCGCGCGCATCCGTGACAGAGGCGGCCGATGAGGAAAGACGGTCGTGACTATAGTATAGTAAATAACTTCCTAAAGTTTCACGGCGATTGGATAATCTTACCTTTTAAAAACATTCATCGTGTGAACAAACTAACATTCATGTGTAAACAAACCACGTGTAAATTATTAACCAATCAAATTCATTTATCGTCGCGACCAGTGCTGCGCCCAAGCGGTAAAAGGCTGGAATTAACGCTTTTTGGTTTTACATTTTTAAAAAAAGCACATTAACTTTTTTAGTTTTTTGAATAGCCTATATATTAACGAAATCTTCAGCTACCTACATGCGAAATTTCATAATGATTTATTCTGTAGATTTTGTGCAACGCGATAACAAACATCGATTTTGGATTTCATTTTTATAGATAAACTAGCGGATGTGTACCCGGCTTCGCCCGGGTTTTATCCGAGTGAAAGTTTACCTAAATTATTATCAATAATATTCCGGAACACACAGAATATTATGATAATAATGATAATAATATTCGTTACATTATATATTTTTATAATATACTAGCGGACGTACCCGGCTTCGCCCGGGTTTTACCCGAGTAAAGGTTTGTCTAACGAATCTCTCGATAAAGTGAACATTTTTTTCCCGGTCCCTTGAAAAATACTCGATAAGTTGAATAAAATCAATATTAATTGGTTCCCTCGGTAATTGGAAGTTAAAGGAATAGTATCTTGCCTTGGAATTGTATCATTATTCTTGTCTCAAATAAATTGCCGTGTCATCCTGAATTTTGTCTTTCCTAATTTTCTACATTACAAAATCATCGTATCATCATGATAATATTTAGAGCAGATTGTTGAATTATAACAGATAAATTAGAATATTTATCTTGATTACTTTTAGGCGAAAAGTTATTTCAAAAATTTTATTTGCTAGAAACCTTCCCAGTACTATACTAAATAACTTCCCAAAGTTTCATGGCGTTCCAATGAGTGGTTTGGTCAGGCATAAAGGACAAACAAACAGACACACACACATACATTCATTTTTATATATATAGATAAAATATATTTTTCGAGCAAACATATCCACTCTCTCTACTGAATAGATTTTTAAAAAGAAATATATAAACAAAAATATCTAGAGATATACTACATGATCTTAGCCAAAAGGCCGAAAACGATATTTTATAAATAGAGATGACGTGGCTTCGCGTGTCTTCTGCTCGAGTGAATGTTTCTCTGGTAGAATTTTGTTCCTGTCTACTAAAAATTATTATCTGGCTTCGCCCGTGATCTGCTTTAGTGATTATTCCCCTAAAGAATTTTGTTTATGTCTATCAAGCATGATACAGCAATATTGTCATAATCATTTCTGACTAAAAAATATTGTTGCTCAGTACTTGGTTAATTCTAATTTTTCATGGTTAAAAGTGCGACAAAAAACTGTTCCAGATTTAACTCTGTCCATTTCAAATTTCAGCGTGATTAGTTACATATTGAGGGCGTGCATAGCCGAGAAACATATACACTGCGTGACATTGAAAATGGAACACCAAGAAATAGTTGCCAGATAATTATGCAACTTTCAGGGTAGACGCGCCTAACCGAGTTATGCAAATGATGTAAAATGCGCAGCTCTCGTGCGCACATGGAGTAAGATATAAGGGAAGGAACTTGCAGAAAGGACAGTATTCGTGTCGTTATTTCTTCAAGGAAACTCATTGTATAAATTTTGTTCTTGTGTCAAAAGACACGTGTAATAACAGAGAATGCCAGGTCGTCGTAAACGGAGGCAGTTCAAGCAGACAGACGCTTTTACGAGGGGCATGGTGATCGGACTGAAAAGGGCAGGTTGGTCCATACGTCAAATCGCAGCTGATACACACATTGGTGCGTCCAAGGTGCACCGACTGTGGAGAAGATGGTTGGAACAAGGAAATGTGGCAATTTATAGGAATGTCGGTGCAACCAGAGTGACGTCAGTACGTGTGGATCGGCGTATCCTTCGACAAGCAGTGGCGGCCCCACAAGCCACTTGTACCGCCATCCTGCAACATGTGCAAGACACCCTAGATCATTCCATCTCGACCAGAATCATTTCCCGTCGATTGGTTGCTAATGGCTTGCACTCATGCCGTCCGCTAAGAAGACTGCCATTGACCCCACCGAATAGGCGCCAACGTTTGGAATGGTGCCGGGCTAGATCGACGTGGATGACGGAATGGCACAGGATCGTGTTCTCAGATGAGTCGCGTTTCTGCTTGTCCAGTGATAGTCGCCGTGTACGCGTGTGGCGTCGACGTGGAGAAAGGTCCAATCCGGCAGCAATTGTGGAACGCCCCACCGTGCGACAACGTGGAATCATGGTTTGGGGCGCAATCGCGTATGATTCCAGGTCACCTTTACTTCGTATTCAGAACACTATGATGGCCCAACGATACGTTGATGATGTGCTGCGACCAGTGACACTCCCCTACCTTCAGGGGGTACCCAATGCCCTTTATCAGCAGGATAACGCCCGACCGCACACTGCTCGCATTAGCCAACAAGCTCTGCAAGATGTACAGATGCTTCCCTGGCCACCGTACACTCCTGATCTCTCACCAATCGAGCACGTCTGGGACATCATTGGACGCCGTTTGCATGCCTTGCCACAGCCACGTTCAGAAGACGAACTGTGGCAAATGGTTGAGAGGGAATGGAGAGCCATCCCTCAGGACGCCATCCGTACTCTGATTGACTCTCTACCTAGACGTGTTGCTGCGTGCATCGCCGTCCGCGGTGGTCCTACTTGCTACTAAGCCGACGCCGTTCTCGCTCTGTATTATGACTATCATTTTGAAATAAAGATCACTTATTGTTCGTCCCTGTCTCTCTCTGTCTGCCGAGTTTCATCACTTTCTGGCCACTATTTCTTGGTGTTCCATTTTCAATGTCACGCAGTGTATATATATATATGTTCCCGGCTTCGCTCAGTTTTACCCGAATAAAAGTTTGCCTAACGACCATTTGTTAAAACGATTTTAGCAAACACCTAAACCCTACTGAATCTATACTTGTCTATACTCTCGATAATTTAAAATTTTTTCCCAGACCCTTGAAAAATACTCGATAAGTTGAAAAATATCAATATTAATGGATCCACTCGGTAATTTGAAGTTGAAGGAATAGTATCTTTCCACAAATGAACATTTGTAAATAACTGTATTTAGCAAATGTACCCGGCTTCGCCCGGTTTTTACCCGAGTAAAAGTTTGCCTAACGAACATTTGTTAAAACGATTCTAGAAAACAACAAATCCACCTATATATAGATTTATAAATGCGTGATGGCCTGCCTTAATAAAAAGAATGGACGAAGACCACGTCCCAGCAGTTCTTATAAAAATCATCCAATCATTTTTAAATCGGAGAAGAAAAACAAGTCTCACCTTCTCGAATACAACAATTTCAAAATATTTATCAAAGGGATGTCCTCAAGGCGGACCATTATCACCTTTATTGTGGAATAGAGCCCTGAATGATTTGTTGATCAACTTCGCATCCCCAAATTCTGAAATAATCTGTTATGCGGATGATGTTTCCATTGTTTGCTGGCACAAGACCATAGAAGGGTTAAAAAATGAAACAGAAAGTACTTTAAATTATGTAATACAATGGTGTGCAAGAAATAAGCTAAAGGCTTAATACATATGCACGGCAAACAAAATATTCCAATGGGAACTTCAAACTTCATAATAAAACCAGTGGAAGAAGTAAAAATTTTAGGTATGAAATTTTCTAATCACAGAATTAAGTCAAAAATTAACTTCACACCCCACATTAATGATATTCTTTGTAAAATCAACCGTATGAAAAATCTGTTATTTTAACTCTGTGGGAAAATGTGGGGATTGGATGCTAAAAAAAGATTAATTTTATATAAAACTCTTTTCAGGCCAATACTAACCTATGGATCTGAAATATGGTATAAATTTATTAATAAAAGAAGTAAGCAAAGATTAAACTCTCAGCAATATCAGATTCTTCTTTGGGTAGTGAGAGCCTATAAAACGACCTCATCAAATTGTATTCATAGTTTGGCAAAAATACCTATTCTCACAGATCACATAGAATCGTTGATAATAAAATACGATTTGGCCAATTTATCAAAAGAAGAAATTAATGTATTCAGACCGCATGCCCCAACTATAATTCATAACTTCATAGAATCAAGAATGGCTGAAACAATAGCTAACACTAATGAAACATTCCGAAATATTTTTCCGATTTGGAATTCCTTTTTATTTTCGTCCGAATTTTTATAACTCACAGTTCGTCACGGGTCATGGTAATTTTGGAGAATTTCTGTCGAAAATAGGGGCAACGGATGATCCTAGCCGTTTCTGTGGAAAAGAAAAACAAGACTCAATACATTTATTAATAGAATGTCCGATATTTCACAGCTACAGAAGTAATCATTTTTATCCCATCGGAGAAATTTGCGAATTTGTATATAACAAAGACACCTATGTAAATTTCCATAATTTTTGTAAATTCATTTTGGATTTTCTCTTCTGTTTGAGAAAACCATAGTTTCAGTTTTAATTGAGTTTTTAGTCGGTTATTGAGTTGTATATAATGAATTGTATATAGGTTGCTAAAATAATTTATTTTAGATTTTTTCTTCTGTTTGAGAAAACCATCGTTTCAGTTTTAATTGTGTTTTTAGTCGGTTATTGAGTTGTATACGTATAATGAATTGTATATAGGTTACTAAAATAATTTTTTTTTATATTTTCTCTTCTGGTTGAGAAAACCATCGTTTCAGTTTTAATTACCCAAAACATATACAATATCTAAACGGGTCGATAAACCTAACTCTCACAACCACGGGTAGGCTACAATATTGATAAGTCCAATCCATCCTAAAATATATTTCAATTCTGATTTAGGGATTGTGTGTGTGTGTGTAGTTTATGATTGAGAGAGTTAAATAAATTTAAAATATTTGCAGAGTTTCTTTATTAAGGTATCGGGAGGCAAGCTTTCACGCGGTCGCGCTTCATCAGGCCACTGGCTCCGCAAAGGCGTGCAACAGATACAATAGAGATTCAGAGAAATACATTTAAAATATCAAAATTAAAAATAGTGGCAGTTGTAGAGGGTACAGTTTCATTAGGGTTTGGCATCATCTGCGTTTATAGCTAAGACACGTCATTATGACCTATAGATTGCTTAAAACGAGAAAACTAAGTTTATATAAAAGAGCATACCTGGATCTGTAAAGAAAAAGAAAATATTAATTTCTCAAAATATTTCGAGAGATTACTCCCTCTTTATCAATTTATTGAACAGTAAACTTTAGTTATCAAACATCACAAGCTTTCGGACATGGCTGTTCTTCAACTGATGCTTGGAATTAAAGTTGAAGAAGAATCTTACACAATGATGTTCTGACACTCTTTAAGTATAAAAGTCAAATTTACAGTAAAAATGTAAATTTACAGCAACTGATGTTATTCTTAATAAAGGAATTGATGGAAAATGTAAGGTTTTATTGTTTTAAGTGTCTTTTACTCAAAGCGTTTTTAATTTGAATTTTTGGATAATTCGATTTTTTTTGGTCCATTGAGTTTCGAATTATCCAAGTTCTACTGTAAAACATTAAAAAAACAACAACAACAAAAGCTTCATTAAGACCTTTTAGTCTTATACAGATTCTCCAAGTAGAAATATAGGATACATGAAGGAAAAACAGTGATTGAACTTAATAGTAACATGATATTTATATACAGGGAAAATTATATAAAGACTATGAAGCTAATAGATCAATCTGGGCAAATTGGAGGCAAAGTTACTATACATGGATTTACCACGGATTCTCGTGTTAGTTCTTTTGTAGTTATTTGGTAGCAGCTCTGAACTTAGCTATGCAGAACTTTTCCTAGTCATGATCCCCGCCCTTGACATTGCCGGTTGGACTTCACTTGTACGCTAAAACATTTAAAAAAATGTATATTGATTATCGTTTTTTAAAATAATCATGTTTTAACCTGTCATCGTTGTTTGTGCAAAGTTGCTTAGAATTTTTTTAGAAAGTTATTGTGTAGTTCTTTAATAAAAAGAAAGCGTCACTTATCATTTATTACACAAAGTTGCCAGTATTTAACACAGCAGATAGTTAAAACTGGAGGTTGGTAAGTTTTAATAGAGAATAATTCCAATTTTTTTAAGAGTTATATTGTGTTATATATTTTTAAGTCTTCTATTTTAATGAAAATATTGATTTTACGATTTAAAAATCCCTTTCTTTGATGTAACCCGGATTCCTGGAGTCAGGTACTAAAGTCACCAACTATCCAGGTTGTCTAATGGTGGAGTTTATCAGAAGTACTGTACTTGGTTCTATACAGGGTTAATATACTTATTCCTAGAAAGGTGGCTGTTTGAAACCTGTGAAGATGTTAAAAATATATTAGCCTATACATTGATGTATAAAAAACTGTGATATTACATTTATACACCTATAATGCTGAAGTATCTTATTTGATAATTTGTTATTTATGATGTCGCTTCTTTTCGACATCCATTTGAATATATACAAGAGTCAAATTCTGTCAATTTGTTCATGCGATTAAGAAACCCTCACCGGCATATATAGATGATAATAATTATTTGAAACAAAATATAGGTTATGAAAATTCGAAACTATTATAGACACGTATGATTCTTTTTGATATTAAACAATTTGTTTAATTGCAAAAAGAATTATATGCGTCTATAATAGTTTCGAATTTTCATAACAGATGGCGTGCTAATGCATCAAAATATTGGTTGTTCAAAAATTCACTAAGGAAAATTCTGGCATACGTACTCATTTAATTTTTAGACATTTTTTGACAAATAAATAAAATCTTTATTGAGATCCTCAGTTAATAGTTGGTAATAAAAATAGTTCCTGATTACATTAAAGAGGTATTACAAATACTTGCTGTTTCAGAAAGATGAGCTGGTTAAAGTCCCTGATGGTATGCTACCTACTCGTATTCTCAATGGGTCTCCCCAACTTCACGGCTGGTCGTGTCATAGTCCGTAAGTAGTCCATTCATCCTCTGACGAGAAGACAGTCCAGCTAACATCCTGACTGATGCACAGGCACACCTAAAGGTCCCAGGGACAACAACGACATTTATGAAGAAACTTCTGAAGAAACTGAAAACACTCTGGCCAAGAAACTAAAAAGCGATGACCCTGCACTTATTGCGTATGTATAGATAACCTAACATATAAACATGTACAATTTATTAATGTTTTGTCCAAAATTTCAACAAACCTAGAGGTTTGTATTAAGAAAATGCATCCTGTTTGTACAACTGAAAGTTGCTGATGGTTTGAGTCACAGCTTAATCCTATTTTTCATAGCTAATTCTATAAAAACAGGTGCCTCAATTAAAAAAAAACACAATTGAACTATATCGATAAAAATACAAGGTTGTTTAAAGAAGTTATTGAAGTGCTTCAATCATTTTCCACCGGTGTGCATACCGATATTGGTATTATAAAAGAGTATTTACAACCATGCTGCGAGTGAAGCTCTGATGTGTGTGATTGTGCAGGCTGGAGAGAAACCTGACCAGGATGGTGGACAGAGCTGTGGAAGATGATTTACAGGATTGGTGGAGATCCTTCGAGTCTCTCGCGGAAAGGAAGCGTCACGTTCTGATCAACGTCAGCGCCAAGGTAACCTAAGTCTTCTTAACCCTCTAATTCTATCTTTAGTGACCTTTAACTGTTTGACCTGTTTAACTGTCTTCTTTACCCTTAACCCTCTAATTCTAGCTTCATTCAGCCTTAACTGTTTGTGTATGTGAGGTTGTTTTTCAACCCTAGCCCTAGCTCTTTTATCCTTGATGTGATTAAGCATTGCTGCATTCTATAGGTTTAGCTAAAACAAAGTTTTTTTTCTTCAATTTAAACCTCAAATTTATACATTCCCAACATTTATTTTTAATTTTCTCTACCATTAATGGTATCAAATATATATATAGCCTTGTGTATTCTGTATGTTTTTAGAGATTGGTGCAATTTCTTAAAAATCCCCACACACCATAGGTGATACTTCACTTAAAACCTTTCACACTCGCCATTCCTTATGATTTCTCTTTTCTTCATAACCTTGTTGTGTTCAGATCCATTTAAAACTCTACGAGTTTAAAAAAGATAAAACTATCTCTTCGGAAGATTTAGATAGATTCTTCACCAAGATCACCAAAGATGTTCAAGAAGTTTACAGTAAGTGCACATTGATACTCTAACACATTTTAAACATAACATAGGTTGATTTTTGGAATAGAATTTTAAACTGAGAGGTTTCGTTATTATGTGCAGTTAAACCTGTCTATAGCGCCTCCTCTTGGGACTCACCAAAATAGGGTGCTATAGAGAGGTTGTGCTATAGACAGGTCACTTTTAATGTAAATCACATCGTACTACGTATTTAAAATCGGGCGCTATAGAGAGGGAGGTGCTATTTAGAGGGGGCGCTATAGACATGTTTAACTGTGTATGGATTTATGAATGATATACAGAAATAAGTAAACCCATAAATAATCTATTACAATCATTAGTTTCTCTCTTATGAATTCACTTTGTAGGCTCTAGAGAAGAAAGAGATATGAAATATGAATAAAAATTTTAAAAAGAGGAAAAAGTATTGACCAAGAGTAATATATGTGAAAATGATATATAGTATGATGATAAAAATATTATCAGTTCCAAATAACTTTATTAGGTACCGCTCAACAAGAGCAACCTAGTTTATGATAATTGAAACAGTGAATAATATGTGAAGGTTATTCACATATTAAACAAAATTTTAACGTGGGATTCAATCCCGGTTCATGACTGTCGGGAATTGAGGGTGCTATCCACTCGTTCACCGACTTTTTATTATTGTGTATTGGGTTGAATTTCTTATAAACCCTGTACTTGCTATTGAATACAATAAATTAGCTTTTTAAACGGCCTATGTAACATGTTCAAGGACTGTAGAAATATATATCCAAATTAGAGATATAATGCATCGAGCAATACTCTTTCACAAAATCTTAACGATAGAGGGCGCAAAGCAACTAATAATATTTTATAACGCATGGTATTCTTTACGCGACTAAAGTTATCCAGATTTTTCTACATAAAAACTTCTGAATTACCTTAGAAGGTCAATTTGATTTTTCTTCCATATTCAATCTACCCCAGTTCCAAATAACTTTATTAGGTGCCGCTCAAAAAGAGCAACCTAGATCATCATATTTACAATATACTGTAGGGGATGAACAGGGTTTGTTCATTTACAATTATAATTTATATTGATGTCGTTGGGTCCTCAGGTCCTTGGGGATATTGTTCTTGAGAAAGTTTTGTCTGGCTTGTTTGATATTCAAGGTGGGTTTATTTTTCCACTTTTTGTCGTTCTGGCTAAAAATATCACAAAGTGAAATAGGACCAAGATTGATACATTAAGAAAAGGGTATTTCCTGATATATAAACTGATAGTTATTGTGTGTGTGTGATAGCTTGGACAAACTCTTTCTCTCTATATATATATTGGATTATATAAATATAATAATTAACAATCTCTATAATTTAAGAAAAAGGCATTTCCTTATCGTGAAACATAAGGTTGATGATGGCTTCTGATATCAACTATTCTCCTTGAATTTTTAATTATTCCAGAATTTTCCAAATATCCATTCTTGATTAATCAAGAAACGCTAACCACGAACGCGTTTCGGGCTATTGGCCCTCATCAGCTCTATAATGATTAATTTTTTTTATTTTCAAGAATATTGGCTAAATAGCACAAAATAGAGAGTAATATAATATATATTATTATATACCTTAATTTTTCATAGGATTAAAATTAGTAAAATAGCATTTCCTGATATGTATTTGAATGTTTTTGATGGATTGTGTTTCACTGTTAAATTTTACAAGACATCAACGATTTACAGTTGCTTGTTCAGATTTTTCTTTTGTATGATTGATCCAATAATTTATTGTATTTTCTCAGGTATAAATTGAAATGGTTTTGCCTAATATAATATTTTTGTGATTTTTCTTTTCAGATGAAGAAGCCAGGTCCGAAGAAGATTTCCATAGATTGAGTGAAAAGGTAAATTAACTCAGCCATTTTCAGCTCATTCAGATTATCTTATGGTATGTTTGTGGCAGCTTGGGAATGGTATGGTTCAAATCAAGAACGACTTCTCAAATGCTTTCTTCATATCTTCCACGACAGGACTTTGAGCGCAAAGTCCTGTCGTGGAAGATATGAAGAAAGCATTTGATATCTTGGACGATACCCAAGTCCGTCAAATGTCTGACGCCATCCTTTTGTCCGCAATTTACCCAAATTCAGTCGAGTATGCAGGATTTTTGGCATTTCTTGGAAAAGTAGTGTCACAGATTGGCGCACAATTGATTTTCGATGTTCCCAAAAATTGGATGGCTACATTGGTAAAAGAAGCTCTTGAATATTTACGGAGAAGGAAACATGCTTTGAGTGGATTGGAGAAACAGGTAAGGAGATTTTTTAAAATTCAAAACTATTTTAAAGGCGTAAGATTCGTTTTGAAATTAAACAATTTCTACTGCCCTTATTGCAATGGAAAAATTAATGGGAGGGCCTGGCTCATCAGTGGTGAACCCTCCCAGCGATTTCGTAAGTTTAATCTACCATACCGCTGTTATATTGCATTTTGGAACTTCCTTTTATAGTGATACTGTTGCAAGACTCTAGGAATGGGTATTTTATAAGAACTATGGACATAAGCTTTGAGGACAGTAGAATTTCATACATTTATAAATATATTTGTTATAAATATGATTGTTTATTTTCTCTAAGGATGATGATGGTTGTTTCAGGTTATCGATGACCTGAAAATGCTGAAAGACAAAACTCTCAAAGACGTTATCCAATTCTACAATACAAGAGGTAAGGAACTTCCTGATATGTGGAACAAGCATATGCGGAACTTGGTCAAGATCATGATCTCTGATGATTAATAAATGACTCCTTATTATTATTACATACACACCATATATATATATATATATGAAAAAATGAAAGATAAAAAGATCAGGTGTTGAAATCAAAATTAAAAATGGCATATCCTGACCAGGAGCACATGTGCTTTACAGAAGGCAGAACGCCATCTGATGGAACAGAAATCAACTAAACATTGATTTAACCTGTTCCCTGATATTTGGCCAACCCAATTTTTTGAAATGGCTTTTCTTGATTTATCAAGAAATTGGGTTGGCCAAATATCAGGGAACAGGCTAAATCAATGGTTAGTTGATTTATGTTCCACCTGATGGCGTTATGCCTTCTGTAAAGCACATGTGCTCCTGGTCAGGATATGCCATTTTTAATTTTGATATATATATATGAAAAAATAATAAAAAATAAAATAAAAAAAGTAGATGGCACTCTTCCATCTAAAAGTTCATGTGAACGTGATCAGGATATGCCTTTTTTATTATTTTAATAACATATGTAAATATTAAATAAATATATTAAATCTTATATAATGAATATATTTGTCTATTATATTTTTGATTCAACCTTGTTTCAGTAGTCTCATAGTCATTTTGTGTGGTGTCGAATAATAATAAAAAATCCTTTTCCCAACTTTTATAATAATAATCTCTAAATTATTTTAAAAATCTCCCTGAGAGATCAATTGTATGTTAGATAAAAATGTCTTAATATAGTCTGTGTGTTATATTAAAGTCAACCTATGGATACTTACACAACCCACTAGAACGTCCCTTACTTCTTTCACCTGAACGCAAATCTAGAGACCCAGTGCTTTCCAAACATTGGGAACAACTCATAAACTTCCTAGATAATAATCTACTGACAATAATTAATGGCAGAACTATAAGTGACAAAACTGGAAACTGCACATTTATCTCAAGTCGTGGCTCATCTGTTGTCGATTATTTTATTGTCTCATATTCCCTGCTGGAGCACGTTGTTGACGTTAAAGTAGATAATAACCCATACTCGGACCACCTTCCACTAACAATAAACATGTCTAACTTATCTAATCTCAAACGAACGAAAGAAACCGTCTATCCCTGCTTTGAAAGATACAGATGGGCACCTGATAACACATCCCTCTTTTCGCAGAATCTTGACAACAATCAAGTCTCTACCGACCAGAATCTTGACAGCCTAGTTAATACATTTTCTAAACAAATACTAAACGCAATGCTTGCTGCAGATATGCGCATTAAGGTCAGACCTGGCCGCCCAAAATCGAAACCCTGGTATAGCAGGGAATGCTATTTAGCCAAAAAATCTGCTAAGGCAAGCCTCACAACCTTTAAGAAAACGAACACTGACGTAGACCGCAATATTTATGTCTCAAATAGGAAAAGATACACGACCTTAATAAACTTCAACAAGAAAAAATATCTTCAGGAAAAACTAGAACTTCTTAAAAATGCCCGTGACTCCGCAAACTTTTGGAAAACTATAGCTACCTTGAAAGACAAAAGCTATATACAAGGAAATATAACAATTTTAGAGTGGCAATGCTTTTACAACAAACTGCTCTCTGCTGAAACGACGATAGGAAGCAAACCTATCTACTCTCTCACGAATTGATCCTGAACTCTACTGTGAAATATCCATAACAGAAATAACTAGAGAAATCTCCAGTCTGGCAAATGAAAAAGCTTGTGGCGCTGACGAAATTCCGAATGAAGCATTGAAGACCCTACCTTTCGAACACCTTGTTACTCTAAAAAATATATTCAACAGAATCATTAATTCTGGTTCATATCCCTTAATATGGTCTAAATCTATCATCCATCCTATTTTTAAAAGCGGTGACCGGGATAATACATCAAACTACCGCGGAATTGCCCTTATTAGTAATCTGTCAAAACTTTTCACATCAATACTAAAATCGCGATTACGCAACTGGATTGAAGGTAGATCAATTATTCCAGAAAACCAGGCCGGATTCAGAAAAGGCTACTCCTGTCAAGATCACATATTCACACTGTTGTCCTTGATACAGCTGACTCTCAGACGTAAAAGAAGAAAACTTTATGCTTTTTTTTGTGGACCTAAAAAAGGCTTTTGACACTGTTCCCCACTCACTTCTGTGGTCAAAATTGGGTGAATTAGGTCTGGATTTCCGCTTTGTTAACCTTATTAGGAACTACTTCGAACAAATGACAACAACGGTGAGATGGAATGGACTATTTACTGAACCCATCAAAATCCGATCGGGAGTGTTACAAGGAGAACCCTCATCACCCTATCTATTTATACTCTTTGTAACTGATTTAATCAACATTTTTAATGACTCTACTCTACCAGGCATATACCTCCCTAATTTTGGAACGGTCCACCTTTTGATGTATGCCGACGACATAATTCTCATAGGAGAATCAAAAATCAATCTACAAATAAAAATCAACATGTTGAAAAAATACTTCGAAACAAATCATCTAACCCTGAACGAATCAAAATCCAAGATAATGGTTTTCCGAAATGGTGGCCGCCCTGCAAAATCGGACAAATGGTTCTGGGGAGACCAACTGTTGACAGTGACATCGAAATATCTCTATCTTGGCTATCCCCTCACAACAACAATCTCGTTTAGTCAAGTGGCTTCATACTTTAAAGGCAAAGCGCTTGCAGCTACCGGCGAAGTACGGAAAATTATGGAGAAATCCAGGTTGAATTCATTTGGTTCATCAATGAAACTATTAGACTCGATTATCCTGTCAACTCTGCTGTATTCTGCTCCAATTTGGGCAAACGAAAAGTACAAAATCTTGGACCAAATTCAGAATAACTATCTCCGACGACTATTGAACTTGCCGAGTAACACACCAGGCTACATACTACGCATGGAAACCGGACGCTTCTCACTAGGAGTCACAGCAACCAAACTAATTCTAAAGTTCTGGTTAAGAATATTAAAAATGGAAAAATCCAGATTGCCCGCAATCTGTCTAGCCCAATTATGGGAAACGTCCACTCTGACGAATACCTTTATAGGTTTTACAGAAAATTTTATGAATATCCTAAACTCAACTGGATTCATGTGGTTAAAGAATTGTTCAGACCCCAATATTCTACAGAAAGCAATACCTCAAATTATCAGAACCACTATAGAACAGTCTATCCAAACCGATCAATCAAGAATAACCAATTCGAAGCTACACACACACTACAAATATTTACATAAAACATTCGCAGCAGAGAACTATCTACTAAGTGAACTCCCACTGCCGGCTAAACGCCTCATTGCGCAATTGAGAATTCTATTTGTTTTATATCGAGAAGACCATATAAAATATCTAAGGACAGAAGACTTGTATTGCCAACTATGCAAAAATAGAACCGAAAATGAATTTTAGAACATTATATATTTGAATGCATGCCTCTTGACACGGAAAGAAAAATACTCTTTTCTAATATAGGCCATACACACTTCACATTATATTCTTTATTATCCAACTTTATAGACAATAGTTCAGTAGCTCTAAATCTATATAACTTCCATAAAAATGCTGTAAAAAAGAAAGACTTAACCGAACATCCAAACATACCAAAAATTTCTGTTTGATGAGAAGGACAGAACCAACATCCAATTATTTGTTTAGGCAGGTACGATAAGTTAACCCCCACACTGATAAAACGGTGTTTACCTTACAACCCTGAACACTCGGATTTTCCTGGGAAATCTCTTAAAGATATCTTAAAAAATACATGGCCCACCTGTGCTGTGTGAGCAGAAGAGCTTAAATTGTCTTGTTCCATATGTAAATACCTGTTTTCTCTCCTCTTTTCGCTCTCCACTTCTCCCATCCATATTTCCAAAAATTTTTTATATTTTTTTATTTTTTTATTCTTCTTATTTTTTTATTCTTTCTTATAATCTGTATATATTTACCATATGTATATAATCTTTCTCCATTTTTTATTTCCCACTTTCATAGGTTTCTCCGTTTTGTAACCCCAAGAAGAATCCTCTGTAAGACCTGTGTGTCTTAATAAAGGCTTTTGTGTGTGTGTGTGTGTATATTAAAGTCAATATAAAAATCGGTGGACGAGTAGGTAACACCCTCGATTCCCGACAGTCATGACCCGGGATTGAATCCAGCGTTAAAATTTTGTTTAATAAGTGAATAACCTTCACATATTATTCATTGTTTCAATTATCATAAACTAGGTTGCTCTTGTTGAGTGGTACCTAATAAAGTGATTTTGAACTCCTATTAAAGTATCTTTGACCCAAATTTTACTTTATTTATGCCCCAAAGTATACTTTGTTAAATCTTCCATTTAAATTTTTAAAGCTAGCGTTTTTTTTGCACATAAGAAGAAAATAATCTTAATAAAGATCTATGTATCATAGGTAAATAACCGTTTCTATTCTTTTTTAAATTAAATTTTTCAATTTTGTTTTCCTTAAACCTATTATACAAATCCGCTTGAGACTAATTGTCTTAATTAGGTGTTTCTGCATATAAAATTATGGTTAAATAGAATCTCCTTACATATCCCAAACCTGTTCACTATCTTATGGACAAACTCATACACTGTAGTCTCTAGAGTACAATCCTTAACGAGGATACCCTTAGTGTATCTGGTGAAAACATCAATGAACACGAGCAGGTATCTATTCCTAGACAAGTTGAGAGAATCCACCAAGACTTAGCATACTCTTTAAAAATGGTAGTTAACGTGTTGGTTGGGTATGTTAGGAGCCTACTTAAGCCTAACATTGTTCTTTACGCAACTGGGCATGACTTCATGTACCTATGTACATCAGTCATGACCCCCTTTCAATAGTAACCGCTTAAGACCGCATATAGAATCTCCTCTATTGAAACGTACCCTTTATGGGACTGTAATGGCATCTTTCCAGAATCGAATCACGATTTCCTTTATCATCTCCCCTAAAGAGAAGTCCTACTATCTGGACTGACCTTGAAAAGATATCGAGTGGACTTGTTTAATAAGTAAGCGCTATCTTCTATCCCACTGTAAGCGTTCAACGTCTTCCCGCATAAATTTTCCCATACAGGGCAGTTTAGCATGGATTTCCCAAAGTCGGGAATGGCAGTCACACTATCTAATACACGTATATACACGGTTTTACACGTGTCGCGGAACAACCAATTAGCCCCCCCCCCCCCCCTTATCGTATTATTTTCCCCTTTATATGAAAAAAGGTCAACTTTGTGTCCTGTAGCATCAAAGCCCATTCATTACATCAGAGGGTACGATTTTTATTCTCCAGTAACTTAAGATATTGCAGCAGTTTTTGGTGACAGTATATTACAGAATATTGATAAATTTGCCAATATTCAGATCTCTCTGTCTGACAGGGAAAACGTTTGATTTTTTTTTACTCAGAGAAACGCTTAGTATCAGAGAATTTCAGGGTGCCGCCAGCCGGGGCAGTTCCAGCAGACAGATGATTTCACGAGAGGTATGATGATTGGACTCGGAAGGGTCGGTTGGTCCATACGCCAAAACTCTATGGACACACACTTCGACGCGTCCACAGTGTACCGACTAGGACGAAGATGGTTTTAACAAGGAAATGTGGCATGATAGAGTGGTACTTGGAGGCCAGAGGGACGTAAGCACACTTGGACCTACGCCGGATGTCCACCGG
The DNA here is from genome assembly GCA_030710605.1 of Cordylochernes scorpioides. Lineage (NCBI taxonomy): Eukaryota > Metazoa > Arthropoda > Arachnida > Pseudoscorpiones > Chernetidae > Cordylochernes > Cordylochernes scorpioides. Next base: position 16,415,939 of record CP092865.1, read on the forward strand.
GCTGCCGATAGAACCATCAAAGCGCTCTCTTAGGTGTTGAAGACGTTGAGCCTCAGTCTTTCTCCTTCGAAGGATTTCCCAAGGTGTCCAAGACGATAGTCCATCCCAAGCAATGTAGTCAGACGCGCAAGTCCCTCCCAAGCTCAGGGTAGTAAGGCTCCACGGTCTCGGCATCGAGCGTAGGAACCGTCTTGCTCTGGCGAAATGGCCTTCATCTTCAACGTGGGAATGGAGAGGCACATGATGTCTTCATCCAGTTCCTGCTTCAGGTTTCCCCATTTTATCTATAGATTCTCTAGGTTGGTATATAGCTGATCTTCCGCGATGCCACCCCAAGAAGCACTTCAATCCTCACGACGACTGGCGCTCAGAAGCGAGGAGACGATGACAAAGATGGTGAAGGGAGATCTCCCACTTGGAGAAGGATGGCACAGTGCCCGAGCAGCGGTATTTGAGGGTTCAGTATCGGGTGAGGCGTCCTGAGAACCTTGATGATATAAGAACTCGATACATACAGGTAGCGTCTACCAGTCTTTCATAACTAGCAAACCTCTTAAGCAGATGCGGGGCATCGAACATGGTGGCGGTGTCGAACAGGGACGGTCTAGTCCAGGAACTCCGCTTCCACAGCTCCCGACCCAATGTCATTCGAAGACTTCTCAGAGGTTGAAGTCACCAAGGACGATAGAGAGAGAGATAGACATGAATCGACTCTAAAGCCAAATAGTGAAACAAGGTTGAAACAAAGATAATAGAGAAATAAATTTACTTATTAAGACAATATTTATTGAATATATTTACATGTGGTGTAAAATTAGGGAGTCCTTTATTAATAATCATCAGAAGTCAGAATCTTGATCAACTTCTGAATGTGCTTGTCCCATATACCAGCGAGCTCTTTGCCTCTGATATTGTAAAGTTGTATGATGTCTTTGAGGGCCCTATCTTTCAGCATTTTTAAGTCAGTAATCACCTAGAACAGCCACATCATCATGTTATCATTTTCCCAACAGCAAACAAAGAAGCTCATTACCTGATTCATCAATTCACTCAGAGCTTCTTTCTTCCTCCTGAAATAATCAAGAACCTCTTTGACTACTGTTGTCATCCAATCTTTGATAATGTCGAAGATCAATTTTTTGCCCATATCGAGAACGTATTTTCCTATTTCTAACAAAAATCCTACTTGAGAGACAGAATTTGGGTCAATTGCAGAAAAGAGGATGGCGTCAGACATTTGACGGACTTGGGTATCGTCCAGGAGATCAAATGCTTTCTTCATTTCTTCCACGACAGGACTTTGAGCAGCGACTCTTGAGAAGTCGTTCTTGATTTGAATCATTCCATTTCCAAGCTGCCACAAACATACCATAAGATAATCTGAATGAGCTGAAAATGGCTGAGTTAATTTACCTTTTCACTCAATCTATGGAAATCTTCTGTGGACCTCGCTTCTTCATCTAAAAAAAAAAAGAATATTTATATGAAAATAAAGAAAAAATAAGACTTATAATATATAAAATACTAGCGGACGTACCCAGCTTCGCCCGGATTTTACCCGAGTAAAGGTTTGTCTAACGAATCTCTCGATAAAGTGAACATTTTTTCCCGGTCCCTTGAAAAATACTCGATAAGTTGAATAAAATCAATATTAATTGGTTCCCTCGGTAATTGGAAGTTAGAGGAATAGTATCTTGCCTTGGAATTGTAACATTATTCTTGTCTCAAATAAATTGCCGTGTCATCCTGAATTTTGTCTTTCCTAATTTTCTACATTACAAAATCATCGTACCATCATGATAATATTTAGAGCAGATTGTTGAATTATAACAGATAAATTAGAATATTTATCTTGATTATTTTTAGGCGTAAAGTTATTTCAAAATTTTATTTGCTAGAAACCTTCCCAGTACTATACTAAATAACTTCCCAAAGTTTCATGGCGTTCCAATGAGTGGTTTGGTCAGGCATAAAGGACAGACAGACACACATACATTCATTTTTATATATATAATAGATGAAATTAAGAAAATAATATGTACTGTATCATGTATCGAAATTAATAAAAATCTTATCAGGAAGCTGAAAATTGCTGATATCTTTTGAAAATAAAAAATAAAACGCATAATACACAGGGAATATGTACATCAGCAAGATAAAGATAGGCTTTTTTACTTGTTATAATCCTAAAAATCACACAAAGAATATTGAAATACTAGTTATCTTACTTTTGATAAATCAAGAAAAGCTACACAACTACGTTCATATTTAGCCGATTTTCTGAAATAATTTTTTTTAAATCAATGAATTTTCAGTTAATATTTATTCCGAAAGATTGTGCAAGCAATCAGCAACCTACACTTGAGGGACCGGGAAATGCCCTTTTCTCAATTTATCCGTTTATACCTATATACAATATTCCACGTTTACACATACTATTTTTAAATACAATACTACAGTTAAACCTGTCTATAGCGCCCCCTCTAAATAGCGCCTCTCCCTCTCTATAGCGTCCAATTTTAAATACGTAGTACGATGTGATTTACATTAAAAGTAACCTGTCTATAGCGCCCCCTCTCTATAGCACCCTATATTGGTGAGTCCCAAGAGGGGGCGCTATAGACAGGTTTAACTGTATATAAAATATGCGTATATTACTCTATAACAATTTTATTTTCCTTCTTATATCATTTTTTACTCTATAACTCTATCTCCGGCATCTACTAAATGAATCCATATGGGAGACTAATGTTTGTATTAAAATCATTATGGGTTTGCATATTTCTGTATAGCATCGACATCTCATTACGCATAAAAAGAGCGAAATCTCACAATTTTAAATGCTATTACCAAAGTCAAAATCTTCAATGTGATTTTAAAAATCCATAAAAACGCGCGAATTGTTAGAGTATATCAATATACTTACAGTAAATATCCCCAACATTCTTAGTTATCTTGTCGAAAAATTTATCCAAATCTTCCGATGAGATATTTTCATCTTCACTAAGCTCGGACATTTTCAAATGGATCTAAACATGACACAAATTTGTGAATAAAGATAAAATGGTAGAGAATGGAGAGTCTGAAATGTTTGGAGTGAAGTATAACCAAGAATACAGAAAGTTAAGCTGGTCAAAGCCTTGAATGCAAGAAGTTAAGATTGTTAAATGCAAATGATTGAAAAGCCAATGTAGTCAATGGCAAAGAATTTAGAAAGCTGAAGTGTATATAGTTAAAGGGTGCAGATTCTCTGGCGATTCTCCACCAAACTCCGCAGCGCTGGAAGAGGTGCCATGTTCTTTGTACATAGTATGATGCATATATATAATTATCTTTTTTTAAAGGGTGTAGAAACCTAAGGTGGTCAGAGGTAAAGAAAGCTAAAGTAGTTGTGTGTATCTAAAGGGTGCAGAAATATGCACAGGTAAAGAACACTGAAAGCTAAGGTGATCAGGGTTTAATGATAAAGAAAACAAAGTTGATCAGTTTCAAAGGATTGGGTAAGCTAAGGGTGATCGAAAGAAAAGGATAAAGAAAGTTAGGTGTGGTCAGAGGCAATATATATATGAAAAGCGATAGGTGATCAAAGCAAAGGATTAGATAAGTTTCAATTTTAAACAAAGGGCAGCAATCTCTAACATACAGAATACACTATGCTATATATATTTGATACAATTAGTAGTAGAGAAAATTAAAAATAAAAGTTGAGAATGTATAAATTTGAGGTTTAAATTAAAGAAAAAAAAACTTTGTTCAAGCTAAACCTATAGAATGCAGCAATGCTTAATAACGTCAAGGATAAAAGATCTAGGGCTAGGGTTGAAAAACAATCTCACACACACAAACAGTTAAGGCTGACTGAAGCTAGAATTAGAGGGTTAAGGAGGCTTAGGTTACCTTGGCGCTGACGTTGATCAGAACGTGACGCTTCCTTTCCGTGAGAGACTCGAAGGATCTCCACCAATCCTGTAAATCATCTTCCACAGCTCTGTCCACCATCCTGGTCAGGTTTCTCTCCAGCCTGCACAATCACACACATCAGAGCTTCACTCGCAACATGGTTGTAAATAACCTTTTATAATACCCAGTATGTACACCAGTGGAAGGTTATTAAGGCACTTCAATAACTCCTTTAAGCAACCATCTATTTTTTCTTAATACAGTTTGACTATGCACTGTTAAAATATATATATAATAATGTGTATATAAAAATAGTATTTATTATTAAGTTGTTAACGTGATAATTCTGTTGAAGGACTGAGAAGTCCGAAAACTTGAAAATAAAAAGTTGCACTATAGAAACTTAACCCTGGAAGCTTTATTTATTTTATAACATTTTGACTATAGTTTCAAAGATATTTTAAAAATTATGGCATCTGTGTGTGTGTGTGTTTTTATAGAATTATTTATGAAAAATAGATGAATCTATAACTTACACTATCAGAAAATTTCAGTTGAATAAACAGGAGAGGCCTTTGTCTTAATATAGGCTTCAAAGTTTGTTGAAAATGGAAATAAACATTAACACGAAATTGTACATGCTCATAGGTTGTCTATACTTACGCAACAAGTGCAGGGTCATCGCTGTTTAGTTTCTTGGCTAGAGTGTTATCAGTTTCTTCAGAAGACTCTTCAAAAATGTCGTCGTAGTCCCTGCGACCTACAGGTGTGCCTGTACATCAGTCAGGATGTTAGCTGGACTGTCTTGTCGTGGTAGGAAGGATGGACTACTTACGGACTATGACACGACCAGCCGTGAAGTTGGGGAGGCCTGTTGAGAATACGAGTAGGTAGCATACCATCAGGTTCTTTAACCAGCTCATCTTTCTGAAACATCAAGTATTTGTAATACCTCTTTAATATAATCTGGTAGGATTGGTGGGAATCCAAATGAAAGGAATCTGAAAACAGCAATTGGGCCGAATGGGTCATAGTCTAGATAAATTATAAATAAAGCTATATACCAAAGCTGTCATATTTTCAATATTTTTGTCGATATTTTTTGGCTTCTTAGTAATAAAAGATGAAAGATAGCTGAGAGAGATTTGAGATTGAAGCTACTTTATTTCAAAGTCCATATAAGATTATATAAGGTTAAATACAGAATAAATATGAATAAATATGATTATATATTGATAAATTAAAAGAGAGAGAGAGAGAGAAAGTGAGAGAAATTAAGGTGAACAACATTATGTTCATAAGCAGTTATTATATTTGAATTGTAATATACACCAATACCTCCCTTTGCGTCGTTTCGTTTTTTTCAAAGTTGCGTCGCTGCTTAATTTTTACTGATTTTCACTGTGCGTCGTTAGATTTTCGAAGTTGCGTTGTTTTGGATTCGAGTCTTTAATTTTTTTTCGAATTTTTTTTCCTAAAATATGGCAACACCTTTGTTTTTGATGCGCCTTCACATATTTTCACTTTGCGTCGTGTTTTTTTGGAACGTAACCCCGACGCAAAGCGAGGTATGGGTGTAATAACATATTTCAATATATGTTATATAATTATACATTTATCATGAAGATAGAGGCTATCTGGCCGACTTTCATAGTTCTTAAATTTAAAGATACTTGGGCCAGTAAATCTTTTTTATTATCTCAACGTTTCGACAAAAATCTTTTGTCTACGTCAGGAGCGAACAAAAATTAACATTTGGCAAGGCGTTAAAAATTATAAAAGAATAATTTTAAAAAGAAATAAATGTAAAAACATGTAAAGGAAATATGTTACGTATTATATAGTGCTAATCAGTTTTAATCATTAATTTACATTTTGTAAATTGAAAATTCATTGGTGTGAAAAATATAGTTTTTCACATACTCTTTTTTTTTAGATTTATTTTCAGTTAAATTCAATAAGGCTTAGAACTGGCTGTCTTTCTAGACCTGTTTTTAGAACAAGGTAGTATTCTAGTATTACATAGTGTGATCAATAATTTCCAGAAATGCTAAATATTTAAAGAAATACAAAAGTATAATAAAGTTTTATTTAAAATTTCTCAAAATGATCACCGTCACTATCTATACACTTGTTCCATGTTTTTTTCCAGATATCAAAACACCTCTTCTTTCAGGCTTTTCAAACTATTCTTCGTATTCTCCTTTATTTCAGGTATTGAGTCAAATCGACGTCCTTTTAAAACTTTTTTAATTTAATGGTTAAGTAAAAAGTCGTTGGGAGCAAGGTCAGGAGAATAGGGTGGCTGGGGTAATAAAGCAATTCCGTTTTTAGCCAAATAGAGTTGTACAGTGACGGCCGTATGTGGCCGTGCGTTGTCATGATGCAAGAGCCAATTTTTCCGATGCCATTTTCGGGTCGTTTCTGACGCACAGCCTCCCTTAAACGTCACAATACATCAAGATAGTAATGTTGATTAATGGTCTGACCCTCGGGCACGAATTCATAGTGTACCAATCCCCTTACATCAAAGAAAGTGATAAGAAGACACTTAAGCTTCGATTTGATCATCCTTGCTTTCTCTCGCTTGTTCGACCATCTTTAAATCGTGCAAACCATTCAAATGTTCTCGATTGTAATAGGGCATCTTCTTTAAAAGCCTGTTTCAACATTTGAAATGATTCGGAAGCTGTTTTCCTTAATTTAAAGCAAAACTCTATGCAGACTCGCTGTTTTTCAATACAGTCCATACTGAGCGCGTGCCTCTGTTTTTTCTACGTGTTAATAAATGTTTTATCTATAAGGTCCTTAAAATATTTTTCATTATTTTGAATATTTTACGTGATCCAGTCTCATTCCTGGAAATTATTGATCACACGTTGTATTATATAAATACAATATATTAACAAACATAAGAATTCAGCAACAATAAGAAGTCGCTGGACAAGTGGGTAACCCCCTCGATTCCCGACAGTCATGAACTGGGATTAAATCCCACGTTAGCCTTTTGTTTAATATGTGAATAACCTTCACATATAATTCATTGTTTCAATTATCATAAACTAGGTTGCTCTTGTTGAGCGGTACCTAATAAAGTGATTTTAGAACCGAAAAATTTAATAAGGCTGAACTGGCTATCGTTATAGACCTGTTTTTAGAACAAGATAATATTCTAGTATTATGATACAAAGACAAGATATTAACAAACATAAAAATTCAGTAACATATAATAGCACCACATTTTATGACCCAAAATAAGCAATTCATCTTGATATTTGGCTCTATTTACAAATTATAGAATCTAATTCCTTCAAGATCTATCATTTTTCTCTCACGGAGAATATAAATTAGTTCGGTTCGGTTCCAAAATCACTTTATTAGGTACCGCTCAACAAGAGCAACCTAGTTTATAATAATTGCAACAATGAATAATGTCAGTTATTCATATATTAAACAAAACGTTAACGCGGGATTAAATCACGGTTCATGACTGTCGGGAATCGAGGGTGTTACCCACTTGTCCACCGACTTTTATTTAAATTAGTTATTATTTTATTTAAAATATGTTTTTAATAGCATATGTAAATAGCATATATATTCAATCTATACATCTACTTGAAATTTCTAAAAATTTTATAAAGAGTGTAAATGGAAAAGAATAAAAGTGGACTTTGAACTTTATTTTCATAGTTTTATGATCTGGCTTCGCCCTTGTTCTGTTCGAGCAAATGTTTCGCTGAAAGAATCTTGTTTTTGTCAATTAAAAATGATTGTCTTGCTTCGATTGTGTTTTGTTCGAGGTAATTATTCCTGAAAGATTTTTGGTTTTGGCGATCAAACATGGTATAACAATATTTCATTATCATTTATTAATTAAAAAACGTAAATTAGACTAATACTTTTGTTTGATTAGAATTTTACTTGAATGAACATCTGACAAAAACCTCTTTCTAACTCTCTATAGGGTTAAAATTTCAGCCAGAATGGTCAAATATTGAGGAAACGTATAAAGGAACAAATAAATAAACATACACACATCGGATTTTATATATTGAGAGAGATTGATTTGTTTTATATGTTATTCAAACGCTTATATTAATATATAAGATGGCGTCTAGTTTTGACGTCTGTTTTGACTGGAAAGGCGACCTTTGTCTCTTTATATTAATATATGTATATACCTTTTCAAAACTTTATGAAGAATATCATTATTTTACCCCCAAAGAGACAAGGGTCGCCCGTCAAAAGTTTCAGTTTGCCAAAGCTGGTATTGTGGCCTTGTCACCGACCCGATGCCGCTAGTTTGCGGTGGCGGTCAATAGATGGCGTCTGGTTTTGACGTCTATTTTGACGAAAGAGGCGACCCTTGTCTCTTTGGATCAATATCCTCCCGGTAAAATTTCCATATATATCATTTTATTTTAGTTTTGATCATCTTTATATAACGATGACTATCATTACTATGTTCCAGATAGTTGGCGACTCCCGTATGTTCCAGGAGTCCGTGTTTTGTAAAGTTGCTTGCTTTTATTGGCTTGATAAAAAGTTTTCTTAAAGTCGAATAAGAGTCTCGAAAGACTAAGAGATCTTCAATATTAAAAATAAACAAGAGAGTTGCAGTTTATTTTAAATTCTATTTTATAATTTAGATGAATTCAGGCGAGGCCTGTGTAACCTCATCCTGACCATTTTAACATCCACTAAGGCCTGAACCTACAAGTTCTTTCTAAGCACAGAACTGAGGGGAGTACAAGAACACCTCCTTCTTGTCTGGAGGAGAACTCTCTCAAGGTGGAGGAGCCTCCCAGGCTGAAAAATGAATATATATATATATATAGATGGAGATTTTGCCGGGAGGAAATTTATCTAAAGAGACAAAGGTCGCCTCTCCCGTCAAAATAGACGTCAAAACTAGACGCCATCTATTGACCGTCGCCGCAAACGTTGGGGCTTTATCCCCGACCCGAGGCTGCTAGTTTGCGGCGACGGGCAATAGATGGCGACTAGTTTTGACGTCTATTTTGACGGGAGAGGCGACCTTTGTCTCTCTCTCTCTCTCTATATATATATATATATGTATGTATGTCGTACCACATGCAGTCATGGGGCCTCGTGCTTAGGCGTCACCAGGTAACACAAAGAACCAGGCAGGTTAGATGTCACCTGAGAGAGGCCAACGCAGAAGATGCGGACAAGGTCCAGGAGGGTTTGATCTACATCTGGGCCTCCCTTGCTGAAGAGATTTGTGCACACGCACGTCTATATATATACATTCCTACATTTTATCTACACATTTATTCCTTTATTATATATTCTTCTTTATTATTATTTTTTCTGTAGAAATCGATTGGAAGAATCAATAAAATTGTTTAAATTGTCAATTGTATACATGAGAGGGAGAGATGATCTGTTTTTGTCCAGCCCGTTTGTCGGTAGGTAGGGGGGCGTAAAACAAACTAACGACTTCTGAAATTGGAACCTCGTCCTGTCTTGGATGCGGTACTCTCAATAAAGCTTGATTGCTTTATGTTCAGATTGATATTTAACTTCTACCTGTTTTGTATAATAGTTAAATTCTAGCTGTTTGGCATAATGTTCTTTGTTTGTAAAATAATTAATTTTACCGCGTGTTAAGTATGTGAATTTTGGATAGTTTTTATTTTAATAAAATCAGTGTGTTTGTAAACTACGCCCGTGTTTGGAATTCCTTTATAGAATAACTCTCCCTTTGTGATTCTACGAGTGATCACCTCAACTCAAAACAATTACAGTTCTCAGAAGGTGGCGGAGGCATAAGGATTGGTACACCTATCCCCCGATTTACACGATACTTGTTTTATACGTTTTCGCTTTTAGACGGTTTTCCAAATAAGTTTTTGTTTTGTTTTTATCGCACTATACTAAATGCTACTGTGATTGAACACATGAGCTGTGTACACATCTCACGAGGAATCCCGAGCTTATGTGCTGACTTGTTGCACACGCACACTGTGTCTGTATTTCTAATTAAAAAAAATCGATTTACACGTTTTTCTCAGGAACGTATCTACCGTGTAAATCGGGGGATAGGTGTATTTTTAAATTGAACATCGCCTCCAGCCAAGGTTAAACACTTTATTTGTGATTACATGATGACCAAACTAGCGAGTTGAATTGTATCCAAATTTAGGGGCTGCTATACTATTCTATATACAGTTACGAGCGTCATTCTTCGTCGCCTCTGTCACGGTTTGCTTTTTTTTTTTTGGAATGGCGCCCTCCTATTGGTCGGCTACGATCACGCCACCTTTGCCCCTCCCCCATATTTGTAACTATTGTGTTGGAGCGGGTCGCTCCTTAAATAAATGCATATATTAGTTAATAACCAAATGGAATCCTCTCTTTCTTTTTCCCTGTAAGAGACGCCTACGGAAGCCAACAGTACATAGACAGATAAAGCACATAGGCTATAGTTATTAACTAACATATGCATTTATTTAAGGCGCCAAATTATAAATGTAACAAATAGTATTTGAATCAAAACATTCAATCGGGTAAAACACGGGCGTTGCCCGGGTCATTCGACTAGTTTATAATAATGGTACATATGAAAATCACAAGTGTATATTGACATATATTACTACAAACATATGTCCTCATTTACATCATTAACATCATTTATCTTTTTTTAAAATTATTTTATATAATAATAACTGTATACTGAGGCTCAATAAAGACTTCAAATAATTATCATGATTCACGAAAAAGATTCAGTAAAAAGCGTTTAAAAACTTTAAATATTTCTCACAATCAGTTTCCTTCATTTTAAAACGGGAACTTTCAAGCGTTAATAGCTCTTCAATGGGCTTATTAAAAAAACATCGATTATTTCTTACAAGAAATATTCACAAATATATGCGTTTTTTAAATTATTTAAAGACTTCATTTAATTGTCAGAAATAATGATTTCATATGCATGAATGGCAGGATTTTCCAGAGTGAATTTTTAATTAATTAATATTACTTCAAAATAATTAACAAAGTCGGTGAACGAGTGGGTAACACCCTCGATTCCCGACAGTCATGAACCGGGATCGATCCCGCGTTAAAATTTGGTTTAATATGTGAATAACCTTCACATAATATTCATTGTTTCAATTATCATAAACTAGGTTGCTCTTATAAAATAAAAGGATTTAAAAGCGCGAATGTTTCTTTTATAATGATACAAACTTCTACTGTCCTTACTGCGATGAAAAAATATATTGGGAGGGCTTGGCTCATCAGTGGTGAACCCTCCCAGCGGTTTCGCCAATTTAATCCACCATTATAATGATACAAATTTCTACTTGCTCTTGTTGAGCGGTACCTAATAAAGTGATTTTTAGAAAATAATTATCATCATTTTTTTTTCATGAAAGAGTATCTTCATTATTATGTACACTAGAGAAAGAGTTTGGAACCTCCCACACAAACAAATTAACAGAATTTGACAAAGAAAAAGGAACAAGTTCATAAAATATCAGAAAGCACAATTTTTTTCCGAATGAATCTATAGCTCAATGAGTACATGAAATGTATATCAATTTATTTTTATACATCAATGTCTGTTGATATATTTTAAATAGTAAAGCTAATATTTTATTAAAATATATAAAACCTTAAAAATAACAATAGAGAGTCTTAAAAGAGTATAATTATTATAAATATTATACTACCAGTATTAACCAACGTGATATCAAATACTTACTTGGTCAACTTTTTACAATAAATGCTAAGTTAACAAATGACGTTTTCTTTTTAAGAATTACAATGACTTTCGTTTCTAAAAAAATCCAAAAACGTGTAATCTCGAGTTGGTACAAACAAGGATGAAAAGTTAAAATACGTATTTTTTAAAATGATAATATTAATAAATTAGGTATACATTTAGAGACCTCTGGTTAAAAGGGTATTTCTCCTATCTATGGAATACAACATCAATTACAAAGTTTTATAATACAATATAATATCTATTCATAATAAAATTGTTAAAAAGTATTAAAATTACAAATATATTCTCACAATAAGTATCTTTTTTTATTTAAAAAAACGCTAGCTTTCAAGCTTAATCGCTCTTCAACGGGCTTACAATAATATCGACTTGATCCCACCAGAAATATTTACAAAAAACAAACGCGCGCAGCGTGGATATTTATAACTGAAATTTTTGAATCAAAGCGATTAACGCTTGAAAAATAGCTTTTTTTAAAATAAAAAAAATATACTTATTGTGAGAATATATATATATATATATATTTTTTTTTTTTCTCTCTCTATCTACAAATTAATAACATTTTACAAATTTTATAATTTGAATTTAAATGATCATAATAGTGAAGATAATCTTAATACAAAAATGGACTATAAAATTAAATAACTATTTATTATTATATATATATATATATATATATATATAATTATAAGAATTTAAGACATGCGAGGATGTGTTTCTTTAAGAAACACATCCTCGCATGTCTTAAATTCTTATACTTATATTCTCCAGAGGATTTTAACTCTCTTTATATATATAATTGTAATTTTAATTAACAATATAATATAATGCGGCATGTAATTGTAAAACGACATTTGAAAATTATCCAGCATGAGTTTCTTTTCAACGAAAAATCAAAATTTATTTTAAGGAGAAATAACGCTTATTTCTAACCTTAGTGATGAGGTAGAAAGAATGAATTGTGAATAGTAATGGTAAACGGAAAAATAAAAGTGTCCAGGGATGGGAAGCGAACCCACAGTGTTTAGCTTAAAATAAATTTTGATTTTTCGTTGAAAAGAAACTCATGCGGGATAATTTTCAAATGTCGTTTTACAAAGTTTTATCTCCTTAGAATTAAGTTAGTTTAACATTTGGTTAAGTTCAATCAACCCACAATAAAATAAGATGTTTTATAATCAGTAAGAAATTAGATAAACCCAGGTATATAAGTTCTTTGTATTTCTTTTAATATCGTTAAGATTCCATATCCTTCAACAGGAAAAGATTCAATCATAATACACTTAAACTACTTATAAACACAAATTATAAAATTATTATAAAACTTATGTTTTAATTCCTTCTCCAGACAAATGAGAAAGCAGAAAGTATCTTAACATTTAAAGTTTCTCTGACCCGAGTTTTTAGCACATTCATTTTTTTTACATACAAGTAAAGGTACAGGATATGATGGTTATGTGAAATTTAATTTAACTACATAGAAGAGCTATAGAATATAATCATAAAAGTAAAACCTTATATTGAAATGTTGCATGAAAATATAGCTAAATATACAGATATTTTATTATTGTCTGATCATGTTTTGTTCAAATTCCCAAGTTCCTATGAGAAACCTGTAAATTGCCATTCGTTCTCCTACTTTAAATTCCTAAACAATCATTCTAAACATTTCAATTGTCAACTCCTAATTGGATCAACGGTAAAATCGTGCATTGCGAACAAGCAGTAATTATTTATGTAAATAAATAAATAAAAGCATTTATATTTAGAGAATATTTATATTATAGAATACTCTTGTTAACATAGTTTCTATTTTTATTCTTGAAAAATAAATTACCGCAGAGACTTGTAGAATAGGAAATATTTGAAAACTAACTTTTTTTCTGGTGGCTGCGGTGAAGAGTTAGATTTTGTCAAACATTCAACATCTTATTTGCATAGTGTCATAATTTAATATGCTGATTTGTTCTCTTTTTTTGTAACAATAAAAATTTCGTTAATATGCATATTTTCCATTAGAGATAAAAAAAATCATATAAATATAAAAGGAAATATATAAGGGTTTTTGTGTGCTGAGGTTTTGTTGAATTTGTCAAAATAAAATAATCTTTTATGGTGTCTAAGATTTGAGGCAATCAATAGGTAGAAAACACTACACACGGTATATCATTGAATAGTGATTCCTTTGTGTTCAACTTGCAAAATAGAATTGAAGCTAAAAATAATTTTGTATTTTAAAAACACTTCATAGAGAGGTGAAAAATAGTACGAAAGTTTACTTGGATCAAGTGGATAAATTTAAAAAAAAGACATCTCCTGGTCGTGAAAAAAAAAGTTGCTGATGGCTTGACAGGACGAGCTGTTGGGGCATCATAAAAAATCATGAAATAATTAAAAATAAACGATTAGTTAATTCGCTAAAAATTGTCTAAATAAGAAATGTCAAACTTGCCCAACTTTCAAGAACCATGACACATTTCAAACACCTAGTTGTAAGATAGAAAACACTATTTATAAATTAACTTGCCAAACTTGTCAACTTTCATATATAGGACAAACTTGCAATCCTTTAAACATAAGAATAAATTTACATAGAAACCACTCCAAAAAATCAATTGGTAACACATACATGAAACAACACAATATATATATATATATATAATACATACCTTCAACAATTACATGATAGAAATACTTGACATTTGTCAAGACAAAAAACAACGATTATTATTAGAAAACAATTACATTTATCAACACAACACTTTATACCCTTATGGACTTAACGACGAACTTAACCACACATACACACCACAACCATCTGAAATATCAATCTATGAAATTAGTAATAAATACAAAAAACATAACTCTAATAATAACTCAGTCAAAACCAGAGGTAAAACTACCAACAAATTAGGCTTCATAAACTTTAATAACTTATTAGACACAAACAAAATGTACACAAAAATTTCATTGAAAATTTTATTAAAACATTATTCAAATTAAATAATAGCAAACTTATAAAACTTGTAGAACACATTAAAATTCACAATCTTTCTAATAGATTAACAGATATCACAAACGACATCTTCAAATACAGAAAAATTGAACAAAAGAATAACCAAATTAACATTATTATTAAATTCAATAACAAATTATTTGATCATTTCAAATTTAATGATATATTTAATGACCAATCTATTAACAATTTTTTTCCTATAAAAGGTTTAAATTTTAAAACTACCTGGAAATATAACAAGAATATAGGCAGTATATTATGCAATTATAACCCGTTTATTAATAATCTAACAAATTTTAAAAAATCTAAATGTAATTGCCACAATGTTCTAGATAAATATAAATTCACAGGACATATTTTAACTAGCGATTATTCTTTTTTGGAACCAAAACTCCAAAACATTTTAAATAGAGGATATAAATATATACCTCAGATCAAACACAATTTCAATAATACAATTAAATCTATATTAAAAGACATCGATATTTTCATTAATAAAACTAGTATAAAACACAGAATTCCTGAATTTACTTTCCTAGAATGGAAATATAAATTAAGTAAAGAAATAAAAAACTATTATAACAACACACTAAAATACACAAACCCTAATGAATCGGAAATTAATTCCTTAAAAGACAATTTTGAAAACTTACAAAAAGATTTTATCATATGTCCAATAGATAAATGTTCAAATAATTTATCTATTACTAGCGGACCCGCCCGGCTTCGCTCGGGTTCTACCTGAGTAAAGGTTTGTCTAACGAATCTCTCGATAAAGTTAACATTTTTCCCGGTCCCTTGAAAAATACTCGATAAGTTGAATAAAATCAATATTAATTGGTTCCCTCGGTAATTGGAAGTTAAAGGAATAGTATCTTGCCTTTGAATTGTATCATTATTCTTGTCTCAAATAAATTGCCGTGTCATCCTGAATTTTGTCTTTCCTAATTTTCTACATTACAAAATCATCGTATCATCATGATAATATTTAGAGCAGATTGTTGAATTATAACAGATAAATTAGAATATTTATCTTGATTATTTCTAGGCGAAAAGTTATTTCAAAAATTTTATTTGCTAGAAACCTTCCCAGTACTATACTAAATAACTTCCCAAAGTTTCATGGCGATCCAATGAGTGGTTTGGTCAGGCATAAAGGACAAACAAACAGACATACATTCATTTTTATATATATAGATATGTAAAAACTTATATCATGACCTTCTAAAAAATGAAATTAATAACAACAGTAAATACACTTTCATAAAAACAACTGAAACTAAAATCAAAAAAGATATTAAAAATGTAGAAAACACACTAAAAATCATTAATTACAACAAAAACACAAACATACCGAAATTTTATATTATTCCTAAATTACATAAAACACCAATCTCATTTAGAACAATCACATCAGGAATAAACTCAGTCATAAAAAACATAGATTCAAGACTAGCTTCAACACTTCAATTCATAATAAATAAAATAACTAACAAACATAATTATAAATTCATAGATTCTAATAAAAAAATCATTAACTTCCTAACAAATAACCTACAAAAGATGAATACAGTTCATACATTTGATTTTGAAGATCTTTACTCTAACATACATTTAGAAGACCTTAATAATAAAATACACAGCTTAATAAATGAATTCATTAATGATAAAACATTCCATATTCAAATCATTCACAACAAATACAAAACATTTAAATTAGATAACAAAACAGCAAAAACATTACTTGAAACCTTCTTAAACTTTAATTATATTAATTTTAAAAACAAAATATACATTCAATCTAAAGGTGTTCCAATGGGAACTTCATCCAGTCCTCTACTTGCCAACTTATTACTTTTTTGGTATGAAAGAGAGTTCTTCCTACAGAATGATGTAAATTGGCATATGTTCCGCTATGTAGACGACATCATTATCTTGAATAACCCACAATTCAATAATGTCATTTACAAAATATACCCTAAATATTTGAAACTTAAAAATAATGAAAAGATAACTAATAACAAGGAGGTTAACTTTTTAGACTTAAATATAAACCTTGCAAACAAGTCAATTGGAACATATGACAAAAGAAATTGTTATAATTTTAAAATTATTAAATTCTGTAATGTCAATTCCAACATATCATCAAATTGCTGCAAAGGCATATATTTTGGTCAATTTTTAAGATTTTATAGAATCAACAACATTAAAACAAACTTTATTAAAGACATTAAAAATCTTAATAAAGAGTATTTAAACAATGGTTTTAAATACAAAACAGTAAAGTTTTACAATAGGCTGTCAATACACAAATACCTAAGCAATAATAAATATAATTATAAATTTGAAACTTCAAACTTCTCCAATTAATCTAACCAACTACTTATACTCTACTCTTACACTAAAACAAATGATATAATTACTGAATATATTTCCTATGACTTTAAATATATTAATTATATGATAACGATTATAAAGCATTAAATTCATTCAATTTGATCTCCAGTTACTGTGGGAGGGAACTGGAAAACAAATATAAATGAATTTGAAGCATAATAAATGTTTTATTATTCAATTAATTTATAATTTTAATAAAAATGTAACTTATATCAATGGAAACAAAATTTTAATACATATTTTCACAATCTTTAAAATTTCTAATGATTCTTTTCTGACAGCTTTTCTAACTTCAAACAATTTTAAAAATAAGATTTCCAAGAAGAGGGAAGGTTACTTTTAGAACAATGTCGGCGGGTCCCCTGGCAGACAGATGTTACATCCACACATGTGCGCTGTCTCTAGGGAGCGGCAGACGCCACTTTGAATAAGTAAGTAAACAACCTCCTTCTATGTTATCTAATATTAATTTAATTATACAGTTTAATGGTCGAAGAGAAATCAATCCATAATGAAGTAAGGGTGAAATGGAAGTGGTATTTTCATCTGAAGAGCCCTGGTACCACAGATTTCTCTCTCCAATAGATTTTCCAATCTCCTTTTGTGTAATGGCCTGGTCTACCATTAGGGTTCCAAAAAATAATTTCTAATAGGCAAAGATTTAAAATATGTTTATCTATCCTTAACTAGGCAAAAACATTATATCATATTATTCTTACTCTTAGGGAAAAAAAATAATCTAAAATTATATAGAAAAAAAAAATTATATAAAAAAATTACAAAAACTATTAATTAACTAAAAAAAATACTAACACTCTTTCAATTCTCTACCTGTTTGAAATAAAAGTGTATGGTTCTTTCTTTATCTCTTTCCTCTCTTTTACTAAAAAAAAATATATATAATCATTATAAATCTCTTCTTTATTCCTATTTATTTTAAGAGTATGTCTAAATGACGGGTAAAAGCCGATGCTAAAAGACGTTACGTTGTTAAATCTTCTTTTCTTGTTAAATTTTCTTTTTATTTTTCAAAAAAAAATTTTTTTTTCTATCTAAAATAAAAACATATTATTCTAACATATAATTACTTTTATTACATTTTTCTCTCCTAAATAAGATATAAAAATAATACATATAAACAACTTTTTAATCTCATCTAACTTAAACACAAAAATAATTATCAACTTTTATCTTATATAATTAATTTAGATTTAGCTTGCTAATCTAATAGAATTTTTCCTTTTTATATATAAATATTACTATTATTAAAAGTTTTATATATAGTTATATCAATATATAAATCCATCTTAACTCACTCTATAATATCAACTTAATTTAAATTATATTTAAGATTTAAAATTTTATTTGATAAACTTTATTATTTTCATTTCATTTATATATATATATATATTATGCTGATTACATATACAGAGGAAAACCTAATTGAGACATTTTTTAGCCTCATACAGAATTGAATGATAAGTCAGAGGGAAACACAAATATATAAATATAAAAACATGGAATTTATATATAATATATAGCCTTTATTAAAAATTTTCGTTTTATGCAAACCTTTTTCAACCGGAAAATAGGGACTTTAAAGATTTGAAACGGGACTTGTATTATTGCACTTCATTTAATAAACATTACTTTGGGATATGAAAAAAGTAAACTATAGGCCAAAGAGACTTATTAAAACATTTTACACATTATTTCTCTCTCTGGAAGAATTTTAAAAAAATTATTACCACGAAAGTATTGGAAAGAACATATAAAATATCTATTCTAGGTTAAAATGAATATAAAAGATCAATTTATTTATATTAAAACTTAATATATATATTTAAAATATTTATGTATATGGTGTAAAATTTGAGGCGTGTGTCATTTATTCATCATCAGAAGTCAGAATCTTGATCAACTTCTGAATGTGCTTGTTCCAGATACCAGTGAGTTCTCTGCCTCTGGTATTGTAGAGTTTGATGATGTCATTGAGGGTCCTGTCTTTCAGCGCTTTCAGGTCATTGGCCACCTATAACAGCCATCATCGTGTTATCATCACCCCTGCAGAAAGTAAACAATCTCCTTACCTGTTTCTCCAATCCACTCAGAGCTTTTTTCTTGCCTCTGAAATAGTCAATAGCTTCTTTAACTAGTGATACCAAGAATTCTTTAACAACTTCGTAGATCAATTTTTTTCCAACTTCGATAATGTATTTTCCAAGTGCTGACCAAAATCCTGCGTTCGCGACTGAATTTGGGTCAATTGCGGAAAAGAGAATGGCGTCAGACATTTGACGGACTTGGGTATCGTCCAAGAGATCAAATACTTGCTTCATTTCTTCCACGACAGGACTTTGAGCAGCGACTCTTGAGAAGTCGTTCTTGATTTGAATCATACCATTCCCAAGCTGCCACAAACATACCATAAGATAATCTGAATGAGGTAAAAATGGATGAGTTACTTTACCTTTTCACTCAATCTATGGAAATCTTCTGTGGACCTGGCTTCTTCATCTGAAAAAAAAAAACACAAACATCAATAACAAAAACAATTTGAACCTATGTTTTACTAAATAAACAAAGGAAATAATATGTACTAGAGATCAATGTATTTAAATTTAAAAAAAAATCTGATTAAGCAACTAAAAATGACTTTTTTGTGTGTGTGTGAAAATTAATACAACAACAACAAAAAAATGCCCTCGATTTAGTTAATTTTACGATTACTAATCCTAAAAAAATCATGGTACAGTTAAACCTGTCTATAGCGCCTCCTCTAAATAAGAGTCCGATTTTAAATACATATTACGATGCGATTTACATTAAAAGTGACCTATCTATAGCATTCCCTCTCTATAGCACTCTATTTTGGTGAGTCCCAAGAGGGGGTTCTATAGACAGGCTTAACTGTATTTTTTATTTCCATTCTATATATAATCTTCTCATATTACTAGAAACAAAAATAGCGCTTTTTTCCCAATCTCTCTCTCTCTTGTTTTCATTCTTTTATATTTTCTTTCTCTTCTTCAGCACCTACCAAGTGGATCCATATGGGAGACAAATGATTTTAATAAAGTCGTCATGGATTCATATTTTTCCGCTTATCACTCTCATATAAAACGGAAGTCTCACAGTTCAAATGCGATTAACGAAATTGAACTACAAAGTTATTAAAAAAAATCTAGAACAACTGTTAGAGAATCTCAATTTACTTACTGTAAATTTCTGAAACTTCTTCGGTGATCTTGCCGAAGAATTTATCCAAATTTTTCGAAGAGATAGTTTTGTCTTCCTTAATCTCGGACAGCTTCAAATGGATCTAAAAACAACACCTAGGTTAGAGAAAGAACGAATTATAGAAAATGGAATGTGTGAAAGGTTTTAAGTGAAGCATCAGCTCGAGGTATTCAGAGTCTATAGAATACAGAAAGCTAAGGTGGTTAAAAGCAAAGTATGCTGAGAACCAAAGGTCAGTGGCAAAGGAAGCAGAGGGCTAAGATGGTCATAGCTGAAGAGTGCCGAAAGATAAGGTGGTCGTATTAATAAGTTTCAGAAATCAAAGGCAGCTATAGAGTGCAGAAATCTGAAGTGGTCATAGATTAAAAAAAAAGTAGAATGCCAAGCAAATTGTAAAATGCCATGGAGAAAGCTAAAGTGGGACCATTGTTCAATGATGAGAAAAGCTGGGGTTGTCAGTTTTATAGGTTTGAGTAAGCTAAGGGTGATCTAAAAAAGGGACGATGATATCTAAGTTTGGTCAAAAGCACAAAAAGGGATAAATGATAGGTGATCAGGAGCAAAGCTAAGAGCTCAATATTAAACGAATTGCACCAATCTTTAAAATACAGAATACACTATGCTATGTTTAATGAAGTTGATGGTAGAAAAATTATGCATTAGAGTTGAAAATGCACAAATCTGAAGTTTATAAGTAAAAAAGAACTAGAAATCAATCATTATTTATTTTAAACTTATAACATGTAGCAAAATTTTAATGGCGTCATGGATAAAACAGCTAAGGCCAGGGAATGAAAAAAAAAAATAAAGTCAAGCGGTTAAGGCTGACTAAAGCTAAAATTAGAGGGCTTAAGGTTAAAGAAGACTTAGGTTACCTTAGCGCTGACGTTAATCAGAACGTGACGCTTCCTTTCCGCGAGAGACTCGAAGGATCTCCACCAATCCTGTAAATCCTCTTCCACAGCTCTGTCCACCATCCTGGTCAGGTTTCTCTCCAGCCTGCACAATCACACACATCAGAAATTCACTCGCAATATGCAAAATAGTCGTAAATACCCTTTCATAATACCCATGTATGTATGCATGCATGTGTGAAGATTATTGAAGCACTTCGAGAACTTTTTTAAGCAACCTTTTTTTTTTTTAAATTCAGTTTGACTATGGTTTCAACTATATTTTAAAAACAAATTTTATGGCATCTATTTCCATAGATTTAGCTATGAAAAATAGTATTAAGCTGTGAGCCATTAGCAATTTTCAGTAGAACTCACTAGAGATGCCTTTTCTTAATATAAGCTTCTAGGTTTGTTAAAATTTGGGTAAAAACATTAGATGGAGAGAAGAAACATGCTTATAAAAAATTGTCTATACTTACGCTAAAATTGCAGGGTCATCGCTTTTTAGTTTATTGGCCAGAATGTTATCAGTTACTTCAGAAGTCTCTTCAAAAATGTCGTTGTTGTCCCTGCGACCTATAGGTGTGCCTGTACATCAGTCAGGATGTTAGCTGGACTGTCTTGTCGTGGTAGGAAGGATGAACTACTTACGGGCTATGACACGACCAGCCGTGAAGTTGGGGAGGCCCGTTGAGAATACGAGTAGGTAGCATACCAACAGGTACATTAACCGGCTCATCTTTCTGAAACAGCAAGTATTTGTTATACCTCTTTAATATAATCTGGTAGGATTGGTGGGAATCCAAATGAAAGGAATCTGAAAACAGAATGTTTCCCCCTAAGTATATACTTTGCATATATTTTTCGACGATATATTTGTCCATCTATCTGTTTTTATACAGCTAAATTTGCATACCTTACTAAAATATTAACTAGATTTATGTAATAGGCGCGAACAATGTCTTACATTGTTATGTAATTTACTCCAATACAATAGTAGATCGGTTTGGAGATTAATTTGACAAACCGCTATAATGGTTCACCACCAATAACCTAAGCCTTCTCATTTAATGTTCTTTATTAACGCAGTATGATTTTCAGAGCAATTTATAACATAGGAAACATATAAATGCCGAAAAGTGAAATTTATTCGATTGATAACAACCAAACATACCTAATGTGCAAATATGTAGGCAACAATAGTAAAACCTCTCATCAGCGACCTAACTGATGAACGCCCACCTCCAAGAGCAGCTAATTTAATATAAAACGAAGAATGACTCCTCTTTTTGAATTCAACCTGATTATTTTGAAAATATTTGAAAGCCTATTGTGATAGTAATCAATAACCCTATTTCTAATGAGAGACCATTTCCAGGAGTTACCAGGGATATCCATGTTTTTTGGCATTCTTCCATTCCAGTTTTCACCGTATTTTCTTCAATATATGCTTGAGAAAAAATATATCAACTTATGTAGGGTAAAGCAGGTTTGAATATCTTATCTAAGAAAACTTTTGTTTACGATTCAACTTCCTCTTTTTCAGACTTAAGTAAACAAGACTAAAGATCAACACGACAAAACTGATATTCTCAAGAACTTAACAAATCCTCAAGTTTTTTATTTTAAATAATCATAACTTTATCAAAAACTATGCGCTATTTAACGTTTTCAAAAGTAAAAAATAGGATTTTAAAAACAAATACACCTATCCCCCGATTTAAACGGCACTTTTTTTACACGTTTTCGCTTTTACACGGTTTATCAAATAAGTTTTTTTTTTGTTTTTATCGCACTATACTAAATGCTACTGTGATTGAACACATGCGCTGTGTACACATCTCACAAGGAATTCCGAGCTTATGTGCTGACTACATATTTTAACCTGTCAATGCATTTTATTTTTATTTCTGTGTACACCTATCCCCCGATTTACACGTTTTTCTCAGGAACGTATCTACCGTGTAAATCGGGGGATAGGTGTACAACAAGTGCTAATTATTTTTTCTGTAATTAACCTGTCTTTAGCGGCCACCCTGACAATTAAGATAAAATGGATGGAGTACTACCGGTTCAACTTCATTTATGAAACCAGCATAAGATATTAAAGCCCACGTACAGAAGAAGTATTTAAGAAAAAGTTAATATATGTTTCCTTTATATAAAATAAGGAATTAGTAGTAGATATTGTAAATC
Organism: Cordylochernes scorpioides; assembly: GCA_030710605.1. Taxonomy (NCBI): domain Eukaryota; kingdom Metazoa; phylum Arthropoda; class Arachnida; order Pseudoscorpiones; family Chernetidae; genus Cordylochernes; species Cordylochernes scorpioides. The sequence continues at coordinate 16,439,337 of CP092865.1, forward strand.
TATATACAGTAGAACCTTCCTTTAGCAGACACCTCTCTACAAAGAACGGTTTTCATTTGTAAAATTACCATTTTTGCTATTTAGCAACTCTCCGGTAAGAGGACACCTCTCGCAAAAGAACACTTTGGCTCTGTAATTAGGTGTCCTTTACAGAGAGGTAGTTCTACTGTAGATATATTGTAAATATTTAAAAGGAATAAAAGACTTAACAGATCAATTTAAAAAACGATAATTATTGATGTTTTAATATGAAATAAATTCTATATGTTTATCATAAGATGCTTCAATTCTCATATACATGAGGGAATAGAGACAAAATTAAAATTTATATTTAATGAATTATAAACCAACCAAAAAAGATTGATTGTGTTTATATACGTATATATAGATTTAGACAATGTATGTGTTTCTTATATTCATATTTAATCCAATATACCTTTTACAAAAGGTCAGCATTGGTATCACTATAAAAGGAAAACCCAAAAATGCAATATAACAGCAGTATGGTAGATTAAACTTGCGAAACCGCTGGAAGGGTTTACCACTGATGAGCCTGGCCCTCCTATTAATTTTTCATTGCAGTAAGGGCAATAGAAAATTGTTTAATTTGTAAAAGAATCATACGCATCAATAAGAGTTACGGATTCACACATTTATATAAATAAATTCACCTCCATAAATAAATAACACTAAATTTGAAGAAATCAATGTTAAATTCTTTTTATCACGAAAGATGTTGAGAGTTATTTTGGAACAAGTCTTCTACAGACAAATTAAAAGGCAGAGAGAGAATTATCGTAATATTTAAAGTTTTTCTGACCATTTTTTTAGGGCGCATCCATTTTTTTTCACAAACAATTAAATAACTTATAGTGCAATATAATATAATGCGGCTTGTGATTGTTAAACGACATTTTAAACTATCCCGCATGTGTTTCTTTTCAACGAAAAATCAAAATTTATTTCAAGGAGAAGTAAATTCTGATTTTTCGTTGAAAAGAAACACATGCGGGATAATTTTCAAATGTCGTTTTACAAACAATTAAATGTAGAGAGGACATGATTAAGTGAAATTTAATTTAACTGTATAGAAGAGCTAAAAATAAAAATAAAAGCGAAAGATTAAAAATAAAAGTTAAAAAAAAAAACTTTGCTAGGTATCGCTTAAAAAGAACAACCTAGCTTATGATATTTATAACAATAAATAATATATGTGAAGGTTATTTACATATTAAAACAAAGTTTACAATGAGGGATTCGATCCCAGTTCATGGCTGTCGGGAATCGAGGATTTTAAGCACTCGTCCTCCGACTTTAAAAAAATAAAACCTTATATTGAAATGCTACCCACCTTGAATATCAAACAAGCCAGACAAAACCTTCTCAAGAACAATATACCCAAGGACCTGAGGACCCAACGACATCAATATAAATTATAATTATAAATCAACCCCTGTACATAACCATCCCACACAGTATATTGTATATATGATAATCTAGGTTGCTCTTTTTGAGCGGCACCTTATTAAAGTTATTTGGAACTGGAATATCGAAATGCTATTAAATTATACTATTGTCTCGAGCCGTTACAGTAACTGTGAACAGAGAACTCTGAAATGTGGCTGACTAACGGTGCAATGACACCCTACCTTTCCATGGAGGACAAGACACCACCACTATTAAAACTATTAGGAAATTTTAAAATAAAAACATAAAGCCTCCAGGGAAAAGTTTCTTTTAAAAATATGTTTCATTTAAAAAATACCTCGAGCTTTCGGGCAAGTAAGCCCTTCTGCGGGAGAAAATACTTAACATGATTATACATACATTTTTATTTTAATATATTGATTCAAGGGAGTGCACCTATCCCACGATTTACACGGTAGATACGTTCCTGAGAAAAATGTGTAAATCGGGGGATAGGTGTACACAGAAATAAAAATAAAATGCATTGACAGGTTAAAATATGTAGTCAGCACATAAGCTCGGGATTCCTCGTGAGATGTGTACACAGCGCATGTGTTCAATCACAGTAGCATTTAGTATAGTGCGATAAAAAAAAAACTTATTTGGAAAACCGTGTAAAAGCGAAAATGTGTAAAACAAGTACCGTGTAAATCGGGGGATAGGTGTATTAGGAAATTTGTAAATATTAACTAACATTTAAGTACAATTTCACTTTCACTTAATTCTAAAAAATCAATTACTTACTCTAATACTCTAATATATTATAATAGAAACAAAGATAATCAAACGATAGAAATTATCAGGATCTCGGTAAATAAACGCGAACAAACAAACACATAAATAAACATTCCTTTTACATAAAATCTTAGAAAACAGATTATTATTATTTTTTATAGAGAGATATTTTATATATTAATTTAAACTATTTTCAAAATTTAATATTCACTAAAGTATATTTTAAATGCATTTTGAAAATATTATCTTGTGAATTAGCGAATATTTATAAAATTAAACTCATAATAAAGTTTATATAAAAAAGGGCGTACCTGGATCTGTGAAAGAAAAAAAAAACTATTTTTTTCTCAAAATATTTCGAGAGATCGCTTCCTCTCTATAAATTTATTGCACAATCTATATATATATATATATATAAATGAATGTCTGTGTGTGTGTGTTCTCTATAGATTCAAAAACCATACATCCAATCGCCTTGAAATTTTGGCATATTATTAGGTATATCCCCGGAAAGGTTTTCGAAAAATAATTTCTTGAATATCTTGAATATCCTTAGAGTTATTTGCAGATTTGTAGCTTTAACTCGCAAGCAGAGCCACCTTGCGACGGAGATAGGCTTAGGTCTGCCCCACCCCGTGATGTAATCGTCCGGCCGCCGGCCGGATGGACAGTCCAAGTACCCACCGACCAATCAGAGGGGTCAAGATGTCCTGGCGCGCGAAAGCAGAGTTGGTTACACAGCTGTGCCAAGTAGACAAGAAAAAAAGCCTCGCGGGGACATGATTTCATTCAACTTATCGAGTATTTTCAAGGGACCGGGAAAAAATGTTCATTAGATAAAATGTGATTTTGTAGGAAAGCCAGAATTCAGGAAGGCCAAAATTCAGAATGACACGGCACACAGGGACCGGGAAAAAATGATCATTTTATCGAGAGATTCAAATATACGAGTTTCAAATTATCAAAATATATCTATTTTTTTCGATTAATTTTCAAGGGACCGGGAAAAAATGTTCACTAGATTAAACGATGATTTTTTAATGTAGAAAATTTGGAAAGCCAAAATTCAGAATGACACGGCAAACAGGGACCAGGAAAAAAATGATCACTTTATCGGGAGATTCAAATTTACGAGTTTCAAATTATCAAAACATATCTATTATTTTTTTATAAGCTTATAGAGATTTGCTTTAACAAATGTTCGTTAGACAAACCTTTACTCGGGTAAAACCCGGGCAAAGCCGGGTACATCCGCTAGTAAATTGATAAAAAGGGAGCAATCTCTCGAAATATTTTGAGAAAAAATTGTGTTTTTTTTTTCCTTTACAGTTCCAGGTACTCTCTTTTTTATATATAAGCACTAGCCGAATGACCCGGGCAACGCCCGGGTTTTACCCGATTAAATGCTTTTATTCAAATACTATTCGTTACAATTATAAATTGACGCCGTGGATGTCATTCTTGTGAAACGTCCCGCTCCAAACTTTGTGTCTGAGAAGCGATATTTTTATAGAGAGATGGTCTGGCTTTGTGTCTTCTCCTCGAATGAATGTTTTTTTTTAGAATTTTGTTCCTGCATACTAAAAATGAACTGGCTTCACCCGTGGTCTCTGCTTTTTGGAATTTTTCCGGATATAATTTTGTATCTGAAAATCAAATATGATACAGCAATATTGTCATAATCATTTTCTGACAAAAAAAACAACTATTTTTGCCCAGAACCTGTCAATTTCAATTTTTCTTGGCTAAAAATGCGACAAATATATCTTCCATATTTTTTCTATGTCCTGTTAAAACACGTTTTACATGTACATTAGGTCAGCTGATATTACCTCCCATCTTCACCGCTAGAGGCGCTGCTTGCGAGCGAAAGAGCAAATTTGCAACTCAAATTTGCAAATAACTCGAAGAATATTCGGGATAGAGACCTGAAATATTCAATATGAGTTTTTCCTGATTCTACTATACATACTGCTAAAATTTCAGTAATATTAGTTACGTATTTTACGTATATTACGTAAAAGCATTCCATTCACAAAAGCAAACGATGACAGAATTGATGTCTCTGATACTTGTATATTTAATGGAAATTGGCTTTTGACTCAAATCATAATAAAGTATTAAACACCGTGTTTTTAAATCATTAGTATTGATATGCTGTGGTAAAATTTATCATTCGAAAAATATGTATCTTTTTTCAATTGATTAAAAGAAAATCTCATTGAAGAAAAAAATATATAAGGCGATTAGTCACTAAAGATAGTTAAAAAAAAATACAACACAAGTGGTAAAATATTTCATTCAAGATTGTGAAAATAAAGTAGCTAAAAAAGATGCAGCCTATTGTAATCAAATCTTCGATCGGCCCAGCTTGCGAAAAGGTCAGTACAATCGAAACCAACATACTTTTGAAAATTCTTGAAAGATGTGGCACCGAGTACAAAGTAGAAGAAACTCCTTCAACAAAGAAACAAACTCGCGAATCCCCATCAGATTCAACATCACGTAGCCAAAAGACACCAAGAATGGAAGTTGTCTCACAGCATAATGAAAACGATGTCTTCATGAACGAGGTAACTGAAGTCCCTCAAAAAACGTCCGCAGCTACCCCTCCTCAGGTTAACGAAGAAAACATTGATGAAGATGGTGCTTGGACAACAGTTACACATGCAAAAAAAGCCAAGAATACCACCTGTAATAGCAGAAAATGTAACAGACTGGAAGTTGCTCTGCCAAGAGCTGAAAGACCTGTGCACAGATAAATTCCAATGTACGATCTCAGGAAATAAGCACATTATCAAGGCCAAAAATATTTCAGACTTAAAAAAAATCAGGGAATACGTTAAAAAAAACAAAGGCGGCTACTCTTATAGACTCCAAGAAGAAAAACCGCCGCTCAAAGTGGTATTAAAGGGCGTGACAACAGCCTACAAGACTGAAGATATAGCAATAGAACTTGCAACAATGGACTTTACCGAGACCTCTGGGAAGAGACTTCATAGACAATCAACTAAAAGGCCAATGAATATAGTACTGGTAGAATTACCGAAAAATGAACATAACAAGAAAATTTACTGAATAACTGAACTTCTCTATCAGAAAATTGTAGTAGAATCTTTCAGAACAACAAACCGTGTAACTCAATGCTTCAACTGCCAGGGTTTCGGGCACGGTCAACTTAACTGCTTCCTGAAACCAAAATGCGTCAAGTGTGCCGAGGAGCACCATTCGAAGGACTGTCCAAGAAAGTCAAGACAACTTCCCCCAAAGTGTGCAAACTGCGAAGAAGCGCACACAGCCAATTACCGCGGATGCCCTAAGTTTCCAAGAGTACATCAGCAACAGCCAAGATACCCTGGTCAGTAAAAACCTAACAACCCAATTCCGATTTCAAAAAGATCTGAAACACTGCCGAAAATTGTAGAACAACAAAACAAAAGCAATGCTGAGGTTGCGACAAGAAAAACTTCTCGTTCTGAGACTAAGGACCTATGTGAAAAATTGATGCAAGTAATCAAAACATACCTACAATGAATTGAAAATTACCTTTTAAAATTATTGCTTGGAATTGTAACGGAATCAGATCAAAGAAAGACGAATTATTGCACTTTTTAGAAGATAACTCAATAGACATTGCTCTGCTCAGTGAAACTCACCTTAAACCCTCAATTGATCTAAAGTTCAGGAACTATCAAACCATTAGAACTGACCGAATTACAGGAAAAGGTGGGGAAACAGCCATCATTATAAAATCCTTTTTTAAATATAAAAATATGCCGTTTCATACTTCAAACTTGGAAAATACTTCAATTTTGATAAAACCAGATGGAAAAACCCTCTTGCAAATATCAGCAATTTATAAGCCTGATGCACCATTATTGGAAAATGATTTGAACCAACTGATAAAACACAACCACGCAATAATCGTTGCAGGAGACTGGAACTCCAAACACCCTCTTTGGGGTTCAAGAACTTCTAATAACAGCGGAATCGTGCTGCACAATTTCTCTGAAAGAGAAAGCCTCGACATTGTCGCACCTTCGTCACCTACGCATTACAGTCCACTCGGCAATCCCGATTTTTCCTAGACTTCGCTGTTTTTAAAAACATTCCCTGGACCCCAAAGGCCAGAACCACCGACGATTTATCATCTGACCATCTCCCTGTAATCTTTGAATTGAATTGTCCAAAGGATGAATTCACAACCCAGCTCAGCCGAGTAACTAATTGGGTTCATTTTCAACAAGATCTAATCTCCACCATGCCCCCCAGACTCCCCTTGAAAACTGAAGTAGACATTGATTCAGCAGTTGGAATTTTAAACGAGAAAATTAATAATAGCTACTCGAAAAACACCATAGTCTCATATTCCAAATTAATAAGGAACCCAAAAACCAAAGCCTTAATAAGGGAGAAAAATAAAGCTCGGAAAAGATGGCAATCAACCTGGGATCCAGCTCATAGAGCTACTTACCTCAATCTTCTAGGAAAGGTAAACCAAGCCCTTGAAGCAGAGAAATCTGAAAATTGGAATAGTTTTTTAAGCAAACTTGAATCGAGCCCAACAGACTTCTGGAAAAAAACAAAACCCATTAGGAAAAAAACTGACAAAATCACTAGTTTAAATGCAAATGGAAAAACCTTGCTGACCGACAAAGAAATTGGAAATGATCTTTCAGAGCATTTTTCCGAACACTTTTCCAAGGTGGAGGATGAGGTTTCGTCTTACCTAACAGATAACACTTGCTAACATCCCCAAGAGAATATACTATCAATGACAACGCCAAATGAAGTCAAGGAAGTGATTAAAAACCTAGGTAATCACAAAGCTCCAGGCCACGACAATATTATACCGCAAATTACTAAAAACCTCCCCATCAAATGGATAGTTTTCCTCGCTGGGATCTTCAATGCTGCATTATACCTGTGCTACTTCCCGAAGACATGGAAACATGCCATTATTATAACCATTCCGAAAAAATCACCTGTCAAATCACCTGAAGATCTCAGACCATTCAGCCTTCTCTCTACCATCGGTAAGGTATACGAGAGGATTGTTCTTCGCAGATTGCAGACATACATGGATTCTATTAACTTTATCATTCCTCAACAATATGGATTCAGAAAAGGACACTCCACTACCATCAGCAAATCACAGTAATAGACTACATCCAAATAAGAAAGTCCCAAAAGGAGGCAGTAGGTGCTGTTTTTCTAGACTTTACCAAAGCCTTCGATAGAGTATGGCATGATATATATATATGGTTTGATAACAAAAACAACAAAAAATCAATTTCCAAGGGATTTTATCAAATTCTTGAAAAGCTATCTCCAGGACAGGACCTTTTCAATTAAGCAAGGGAATTATATAACCACGGCAAAACCAACCCAGATTGGAGTCCCTCAAGGCTCTATCCTTGGACCCTACCTATTCAACATCTACATCAACGATTTCCCTCCACATCCAAAATGTCAAACAAAACTTTTTGCAGATGACGCAGCAATTTTAGCAAACTCCAAATCAATAGAAATAATAACTACACAACTCCAAAATAACATAAAGAGTATAATCAAATGGTGCAATGATTGGAAATTAGACATTAACCCAAAAAAGTCACAGGCAATAATTTTTCCTCCACTAGACAATAAAAAATTCAAGCCACAATCCATCCTAAAGGTAAACCAGAGCCCTATTAACTGGACTGACAGCGTTAAATATCTTGGAGTTACCTTAGACTCCAAGTTGAAATTCAACATGCATGTCAAAAATATTATAAAGAAAGCAAAAATCGCAAAAATAATATAATCAAGTCTGTTCAACTATAGAAGCAAATTGACTACAAAGCAAAAGTTTACTCTATACAGAAGTTGTATCCTCCCGATAGTAACATACGCACTCCCAGTTTGGTGCAAATATATTACAACCACAGACAAAAATAGGATAAACGCATTCATGAGAATCTGCCTTCGGACAAGTATAGGAGCTCCATTCAACCTATCAAACAAGAAACTGAAGGAGGACTTGAACCAACCCGATCTAGAAAATATGTACCAAACTTCCGTTAAGAAATTATACCTTCAAATGCAAAATTCAAATAATCCAACCATACAAGATATTCTACAAAATAAAGGAGATATCAATCCCCAATTCCGACGACCCGGCCCTGACACTTAGTTAAGAGCTCATTGCCCAACAGCTGCCCTCCTGCAAGGTCCGGGGGGACCATCTCTACTCCACGCCATGTGTAAATAGCCAGGACAAGGTGACTCGCGAGCTGTGCTCGAATGTAACACCTTTAAATTGAGACGAAATATATTTATAAATAAATAAATCATTAGTATTAATAAATTAAATTTAATTGTCATCTATCGTCAAAATTTTACACAAATAAATTTACTGGCAATGCGCTTCTTTTAAATATCATCAAATATTATCTCTACAGATAGGTCTTTAGAGATAATATTTGATGATATTTAAAAGAAGCGCATTGCCAGTAAATTTATTTGTGTAAAATTAGTATATCTATATATCTTTATTTTTAAAATAATTATATACTAGCGGATGTGTACCCGGCTTCGCCCGGGTTTCATCCGAGTGAAAGTTTGCCTAACGAATATTATATATTATGAAGTATAATAAACAATGTTAAAGATTAGTTTTAATTATTAATCAAGATTGTGTGTGAATATGTGAGAAAGATGTAATATCGTTGTTGTTTTCTTGGCCGACTGTTTTACATATGGTGTTATCTTAAAATTGCTTGTTTTGAATATTTTTTTAGATTGAGTTGAATGAATTGCTGAATTTTTTTTTTTTTTTGTATTTATATATAAACTAGACGAATGGCCCGGGCAACGCCCGGGTTTTACCCGAGTGTGTATATATTTTTAAAATGTTTTAATTAAAATACTATTCGTTACAATTATAAATTGGCGCAGTGGATGTCTCTTTTGTGAAACGTCCCGCCCCAAACTGTGTGTGTCTTGAAAATATAAAAATAAAAATGTGAACGGAAAAATATGTCCAGGGTAGCCTAATGGTCATGGCATCTGCCCGGTAAGCGGAAGGTCGTGGGTTCGATTCCCATCCCTTGACACTTTTTTATTTTATCCATTCTGACCGAAATCTATCCGTGAACTTCACACAGTGAACTTCACACAGACAGAATAAGGCAATTATATAAGTAGATAATCCAAATTGTGCCTTATCACACACTAATTTTTTTTTGGCTTTATTACCTTGTGTTTATAATCTATGACGTAATGCCGGCGGCGCGCGCCCGTTGGCTGCCGGCGAGCACGTGACCTCCCTGTGCGCGCGCATCCGTGACAGCGATGAGGAATTGAGGAAAGACGGTCGTGACTATATATATTAATAACTAGCGGACGTACCCGGCTTCGCCCGGGTTTTACCCGAGTAAAAGTTTGTCTAACGAATTTCTCGATAAAGTGAACATTTTTTCCCAGTCCCTTGAAAAATACTCGATAAGTTGAATAAAATCAATATTAATTGGTTCCCTCGGTAAATGGAAGTTAAAGGAATAGTATCTTGCCTTGGAATTGTATCATTATTCTTGTATGGATGTACCCGGCTTCGCCCGGGTTTTACCCGAGTAAAGGTTTGTTTAACGAATCTCTCGATAAAGTGAACATTTTTTCCCGGTCCCTTGAAAAATACTCGATAAGTTGAATAAAATCAATATTAATTGGTTCCCTCGGTAATTGGAAGTTAAAGGAATAGTATCTTGCCTTTGAATTGTATCATTATTCTTGTCTCAAATAAATTGCCGTGTCATCCTGAATTTTGTCCCTCCTAATTTTCTACATTACAAAATCATTGTATCATCATGATAATATTTAGAGCAGATTGTTGAATTATAACAGATAAATTAGAATATTTATCTTGATTATTTCTAGGCGAAAAGTTATTTCAAAAATTTTATTTGCTAGAAACCTTCCCAGTACTATACTAAATAACTTCCCAAAGTTTCATGGCGATCCAATGAGTGGTTTGGTCAGGCATAAAGGACAAACAAACAAAAAAACAGACACACATACATTCATTTTTATAGTGTGGCTCACCTGGGGCGCGCGACCTGCTGCGTGCTTCACTGCAAAACACCTCGAAGAAGATGGAAGATTGATCCATCGAAATATCGGTAAATAAATAATCTTATTTAAATCCAAAATAAGCCTTATTTTTAAAATAATAATAATTATTATTATCATTAGATAATGATAATGATCATAATGATGATGCACGCGCATCCGTGACATGAGGAATTGAGGAATTGATTGAGGAGGAAAGACGGTCGTGACTATATATGTTGATAAAATTAACTCTGTTGATTTTTTTTTGTATTTAATCGATAACAGCGAAGTTACGCATGTTAAAGTTAGGAACAATATTTTGATGTCAAGCAAAACCTGCTCCATCTCGTTTTACATAAATGTTGAAAATTTGGTCGAAATTGATGCATTGTAACGAAAGTTTTTAGTGAACAACACTTATGAAATTTGCATTTTATTAATATAGATAATTTCATTATCCGCTCAGCTTCCCAAAATTTAATCTACAGGGATCTACAATTCTTGGACTGCCTTCATTCAATGCCACACTGCCCTATTGAATCTAACAAGAAACAAACCGGTCACTTGGTGAACTGGTTCACTAAGGATATCAAGACAGACTCCTAAACTACAGGACAGCCCAGGTAGTTGGTGATCTATGTATATACTCCAGGAGCCTGGATTACATATATGTTAATAATAAATTATACGAGTGCATTTTTACCTTAGGGTATATTTATATAATCAAATGATAAGGGAAAATTTGGATAATAGATTATAAACACAAGGTAATAAGATCAAATCCATATAAATAAATAGTGTGTGATGTTTCAGTAACAACGTTGTTACCAAAACGTCACACACTAATTATTTATTTGGATTTGGTCTTATTACCTTGTGTTATATAATCAAATGTAAATTCGAAACTATTTTAGACGCGTATGATTATTTTTAAAAATAAAACAATTTCTATTATCCTTGCTGCAATGGAAAAATTAATGGGAGGGCCTGGCCAATTTTCCCATTTCAGTAAGGCCAGTAGAAATGGTTTTATTTTTAAAAAGAATCATACACGTCTAAAATAGTTTCGAATTTCCATAACAGATGGCGCGCAAATGCATCATAATTTAATCAAATGTGTTGTTTTTGAAATGTGCCATTTGTGATTATAATTGTAAATTAATCTGGCTTTGCCATCGTTCCATCCCTCCCGATGAATGTTTGCCCTACAAATGGTGAATCCACAATTATAATTTAGCATGCTTATATCTTATTTTCTCTCTCTAAAATAAATAATTATAAAATTTTAAAAATAAAGCACAGAATTATTATAGTAATAATGGTACAGTAGAACCTCTCTTTAGCGGACACCTCTCTACAAAGGACAGTTTTCATTTTAAAAATTACCATTTTTACAATTTAGTAACTCTCCGGTAAGAGAACACCTCTCTCCCTAAAGAACACTTTGGCTCTGTAATTAGGTGTTGTCCTTTACAGGGAGGTTCTACTGTAAATTAATTCGATTCCTCATGGCTACTAATTAGAGATAATGACCTGTCTATAGCGCCCCCTCTTGGGACTCACCAAAATAGGGTGCTATAGACAGGTCACTTTTAATGTAAATCGCATCGTACTGCGTATTTAAAATCGGGCGCTATAGAGAGGAAGGCGCTATTTAGAGGGGGCGCTATAGACAGGTTTGACTATATATAATTTTTGCTGAAACAATATTCGACTGGCAAACATTCACTAGTGGAGAAGCAGGGCGAAACTGGCTGCTTGTCTTTATTCACGACTAATGGACCAAAAGAAGACGACTTTCTAGATCTACTATTTCGTTTCTGCACCAAGCACACCCGTCACTATGCACCGTGGCTATAAGTCGAGCAAGCAGAAAGCCACCAATGCTGCACGAAGGTGAGATTCCCCGGGTTAGGAGGTGGAGAGGGCAGAAAGAAAAAAAAAACAAAAATATTTTTATTTTGGAAAGTATCAATGGCTGGAAGTGGGGAAAAGAGAGAGAGATTGAGATTGAAACTGATTTATTACAATGTCCATATAGGAGAGAGAGATTTATAACCCAGGTTGCTGGAGCATAGAACGCCAACTACACGGGGAGTACAGCTCACTAGTATGGACTAGTGTTGAGCGCTTTTATTCGCATCCAGGAAAAAAATGATTTTCCATGGTATAGTAGTAACTAAAGGTAACTCAGGTGGCTGGAGCGTATCCTTAGATCGCCAACTAACCAACTAAGGGTACAGAAAAAAAAGAGAATTTCGAAATCTAGTTTAACATATTTTAAATTAAGAAAACTCAAATTCAGGTATATAAGTCAATTTTTTATATATATATAAAAAAAAAAAAAAAAGTCATGGCGACCAACCAATGAAAATGAGCAGGCGACAAGCCACCTGACCCTATTGTGACGTCACAAAAATAGACAAATCAACGGGCACCGTCAAATTTTAAAACATTTTGCCCTCTAACAGTGAAATCATTAGAGAAAGTTTTTGGGACAATCTCGTCTTCAAGCTATCTAGCAAATTAAAAGAGTGACTTCAAATAGTACGTTTACAACAGATGCCAGTAACAGACTTAAGAAGTCAGGATCCTCCACTGATTCTGTCAAAATAATAGTACTCTGGCAAACATCCACTCGGAAAGAAGCTGGACGAAATCAGCAGTTGGTGTATGATAATTATGAACATTTAATATCCCCATATTATGCAAATTGTTTGTTATTTATCTAATTACAGGGTTTGAACAAATTGCCTTCATATTAATATTTATTCAGTATATATATACAAAATTTTCAAATGTTTCTTTCTGTAATTTTGATTCTTCCTTCTCAGAAGTCCAACCCCGACTCTACATGGCGGGCGGGAGAAGCAGCACAAGTAAGGGACTGCCCTGTAGGATGAAGTACGGTGTTTTGAGTTCCGAGCCGCTACGGTAACCGTGAACAGGGAACTCTGAAATGTGGCTGCCTAACGGGGCAATGGCACCCCCTTCCCCTTTTCTATGGAGAGAATTTATGAACAAGACACCCCCCCCCCCCCCCCCCCCCATCAGTAATTTTTATGGAGAAATAGCCAAATTACCCGGGCAACGCCCGGGTTTTACCCAATTAAATGTTTTTAATTCAAATACCGCCGTGGATTTCACTCTTTTGAAACGTCCCGCTCCAAGCTTTGTGTGTTTTAAAATATAAAAATAAAAATGTAAATTTTCACAAAAATATTTTAAAATTCTATTATTTTGATTTTCAAATACTATTCGTTACAATTATAAAATGGCGCCGTGGATGTCACTCTTGTGAGACGTCCCGCTATATAAGTCGGTGGATGAGAGTGCAACACCCTCGATTCCCGACAGTCATGAACCGGGATTGAATCCCGCGTTAAAATTTGTTTAATAGGTGAATAACCTTCACATATTATTCATTGTTCAATTATCATGAACTAGGTTGCTCTTGCTGAACGGTACCTATTAATGTGATTTGAACCAGGCGAACGTCCCGCTCCAAACTTTGTGTCTGAGAAGCGATATTTTTAGAGAGAGATGATATGGCTTTTTGTCTTCTGCTTGAATGAATGTTTTTTCTGTTAGAATTTTGTTCCTGCATACTAAAAATGAACTGGCTTCACCCCTGGTCTCTGATTTTTGGAATTTTTCCCGATATAATTTTGTATCTGATAATCAGACATTTTGTTTCTATAGTAACAGTGTTTCTAAGATAATGACAGCGATCCTTTAGAAGCTGTGTAAATTCGTATTCCACCACTTATTACTAATATTATTATTTACTTTAAGTGAATTATGTGCTGCCTCAATCAGTATGTTCGTAAGTTCTTTTACCGTTTGATCAATCATTTCTGGTGTATCCACTATATCTAGTAAGTTTTCAATTTTTTCTCGTACAGTACTGTTAATTCTCTGACTAAAACTTAACCAGTTCGCATTTTTCTCAATAAAGTTCCAAGTGGAATAATATTTTTTCTGAACTAAATTGTTCGTTTGTATATATTTCAAAAGATATAGCTACATGATCTGAAATTTGCGATATCTGCTTTGTCTTCCAATTTCTGATCGCCGCAATTGCCTGTTTATTTGTTTGTGTGAGATCAATCACACTTGCATCACGACACGTGGAAGTTTAATTATTATGGATAGTTAAGTTTATTTCATCTATGATAGGGATCAGTCTATGTCCATTATAATTTTTCCTAATATCATACCATAACGGAGCTCTGGCATTGAAATCGCCGCAAATTATCACCGGTATATGTAAATTTGTATTGATTAACTTCTTCATAAATTCCTCGTGCTCATTTTTCATTGAATTCGGATGTATATAAATGTTGGAAAGATATATTTTCTTACTTTTTGTTTGTATGGTTATAGTTGTAGCGAATGAGTTAGTGAATTCTGTACTTAATTGAATTTTTAAGCTGCTATTTCTTACAATTATTGCCGTATTTATATTGGGACTGTTCATCAATTGATATTTTGTACAAGGTCCTGGAAATATTACCTCCTCTTTGATTATATAAGGTTCTTGTATCATTACTATATCTGCATTTCTAATTTCATCAGATGCACAAAGCTCACTTATGCAATTTTTGCTCTTTCTGGTATTTTGTGAATAATTTTGATTTTGTCAATATATAGTTTTCGCCCCATCATTCTGGAAGTTTATTATTGGCCCGCATCTTCTATATGTGTAGAATAGTCTGTTCTTTGTATTATAATTTGCATCTCTTTTTTATATATTGGGCAGTCTTGGCTATTCGGTTTATGCTCCAAATCTCTATTTCTAAAATGTGGATGTTTGACGCAGTTGCAGCCTTTAATTGTAGTCGAGCATTCGTGTTCTCCCTCTAACTCTAAGTGCTGACGTGCTGCACACACACATACTGTGTTTGTATTTCTTCGCATAAAAATTTCGCGAAAATTTTTAATTTTCGATTTACACGTTTTTCTCAGGAACGTATCTACCGTGTAAATCGGGGGATAGGTGTATTCTCATGGAGTATGTTCTACTATATGTCATATATATTCGAGTAAATTTAGAGTTTTTAATTTTTACCTAATGAATAACTTTATTTTTTTTACACTGCATCTTGTCAAAAATCCTATTTTCCCAGTTGGTGCCCGTAATCAAAAGGATATAGGAAACATATAAAGGCAAAAGAGAATCATACCTATCCCCCGATTTACACGGTACTTGTTTTACACGTTTTCGCTTTTACACGGTTTTCCAAATAAGTTTTTTTTTTTGTTGTTTTTATCGCACTATACTAAATGCTACTGTGATTGAACACATGCGCTGTGTACACATCTCACGAGGAATCCCGAGCTTATGTGCTGACTACATATTTTACCTTGTCAATGCATTTTATTTTTATTTCTGTGTACACCTATCCCCCGAATTACAGGTTTTTCACAGGAACGTATCTACCGTGCAAATCGGGGGATAGGTCTACTTTTAAATGTGTAGATCCACGTATTGCATACGTATAGTTATATATTATCGATTTTTATTCATTTTATAAATATCTCTTTGTACATATTTACATACTTGCATCAGTTTCATATATGTATATATGTATCTATGTATGTGGAAAGTCTATGATGTCACCGTTGTTCTAATTGTTGAAACCAAAGATACATGCAATCTTCCATTTCATTTGTATGAAGAGTATGAAGATAAAAAATAGTACACCTATCCCCCGATTTAAACGGTAGATACGTTCCTGAGAAAAACGTGTAAATCGGGGGATAGGTGTATATTAAACTGTCAAATCTGAATAGGTGTTCGCCCCCTCATGAATCAGAGCCTTCCAATATTCTTTTCAACATAGGTAGTATAGAGTAGAATATCGCATTTTAGTATAGTGCGATAAAAACAAAAAAAAAACTTATTTGGAAAACCGTGTAAAAGCTAAAACGTGTAAAACAAGTACCGTGTAAATCGGAGGATAGGTGTATTTACACACACAATGATTATTTAATATGCTTTTAATTATTATATTACACTAATAGAAATTCTTTGAGGTCGCGGGTCATCTGTTTTTTTTTTTTTTTTTTTAAAGGAGACAGAAGCAATTCTGTTCACACTTGGTTATATCAGGTATCTTTAATAAATGTCACTGTGTATCAAATATATATCAGAGTTATTGTCTGAATCCCGATATACATTCTAAAAGGTACAACTTCCTTTTGTCTATAAGTATATATTCAGGTTTTATATTTTAGTTTACGCATCCTCTCTCTAAAAGTTTTTCTTTATGCATATATGTTCAAAAAAAAATTCCTAGATATCGATAAAAAGTAAAACTTGATTAAAGTTTTTCCATCTTGAAAAGGAAGTCAGAGGGTCGTCAAATGTATTTATAGTTACTAAATAGTTAATCCAATATTATTACCATACCAATGTGTTTTTGAAAAATAACACCAACATGCTTAATACAGTAGAACTAACTCTCTGTAAGAGACATCACCTAGTTGCAGAACTAAAGTGTCCTTTAAAGAGAAATGTCCTCTTACTTGAGAGTTACTAAATAGAACGACATTTGAAAATTATCCCGCATGTGTTTCTTTTGAACTAAAAATCGAAATTTATTTTAAGGAGAAATAACGATTATTTCTAACCTTAGGAATGAAGTATGAAAGGATGAATTGTGAAGAGTAATGATAAACGGAAAAAATTCCCATCCCTGGACACTTTATTTTCCGTTTATCATTACTCTTCACAATTCATCCTTTCATACTTCATCTCTAAGGTAGAAATATTCGTTATTTCTCCTTAAAATAAATTTCGATTTTTAGTTCAAAAGAAACACATATGGGACAATTGACAAATGTCGTTCTACAATTATAAGCCGCCATTATATTGTATTATAAGTTATTAAATAGTAAAAATTATAATTCGGCAATAAAAAAAAGGTTATTTGTAGAAATATGCCCTCTAGCCAAATTGTCGTCTCATGTAGTATCTTTATCAATTATTGTACAAAATTGTGTTTCCACATGTCATGGTGTTTATACAACTCGCTATATTACATGCTTGCATTTTTTTTTTAGAAAGTCATTGTACTTCATAAAAACAAGCGTAACTTGCTAACCTATCATTCATTGCACAAATTTTGCCAAGTTAGTGTTATTACGTTAATTCTAGTGGGGTGAGTTTTTTATTCTTATAATTTCTACGCCTTTAGAGTATGTTATTTGCTAATTAAAATATTAGTTTGTGTCGTTATATATATATAGAGGTTTTATAATATTTAAGGAAAGTTATAGAAAATTTTGATGTCGAATTGAGAGTATAATGTCAGCATAGCAAGCTATTACTGAACGATAAAGTAGAATTAACAGCGTGAACTTGTTATAACCCCCCCTATGTTGTTACTTAAAAAAAAAACTAATAGTAATATTTTTATAATTTGTTTTTAATTATCATTAATTTACAACTATCTTTCATATAAATTATATTTAATTCTACTTTTATATATATATATATAATTATTTATTATTATAACGATGTGATATATTTAAATTAGATTAATTTGTATCAAATAAATATGTAAATAAATACAGTAGAACTACCTCTCTGTAAAGGACAACACCTAATTGCAGAGCCAAAATGTCCTTTAGAGAGAGATGTCCTCTTACCGGAGAGCTATTAAATAGTAAAAATGATAATTCTACAAATGAAAACTGTCCTATATAGAGAGGTGTCCTCTAGCGCGAGTGTTCTCTAATGGAGTATGTTCTACTTTTTTTAACTCTCTATTCATATGATGAGGATCTTTCCTTTCTTTGCTCAAAGGTACAATGTTTCAGAATAAACTATTTATTTATGCTTTACATTTATATTGAGATAGCTGTTTGGCTATTTGTTCTTTCTGATGTAGTGAAACTTATACTATGTTGATACTCCATCTTCTCTTTTAAATAATCTATAAGACATTGAGAATGTTTCTTGATGTATTCTAAATATGTTCTTATAATATACCTATAAATAAAAAAAGACATATCCTGACCACGTTGTTCCACTAGATGGCGCTCTGCCATCAAAAAGTTCATGTGAACTCGGTCAGGATATATGTGTTTTTTGATTTTAATAAAAACACCTGACCTTTTTTATTATTATTTTTCACATACCTATAAATGATTATATAATACCTATAAATAATAAAGGTTGGCGTTCAGCCAGCTGAAATATTGGTAAAATAAATGATATTTTGATCCTGGTTCAAATTCACATTAATAGGTACCGCTCAGAAAGAGCAACCTAGTTCATGATAATTGAAACATTGAATAATATATGTGAAGGTTATTCACATATTAAACAAATTTTAACGCGAGATTCAATCCCGGTTCATGACTGTCGGGAATCGAGCGTGTTACCCTCTCATCCACCGACTATTTACTATTTTGATCCAATATATGCCTTTTTAAATAAATACCTATGAATGTAGCTGAATTTAGCCACATTAGAGTAATTCATCCTTTAAAAATAAATTACACTCATGGGGGCAAAACTTAAGGAAGTGGAAAGTCTGATGTCCGGGCGTCTGTTTTCTTTTAAGCAGACAGAGAAACTTGGTTATCTCGTGTATCTTCAATAAAGTTCACTGTAATATCTTTCAGAATTATTGTCTGAATCCCGATATTCATGCCAAAAGGTAAAACTTCCTTAAGTTTTGTCCATGAGTGTATCTTTCAGAGTTATTGTCTGACTCCCAATATATATGGTATAAGGTATAACTTCCTTAAGTTTTGTCCATGAGTGTATCTTTCAGAGTTATTGTCTGAATCCCGATATATACATGGTATAAGGTAGAACTTCCTTAAGTTTTGTCCATGAGTGTAGAAAAATGACTAGAATTCTACCGGAATCAATATTTACCGGTTTTTTAAAAGCATATTAGTATTAGTTACAATGAGGTCAATATTTGTAGAGTTGTCATTTTAATCATAAATCTTATCATTTTTTACTTGAATCTTTATATGTATAAAAATCTTTATAAACTAATTAATTCCCATCCCTGGACACTTTTATTTTTCCGTTTATCATTACTCTTAACAATTCATCATTTTATACTTCATCCCTAAGGCTAGAAATAATCGTTATTTCTCCTTAAAATAAATTACGATTTTTAGTTCAAAAGAAACACATGCGGGATAATTTTCAAATGTCGTTATACAATCATAAGCTGCATTATATTGTATTATAAACAAATTAATCTAACAAAAATATGTCTAAAAATTCACTAAAGTTTTGAAACGATCATTTTTAGCACTAGCATTTACAAGAATGGATATTGTTATGAACAAAATGATAAAATTTTAGTACTTTATTGAATTTTCTTTATAGAAGCTCTCTACGTTATGCAAATTGGTGATTAGTAAATCCTAATTCTCTAAAGTCCTGGGGTTATAAAACATCAACATGGTTATAACAACATGAAATCTAAGGTAATATTGTTATAGCGAGGTTTGTGACTCTGTTATTGGTTTAATAGATTAGTTCAATTTAAACAAGCAATCCAGGGGTCAGGTTTCTATAAAAATGAATAAATCTTATTCCAAAATAACTTTATTAGGTACAGCTCAAAAAGAGCAACCTAGCTTATGTCATTTACAATGAAAAATATGAACAGTTTCTTCACCAAAAAAGTGTCCAATGCGGGATTCGATCCATCTTTTACTAATTGTCCTGTTTTTTTCAAGACTACAGATCGATACAGAATACATTTATGGACAAAACTTAAGGAAATGGAAAGTGGAAGCAATTTTGTTCCAAATTGGTTATAACGTGGATATTTAAAAAAAGATCACTGTCTATCAAATATCTTTCAGATTTATTTCATATATTAATACATGCTAAAAAGGTACAACTTCCTCAAGTTTTGTCCATGAGTGTATTAATAACAATAAAAAATGTTTTGTACACTTTTTTTATTTAATAACATTAAGATATTACTTAAGACATGTTACAAATGCTTGCTGTTGCAGAAAGATGATCGGCGCAAAGTTCCTGTTGTTATTCTGTTTGCTGACCTTGTCAACAGCCCGGCCCATGGACTCAGATCTTCGCCTCATAGTCCGTAAGTAGTCCTGAACTGGAGTAAGGGCAGTCCAGCTAACATCCTGATGTCCAGATAATCCTAAAGAACCCGTGGAACTCAGTGAGAAACTTGCTATGTATTCCGAAGAGCCTATGGACACTCTTGCGTTGGCACTCCAAAGCAATGACCCTGCAATCATTGAGTAAGTATAAACAACATATCAGTGCGTGAAATTTTCTCATTTTTAAAATAAAATCCAGTTCACAAATAACTTTATTAGGTACCACTCAAAAATAACAACCTAGTTTATGATATTTATAGTAGATAATATAATATTTACATCACATTTACAGTCTATGTACATATTTCCAAGGATCAGAGCCTTGTGATGTAGGATCTTGGATTTAGAATATTCTTTCTTCTATATATAAAATGGGAGAGAGAGATTGAGATTGAATCTACTTTCATTACATCGTTCATACAATATTATATAGCACTAAATAATAATAATAATAATAAATAAATATGAATAATTATGATGAATATACATCTATATATATAAAAATGAATGTTTGTATGTTTGTTTGTTTGTATGTCTGGTATACAAATTCGCAGTAGTTCACTAATTCAAACCAAAATTTCCATACATAAGTAAGAAATACGGGGAAGACGATAGGCTATTTTAAAATATATATAAATCAATTATTAAAACTATATATTCAAATTATTCTACTTAGCTCACGAACAGCGCCCTCTATCAAAGATTAGATTAAATTATGCTGATGCAAACAAATAGATTATGCTAATAACAAACAATTATAAAAAAAATCTTATCTAAATATAAATCACTCGGGTAGATATGCACACGGGTCAATACCGGGGCGAAGCCCGGGTCACCCGTCTAGTAATGAATAAAAATACAAGGCTTTCATTGGCGGCGCCGACTACGGGAAAGACTCCGCCACTGATGGACTGCCAGTTCTTTACCACAGAGTGGACAGGTCGATGTGATGGCTGGCGTTGCCCTACTCAATACCAAGATGGCATTTGTAAATACTGGCCTTAGCTCCACCTGTCAGTTTCATTTCCATCTGAAAAGTCCCCGACAGTCGCCTGTAGCCACCAGCACTCGGGAGCCAGCAGGTCTGGCGGCCTAAGGACAGGCGGAACGAGCGGAAACGAGTGCACGTGAATCCTCACTGTGCTCGAGATATATTGATATTTATTTATTAAATCGTTCATATAAGATTATATAATGTGGAATATATGCACAAAATAAATATAAGAGAATATATACATATATAAAATATATATACTCTTCATTGTGGTGGCGTCCATCGCGGGAAACACCCCACCATATAGCCTGACTGCAAGAGTTCTTTCCCACAGAGTGGGCAGGTCGATGTGGTGTTTGGCGTTGTCCACCTCAAGACCAAGATGGTACTTGTAGATGGTATCCTTCGCCACACTTGTCAACTTCATTGCCTCGGGATGGATGCAGAGACCAAAAAGCCAGGTCTTCAGATCTAAAGGCAAGTCACAGGAGGCGAACACCTCCCTGAGCAGGAGTCGGCAACTCCAATATGTGTGGTTAGCGACCCATCGTTGGACCCACAGGTGACAAACCAGAGATATTCTGAAATTCAAGTTTCTCGGTTCAATTTTCACTCCCTCCCAAACGAATAAACATCTCAACAATTACATTATCATCATCAATGTATATAGATACTAAAGTTTTCTTTGAGTGAAGATAGCGTTATTTAACAGTATTTGAAATTTAAATAAATATTATTTCGAGTGTTACAACTGTCGTGTAACACCAAGTCCAAACATGTCCTTCTTTAACCTTTGTTTCTCAACTCTTGTATTCACATTGACAATGGATAGTTTTAGACTTATAAAGGGAAGGTTTTTCTCAAACGACTTATAGATAAATTAAAAAAAACAAAGGTCGCCATCAAAGCTGGTGTTGTGGCTTTGTCACCGACTCGAGGCCGCTAGTTTGCGGCGACGGTCAAATAACTTTGACGTCTATTTTGACGGGAGAGGCGATCTTTGTCTTTTTAGATCAATATCCTCCCGGAAAAAAAACATCTATAGTTATATTAATAAAACAGAAACCTCAAATTTCTCAACAAATCTTCAAAATTCGAGGCGAAGAGTATTAAGAACTAAATGAGTGTTAAAATAAGTTCAATGATATTGTCGCGGAGTTAAATAAAGCAAGGGTAAATTTGGGGTTAATTAATTTATTATAAAGGGTATTCACCTTTTAGTTCTCCAATAAAATTATATACAAGAGGTATTTATAGGGAGAGAGATAATATAACAACTTATCCCAAGATAAAGATAATCATATTGAGAGTGGTCAGCCACCGACGCGTCTCGATTTCCTTATTTGCCGATAAGATTCCGAGAACCCCTCACACCTGTGGTCGTACCCCCGGAGTCCAGTGATGATTGACAGGCGTCCCATGGAGCTTTCTGTGGTTAGGGTTGCAGAGCTACTTGACAATATGAATCCATATTTTCTACACATGTACATATATTGGCATAGATTCTATAGAAAGATATAAGAATTTTGGATATTGCATGTGTTTATAGAAAGGCTTGTGTGTGATTGTGCAGTCTGGAGGAAAAGGCAAACAAGATGGTAGACTTGGCTGTGGAAGAATACATCGAGGAATGGTGGAACAGCTTCGAGTCTAACGCGGCAAAGAAAACTCACGTCCTGATCAACATCAGAGCTAAGGTATACCCTCTCTATCTCCTTCTTAGCTAATTTGCATATTCTGAGGTCGAAACTATACTTTTTTCCTCGCAGTAAGGACATTATAGAAGAGTTTGTTTTGTATTTAAAAAGAAAATCTCCCACTATATCATAGAATGCCAATATTTATGTGAAGAAAGAGAAAAAAAACTCTTAAAAACGCCTTCTGGAGACTTAGCAACCCACTGAAGACGCTGAGAACTATTTCAGATAAGAAAAATATAGCAATAGAACTCTATAATTTCTACAGATCAATTGTAAATAGATTCATACAAAAAGAGGTAGTGAGGAAAGTTTTAGAACAGATGCCTAAATAAATCCCTTTTCAAACAAAGACTCGCGTGCACAAGGGGAAAGGGAGAGGAATTGCTGCATTGTTTTGTTGTTGTGTGGCGAATCCATACAGGGCAATGGGCCCTAATAAAAGCCTTTTTGTTGTTGTTGTTGTATTTAAAAAGAAACATTCATGCTTTAATGCTTCCATTTCTTTTATATTGATGGCAGGTTATTGCCTTATGATTAAAATATACAAGTATCAGAGTCATCAACAATCAATTCTGTCATCGTTTGCTTTTGTGAATGGAATAAATACCCAAATATGGCCATTTCTTATAAGCATCGGTGGTTCAGTGGTAGAATGCTCGCCTGCTACGCGGGTGGCCCGGGTTCGATTCTCGGCCGATGCATTTTTTTTTTTTTTTTACAATTTTTAAAACTCATTTGTAATATTATCTTATGTATAAAAGTCAATTTCTGTTGTCTGTTTCGCGATAAAATAAAAAACTACTGAACCAATTGGTACCAAATTTTGCATGTCGCTTTTTATAAACCCGTATTGCTATTCTATGGCACTTCTACCATTTATTATTGATGTTATTTCAGTATGAAAGAAATTGCATTCGGGGGAATTCTCGGGCGAAACCGGGTCATTCGTCTAGTAGATAGTATAAATAGTTTCATCTCTCTCTCTCTTTTATCATTATATAATCATATTTATTCTATATTTAACCTTATATAATCTTATAATTAAAAAGGCATATATTGAATCAAAATATCATTTATTTTACCTTCTTGCAAGGCGTAGAGCGTCATAACCAAAACTGGTTGAAATCGTTTTGAAAATAGAGCAATCCATAAAATGTAAAATAAATGATATTTTGATCCAATGCCTTTGTAATTAAAGATTTAATTATAGATTACTCTATTTTCAAAACAAAATAATCTTATATGGACATTTTAATGAAATAGTTTCAATCTCAATCTCTCTCTGTTTTTAAATATTTAAAACATTTTAAGCTAATAACCCTTCATTTTCAGAATCGTTTCTTCTAACTAGCCATAAATATCTACTTTTCACTTCCACATTCCTCAGCCTCCAGTATCTTCCTTTTAGCTCTTTCGCCAACATAGATGTTGTTTCTAGATCCTTTTGAAACTGGACAAAATTAATAGAAACGAAAAAGTCTCAACGGCAGAATTGGAGAGGTTCTTTGAGGATATAGCCACGGAGGTTTTGGAAGTTTATGGTAAGTACAATATATAACATTTTTCTTCTGGATGTTTATAATATCATTACAGGTTAACCTTGTATATTATATTATGTACAGATGTTATAAATAATTTACTTCAACCTTTTTTTTTACTTTATTTGCTTTGAAAATGGCGACAGTGGGTTTTCGGACCGTCTGAAATAAAGTACTAAAAAGTTTGAAGTAAATCATTTTAAACATAATTAGAAAGTCAAAATTCGAAACTATTTTAAACGCGTAAGATTATTTTTGAAATTAAACAATTTTTACTGCCCTTACTGCAATTGAATAATTAATGGGAGGGTCTGGCTCATCATTCCATTGCAGTAAGGGCAGTAAAAATTGTTTAATTTCAAAAAGAATCTTACGCGTTTAAAATAGTTTCGAATTTTGATAACAGATGGCGCGCTAGTGCATCATATTATAACACATGTAAATTGAAACTGAAAATTTAATATAAACTTGAAATATAAAGATTTTTAAAACTTCTGGTTCGCCAGGAATTTCCCTGTAGATTCTATCTAGAGGTCGTTATATAGATCCCCATATATACAAAAAACTTATTCATCCCGAGTAGACATGGTGTAGGCCATGATAATCATGGTGGGTGGATAGCGAATTTTATACTGTACGTGCACCACATTTCTATACACTTAAAAGCAGTTCGACTTTTGCACCAACAAAATGACAGAGCTTCGTTTGGTTACTTACACTAATTAGTAGGGATAGACTTTTGTAAGAAGACTTTTGTTTATTAATCTTTTGTGATGTTTTAGAGGAGGAAACTATGCCCAAGAATGACTTCTATGTATTGGGAGAAAAGGTAAAGTAAATCCAGACTATTTTGCTTATTTCCATAATTTATATACGGTTTGGTTGTGGCAGATTATAAATCACATGATTAATATCAAGAATGATTTCTTAAAAGTCGAAGCTCAGAATCCTGTAAGTAAACAGTTCATTAATAAATTTATATATAGAGGTGCTTAAACTTTGTACATTGAAGGTCGTGGAATATATGAAGACAGAAATTCAAATTTTGGATAACTCTTCATCCCGCAAGTTGTCAAAAGCCACTCTTCTTTCAGCAATTAGTCCAAATCCTATCGCTGAAACAGAACGGATGGCAACCATTGGAGAATACATGCCCAATTTAAAACCAAAAATGGCCTATGGCATTGTCACAGATTGGATGACGACACTCTACAAAAAGGCTGCTAAACATATCAAGAGCAAGCAGGAAGCTTTAGAGGAATTAAAGAACGCGGTAAGGTGTTTATTTATCTGCTGCTGTGATGATGAGGAATAACATTATGATGGCTGTTCTAGATAATCAATGACCTGGTCAACTTGAAGAACAAAACTCTTGAAGAACTCATTCAAATCTACGATGCCATGTCTAAAGATCTTGCTGGAATCTGGAACAAACACATCGAGGAGTTAATCAGGATCCTGAGTTCAGAGGAAGACTGAAGGACTCCTCAGATTTAGCTTATATAAATAGTTTTTTTTAAATATGATTTTAATAAATATTATATATATATACTAATAAGTGTATTTGTGTCTATATTATCTCTATTTTCATTTTGTTCCACTATTTAACTTATAGTGGGAGAATAATGTTTTGTGTGTTTATACAGACTTCGCTGATCCCAATTTTTGTTTAGCTTATATCCCCAAGTATACTTCGTGATATGTAACAAAGAAGAACTTCCTATTAGAAAAATACTTTTTTTTACTTTAATAGCTCTAGCTTCTTCTTTGAAGATGGTTTCTCCTTGGAGGTTGAGTAATATTAGGTGTAGGAATAATTTTTTATACAGAAGTGGTCGCTTTTCAGATAACTTTAACTATACCTGTGTCAAAAATATATTAAGGATTAATAGTCAAAGTAATTCAATCAACGTCAAATAATGAAAATTAGAAGTTAAAGGAAAAAAACAAGTTGCTAGATAACATTTTAAAAATATAAATAATGACCCATGAGGCATGCTGAGATTCTTATCTGATGAACAGAACTTTTACCTGGAACCAAAATTGACTGACAATAATTGTCATTTGTTCTGTAAACCTGGAGAAACCTGTCGTGATGCACACTAAACATTCTGAATTGGTGCTGTTCTTAGACGTCATCAGCAATGAAATGGATGTCGTGCTTCCTCAGTTCTTGGGTCAGAAGCCTTAGGATGTACGTTGACACCTACATTAAGGTCCTGGAATCCTGTTGTTGTTTCTTATCCCCTTGTGTAAAGATTACACGAATTCCATGAGTTCATGATCTCATGTAATGAGGGTATAGGGTTTCTTATCCCCTTGTGTAAAGATCACACGAATTCCATTAGTTCATGCTCCTCAAGCTGTTTTATGATGAGCAGCGGCCTCTCCCAAAGGTCCTGTTTAGTGCATCTAATGCAAGCCAAAATGTGTTCTGGAGCTGCAGGTGCCAAGCTACATTTTGGGCAAGTGGGGTAGATTTTGTTATTATTTTCTATATTCAATGGCTTGAGATGGCCTGTTCTAAATCTTGTTAGTGTTGTTTGATGCTGTCTATTTCTGATGTTCAGAGCTCC
The DNA here is from genome assembly GCA_030710605.1 of Cordylochernes scorpioides. Taxonomy (NCBI): domain Eukaryota; kingdom Metazoa; phylum Arthropoda; class Arachnida; order Pseudoscorpiones; family Chernetidae; genus Cordylochernes; species Cordylochernes scorpioides. The sequence goes on from CP092865.1 coordinate 16,466,557, forward strand.
TCCTGGGTTCACTCCACTGTACCAACTGTACTTAGGTGGGATCCTCCAGTTCTTGTTTATTTTTGTTTTGACTACTGTTTCTATTTCTTCAAAAATAAGTTTATTTTTCTGTGGCAAGGGTTCTTTTGTGCCTTTTTTCGCTAGTACATCAGCAGCTTCATTGCCTTCAATGCCAACATGTGAGGGTATCCATTGAAGGTGAATTTTTGTGGTTTTTGAGAGTTTTTGGAGATAGCCAATTATGTTCCTGCTTACTTTGTCTCTGAGTTCCCCTGTGTGACTCAAGTGTTGTATGGCACTTCTACTATCAGTAAGAATCCAGATATCTTAATAATTAGTATTTATGATGGATTTTAAGGCTTCATAGATGGCTATAAGTTCTAATCTGAAGACTGAGCAAAAATCTGGGTTTCTTCTGTTCATTTTCTCAATGCCATTTGTAGTTTTGATGAGACAGCCACTGCCAGTGTGTCCCAACTCATCTCTGCTACCATCGGTATAGATAGTTATTGCATTTTTAGGAATGTTATTAATTATTTCTAATGATAATTGTTTTAAGTATTCTGGATTTTGGTATTGTTTGTTGGTGGGTTCATTTAAAGTGTTATTAAAAATAACATTTTGTAGTGGTTCGCATGGAGAATTTTTTTCTGCTAAATATATATATATATAATTTTTTACTACTTTATATTTTAAAAATCCATTTCTTTTGGCCAGGTGGAGAGGGCCTTCTTTTTTGAGTCTTAAATTGGATTCCCAATTAAGATGTACTTGGAAGTTCTGTGTTTGTTTCCATAACTCTTGATTTTGTTTATATATTTTGGCAGATTGTAGCTTCTTCTATCCTTTAAGGGCATAATGTCTGCCTCGTAAAGTACAATATCATTAGGGCAGGTATTTCGAAGACCTGTAATAATTCTAGCTGCACTTAGTTGTATCCTCTCCAGTGATTTTAGATTTGTTTCAGATGCTGTACCATAGATTTGATATCCATATTCCAAGATATGTCTAATTAGAGATGTGTAAGTTAATATCAGTGTGGTTGCATCGGCTTCCCACTCTCTTCCTGAAATATATTTCAGGATTTTTAGTCGGTCTCTTCCTTTTCTAATAACTTCTTCAATATGTTTACTGGAGTTAATTTCTGGATCCAGGGTGTAGCCAAGATATTTAGGATGTTTATTATATTGCAATTGTTGTTCTTTCAGAATAATTTTTGGCCTTATTTTGTATAGTTTCTTATCGGTAGTAAAAAGACAGGTTTCAGATTTTTGGGGGTTAAATTCTAATTTATGTTTATTAGCAAATTTTTCTAGGTGGAGAAGAGTCTTGTTCAAATCCCTTTCAGCTTTTTTCCAGTTAGTGTTGCTGCTCCATAGAATAACGTCATCAGCGAAAAGTCCAATATTGGTTTTATGTGAAATTTTTTCTTCTATGCCTGCAATAAATAGGGTGAAGAGAGTGGGGCTAAGGACTGATCCTTGTGGTAATCCTTGGTACAATTTGAAGGTTTTAGATAGTGTTCCATTATATCTGACCCTGATGTATCTATTTTTAAGGAAATCATTTATCCAAGTGATAGCTTTTCCATCAATTTTGAAATGCTTGTATAATTTTGTAATTAACTTGTTTTTCCATACTTTATCAAAAGCTTGTGCAAGGTCTAAAAAAGCAGCTATGGTGTGGTTAGTTGGTTTTCTGTTTTGTGCATCTTTTACTTTTGTGAGAAAAATAAGAGTTGGTCTATTGTCCCATGTCCTTTCCTAAATCTATATTGTTCTTCTGGTAAGAGATTTCTTATGTCGAGGTGGTAGGTAAGTCGTCTGAGTATAATTTTTTTCCATTAATTTGCAGCAAATACTTGTGAGGGAGATAGGTCGGTAGTTTTTTGGGTCATCAGCAGATTTGTCAAGTTTTTTAATAGGAATTATTGTTGCAGTTTTCCAGTCTTGAGGCAATTTTCCAGTTTTCCAGGAGTTATTGAAAATATCAAGAAGTCTTTCTTTGCCATTTTTGCTCAAGTTTGATATAATTTGGCCATGGATTCCATCTGGCCCAGGAGTCTTGTTTAGGTCTGTGTTTTCTAATGCATAATCTAGCTCTTTTATATTGATTTTTTCATGGAAAATATTATGAGTGCTGGTGACATTTTTACAGTCATGAATAATCTTTCGGGCCATTTTTTCAACTTTCTTATCTTTTATTTCAAATTTGATTTTACTACTTATTTGATATGAATTACCTAAAAGATTAGCAGCATTTTTGTCATTAGTTGCTGGGGTACCATCTGTATTCTTAATCATATTTGTGTTTTCAGTTTGTGGCTGGGCTCTGTCAATTTGTTTTGCCAAATGCCAAAGTTTTGTATTTGGGTTTCTTGGGTTCAAGTTCTCACAAGTTTGTTTCCATTTTTCCCTTTTCATATTTACGTATAATCTTTTTATTTTTGCATTCACAATGTTCAGTTCAGTTCTACAATTTGTTTGGTTTTGGGTGCACTTTTTTTGTAGTTCATTTCTTTTAGTTATAAGTGTTTGAATATCTTTTGCCTGGTGTGTATAATTTGGAATCCATTTCTTAATATTACCTCTTGGTATCGACACTTTGGCTGCTTTAATAATGGTGTTTTTGAAAGATATCCAATTTTGTTCCAGATCTTTTATTCTAGTGGATGTTTTTCTAAAGTATTCATTGGTGTTTTGCTGGTAAAGATTCCAATTAGCCTTTTTGAAGTTCCAGAATTTTTCTTTAATTGAGCTGGTTTCGGTCTTGGTCCTGGAATCCTTGAGAGGCCTTGGACTCAAATGAAGACTGTAGGAACAAATTGTTTCCCAAACAGAACTCAGCTACAGCCAATAAGATAAAGAAGACTCAAGCTTGTTTGACACTTAATCTCCCAAGCTACTAGAGAGTCCCGCTATTCGGCCCCCTAACTCTATAGACTGCGACCCCTTCGACTACTATGTATGGGGCGTTGTTGAGAGAGATGTCAATAAATCTCCCCACTCTATAATTCTATAATCGATTCTGTAATGAATTCAGTTCACACGATGATGATCCAAAATAGACAAGATCATCGTCTCCAAAACCTATGCTTTTTCGCACTCTACTCGAATTTCTCATGACTAATAATGTTGACTACATTGAATATAAAACTATATAATTTTAACTACTACTACTGTGTCAATTTTTAAATTATTATAATAATGATATTTTAAACATAAATTCCTGTAAGATATCTATTTAGTTGAATACTCAAGTTGTCCTTCAGACCTACGACTTTTTGGGTCTATTTGCAATGGCCGCGGAAGTATAGGTTATTAGATGGCACCAAGAAGATTTATTACTTGTGAAATTTCTCAGCGATAATATGCTGAGGTTGGAGATTCCTAAAAGGTTGAAATCTGGTGTCTTTTCTAATTGGTAAATAAAGCGAGAAGGAAGAAGAGAAGATGTTCCATGATTTGTTCTTCGTTGTGACAGTAGGGATAGCTCAGGTCCTCTTTGAGAATTATCATCTAAATAAATATAATGTCTGTAGGTGATGAACGATTTCAACTCGGAAACTTCTCGGAGCTGAGACTTGATTTTTAAGCAATTGCTCATGACTGGAAAAGAGGAAGAGCTTCATAAATTCAGGCTTCTATTTCAAACCTATTTGAAATTGCAAGCAAAACTGGCAAAATATCAAGGTAAATATTAATATATCTATTTTAATTGTGTAATATTATTCAAATATATAATCACGTATACTTTTTTTGAAAATAGAGCAATCCATAAATAAATATTTAAATAAAAAGGCATTTATTTATATTCCTTAACTAGCAGATGTGTACCCGGCTTCGCCCGGGTTTTATCAGAGTGGAAGTTTGCCTAATGAATATTATTGATAATAATATTCAGGAACATACAGAAAATTATGATAATAATGATAATAATATTTGTTACATTATATATTTATATAATATATAAAATATATTTTTCGATCAAATATATCCAGTCTCTCTCTCTCTCTCTCTCTCTCTCTCTCTACTGAATAGATTTTTAAAAAGATATATATAAACAATAATATCTAGAGATATACTACATAATCTTAGCCAAAAGGCCGAGAAACGATATTTTATATTGTCACGGTAGAGATAACGAGCACTACAAAAGTTTAAGTAAAAATAGTTTATTTAGAAAATGCAAAACTATATCTAAAAATTTATTTACAAGTAAAATATATAAGAATCGTAAGGAGTGACTATGCAAATATTAATGATGATATACCACAGAATATTTAAAATAATTATTCAGTGACATTGCCCCCTTCCTAGATGAACAGCGTCCCGCTGTAATTATCACTTGAACAGATCAGCTTGGTCCTCAGGATCATGGTAGGGTTTCATTCTCAGTACATGGACCAGGTCTCTTGTTTGGCGTCTCCTGGTTGGTTGGTCCACAGGTTCAACTTCGAAGGTCACGTCAGAGAGTTTCCGAGTAACCCTGTATGGCCCGAAGTACCTTTTCATCAGTTTTTCTGAGAGTCCCACCTTTCTTATCGGGATGAAAATCCATACCAGGTCACCGACGTTGTAATCCATTGCCTCGTGCTTTGAGTCATATCTGGCCTTGTCCTTTTCTTGGGCTTTCAAGGTTTCTAATCTTGCTAGCTGCCTAGTCTCTTCGACTCGCGAGGCAATCTTCTGACTGTAATCCTCTTGGAGATCTTCATGCGGATTTGGGAAAAGAGTGTCTACAGTTGTCTCGGCTTCGCGTCCATGAATCAGTTTAAAAGGGGTAAAACCTGTCGTATCTTGTTTTGCCGTGTTGTAGGCGAACGTAACGTAGGGCAGGATTACGTCCCAGTCCTTCTGTTCAACACTTACATACATAGCGATCATGTTGGCTAAGGTTTTGTTTAATCTCTCCGTAAGTCCATTCGTCTGGGGATGATACGCTGTCGTGAACCGATGTATCGACGAGCATTGATTGGTGAGCTCCGCAATCAACTTGGATTGGAATACTCGTCCTCGGTCCGTGATGATTTCTCTGGGGGCTCCGTGCTTGAGAACAACATCTTCCATTAAAAACTTGGCTGCTTCTTTTGCTTCCCCTGTGGGTAAGGCTTTAGTAATGGCAAATCGAGTAAGATAGTCAGTACAGACTATGATCCATTTATTACCAGTATCAGACTTGGGAAATCTTCCAAGGAGGTCCATTCCAACTCTCTGAAAAGGGGAGGTTGCAGGAGGTATTGCCTTAAGTAGTCCGGGTGGCTTTTGAGTTGATTGTTTCTTTCTTTGGCACTCTTTACAATGAGCGACATACTTCCGTATGTCCCGGAGAAGTCCTGGCCAGAAATATTTGTTTTTAACTCTCTCATATGTCTTCGAAAATCCAAGATGACCTGCTGTGGGAGCGTCGTGTAAACTTTTCAGTAGTTCTAAGCGTAAGTGCCTGGGAACAACTAAAAGGTGTTGGTTTCCCAGGGGGTCGAAATTCTTTTGTATAAGGTTCCTTTTAACATTTCATATCCTTTCGATTCTGCACCAAATCTTTCTGTTTCTTCTATCAATTTACTAATTTTAGGGTCTTTTCTTTGTTCAGCCTCAAAGCACGTCAGAGCAGTTATTGAGGGTATATCATCATCCTCATCATTGTATGCTTCCTCCGATTCAAGTTGGAGAGGATTTCGAGAAAGACAGTCCGCATCTTGGTGTTTGCGTCCACTTTTATAAACAACTGTTACGTTGTATTCTTGGAGTTTTAAAGCCCATCTTGCTAGTCTTCCTGTCGGGTCCTTCAGGTTAGATAACCAGCAAAGAGCGTGGTGGTCAGTGACGATGACAAACTCACGACCAAAAAGGTACGGTCGAAATTTGTTGATGGCCCATATTGCGGCCAAGCATTCTCTTTCCGTTGTTGAGTAATTCCTCTCCGCCTTAGATAAAGTTCTTGAAGCATAACCAACTGGCCGCTCCTTCCCATCGTTGATCTGCACGAGGACAGCTCCAATTCCATAACCGCTGGCGTCAGTATGAAGCTCGGTTGGCAGTTGTTCTTCGAAATAGGCAAGAACAGGTTCAGACATCAATGCTTTTTTCAATGAATCAAAAGCATCCTGTTGGCCAGAGTTCCACGTGAATTTATTATCTTTTTTGAGGACTTCGTGTAGAGGAGCAGCTTTCTCAGCAAAATTTTCGATAAATCTACGATAATAGGAGCATAAGCCAATGAAGCTTCTCACATCTGTTATAGATCTTGGGGTCAGAAACCTGGCGATAGCTTCAATCTTTTCTGGATCGGGATAAATACCTTTACTATCGACGAGGTGTCCAAACACTCTTATTCGTTTGGTTCCGAAAAGGCACTTTTTGGGGTTGAGGCGCAGCTCGGCTTTGTCGAGACATTGTAGTATGATTTCAAGCCGGTGTAAATGTTCGTTGAACGATTTGGAATACACCACGATGTCGTCTAAATAACAGAGGGCCATCGTCCATTTCAGGCCTTTCAATATCTTGTCCATCATGCGCTCGAATGTTGCAGGGGCATTACATAGGCCAAAGGGCATGACCAGGAATTCATAGAGTCCGTCAGGGGTAATAAAGGCAGTTTTTTCTCTATCTGCTTCGTCGACTTCTATTTGCCAATATCCTGAACGAAGGTCCATTGATGAATAAAATTTGGCTCCTTTCAGGGAGTCAAGTGTATCATCGATTCGAGGTAGTGGGTAAACGTCTTTTTTAGTAACCTTGTTTAGTCGTCTGTAATCCACACAGAAACGCCAGTTACCATCCTTCTTCTTCACTAAAATAACCGGCGATGACCATGGACTTTCTGAATGACGTATAATCCCGGCGTCTAGCATTTTGTCCACTTCCGTTTGGATTGCTTGGCGTTCTGTAGGGGAGACTCGATATGGTCTATGCTTAATAGGCTGATGGATTCCAGTTTCAATTTTATGTTTGGTTACTGAAGTTTGCTTTACTGGTTCATTATTTTTATCAAATATTTTATCATGTCGCTTTAAAATTGATAAGATTTGAGACTGCTGCTCCTCTGATAAATCATCACTAATTAGATTTTGTAAAAATTTAAAGTCACCTTTATCAGCATGACTGGCATGATTCACATCTTTCACCTCCTTATTAAATTCAGAACATTCTGAAATAGCCGTCAAGTTATTTTCTTCAACCCTTTGAATTTTTCCCAGGCACATTCCCTTAGGGACTATTTGAGCTGCGGTGCCAGAATTTACGATCCAAAGTTTTCCTTTATTATGGGAAAGCCTGAATAATGCACAGGGAAGTGTTAACCCTTTTCCTATTAATACCTTTTTCGAAGGTTCAAAAAGTACCTGATTTTGCCCATTAAGCTCTTCACTCATAACATTTATTAGTTTGGCAGAGTCGGCTGGGATTACGACGCTTCTGCTAGCCACAACCTTTCCCATGGAAGCTGGTGAATTTAGTACATCTTTGGCCTCTTCCAATCTGATTTCGGCGCGTCCACAATCAATCACGGCATTTGATGCCTCTAGGAAATCCCATCCGAGGATAATACTTGGGTTACTATTAGGGAGGACGATAAACTCAAGCGGCTGTTCCAATCCATTGATGCTCAAGCTGATTGTGCATCGGCCGATCGATGTAACATTCTTGCCATCAGCAACTTTCAGAGTCATTCCGCTATCCTTGAACATGGTCTTTTTTAATTGTCGTCTTAATCCATCAGAGATAACCGAAAAAGAGGAACCCGAATCGACTAGAGCAGAAAACGCAATGTCATCAATGATGATTTCGACATAATTTTGTTGTAATTTAGCGGCTGTCGACGATGGAGGGTTTTTCACACCCGCGGCTTCCCCCTCGAAAGAAGACGCGACGCTTAGTTTTTTTCTAGATTGTAGCGGCGTGGGGATTGGCTTGTATGGCGGCCTGGGGAGATGGACTGGCGTCTTGGGGATCTTCCTCTGTTTGGATACGGCGATTGTCTGCGGTAGGTTTGGCTTCTTATGGCTTGGTGGTTACCCATTTGAGGTTCTTGGGTGCTTGGTGCATGTCCTTCGGGTCTCTGCGTCCATTGTCGACGTTCTCTACAATATCGCTTAACATGGCCTGGGCGGCCGCAATTAAAACATATTGGGATGTTGTCATGCGTCCTCCATTCATCCGTTCTTCGTTGTGGTGGCGTCTGGTTATATATGGGTGTTTGGGTAGGGTACTGACGTCGTGGAACCTGGTTGAATGTACGTGTTTGGTTGGGGTACGACTGTCGTGGTGGAGGCCTTTGAATAGGCTTCGAAATTGCAGCTACGTTTTTTTCAATCTCTTCTCGGATAATCTCTTTCAGAGAAGATGGTTCAGGGGTAGTTAACTCCGGATTTAGTGCGCGATGAACCTCTTCACGCACGATACGTCGGACCAAGTCTTCCATTGATTCAGAGTCTGCTGAACCGATGGCAGCAACATTCGGTAGTCTGTCGAATACTACACGTTTATTTACACGTTTTTTATTTGAAGCCTCGATTTTTCGGCACCATTTGATGAACTCATCGATAGTTGCGATGTCTAAAATGATCATTGACTGATATATCTCCTCCGATATTCCTTTCGTCAAGTGTGCGATTATTTCATTTTCCATCATAGCCGGATCTACTTCTCTGCACAGATGGAGAACATCTTAAATGTAGGAATCACTGCTATCCTCCTTCCCCTGAGCTCGAGTTTTGAGGCTCTCTGCGAGCTGATCTTTTTGGGTGACATGATGTCCGAAATTCTGAGAAAAACATTTTCACAAAAATATCCCATGAATTAATTTTCTCTTCAATATTTTCGTACCATCTGTGCGCTGTTCCTTGGAGGAAAAAATAAACATTTGCGAGGCACATTGAATCATCCCAGAAGTTATAGCGGGCGACGCGATGGAACTCCTTCAACCATTTTTCTGGATTCTGGTTGCGTTCTCCAGTAAAAATAGAAGGGTTTCTAAAAGGTTGAAAGTGGTACTCACTCATTTTTGTCTGTGTCTCTTGATTGACCATAGCGATGTTTTCCTCAGGTTCTAGTCCTTGTAGTCTTCGGCTTCTTCTAATGGCTTGGGCGTCGAGGGAATATTCCAGCTTCTCCACCAGTTGTCACGGTAGAGATAACGAGCACTACAAAAGTTTAAGTAAAAATAGTTTATTTAGAAAATGCAAAACTATATCTAAAAATTTATTTACAAGTAAAATATATATTATTATTATTATTTATTTAAGTAACCCAGGTTCCTGGAGCGTACAGAAGTCGCCAACTACCCGGGATGTCCTTCTGACCTAAGTCTTCTTGAATTTATGTACAATGCCAGTGGAAGTCCAATTAATGAGGTGTTGCCAGGCAGATTTCTTTCTTGGTAGATTTTCTAGGGATGCTGGACATATGTTGGTGATACCTAGGAGAGTGGCTGTCTGGAATCTTTGGTATTGGAAGGTTGGGCAAGTGAAGAGGAGGTGGTCTACGGTTTGGTCTTCATCTTGGCAGTGGGGGCAAGTTGGGTCTTCTTTTGATACCGTTGCAAGGTCTGCCTGAATGTAGCCATGTCCGGTCAGGATTGTTGTGGAGGTGGATCCATGCTTGATGTTTCGAAGCATTTGGAGGAGTAGTTTTGGGGTAGCAGCAAATCTTCGTAGATTTCTGGTGGAGTAATCTTGGATGTAGAGGTCTGTCCACATTTTGAGGGCTATCTGTTCTTTTTTACCTCGCGCGACGCTCTTTGGGAGGGTGGTAAAGGATAGTGGCAGATTAGAATGTGCTGCAGCCTTTGCCGCCTGATCCGCCAGTTCATTTCCTGGAATATAAAATATATAAGAATCGTAAGGAGTGACTATGCAAATATTAATGATGATATACCACAGAATATTTAAAATAATTATTCAGTGACATTATATAGAGATGACCTGGTTTCGTGTGTCTTCTGCTCGAGTGAATGTTTCGTTGGTAGAATTTTGTTCCTGCCTACTAAAAATTATTATCTGGATTCGCCCAGGGTGTGCTTTAGTGAATATTCCCCTAAAGAATTTTGTTTATCTCAATCAACTATGATACGGCAATATTGTCATCATCATTTCTGACTAAAATATATTGTTATATAGTACCCCCGGTTAATTATAATTTTTCTCGTTCAAATCACGACAAAAAACTCTTCCAGATTTAACTCTCTGTCTTGTTCAAATTTCAGCGGGATTAGTTACATATTGAGGGCGTGCATAGCCGACAAACATATATATATATGTTCCCAGCTTCGCCCGGTTTTACCCGAGTAAAAGTTTGCCTAACGAACATTTGTTAAAACGATTCTAGCAAACATCCAATCCCTAATGAATCTACACTTGTCTATACTCTCGATAATTTGAAATTTTTTCCCGGTCCCTTTAAAAATACTCGAAAAGTTGAATAAAATCAATATTAATTGGTTCACTTGGTAATTTGAAGTTGAAGGAATAGTATCTTGCCACAAACGAAGATTTGTAAATTACTGTATTTAGCGAATGTGCCCGGCTTCGCCCGTTTTTTATCCGAGTAAAAGTTTGTCTAACGAACATTTGTTAAAACGATTCTAGAAAACATACAATCCACCTGTATATTGATTTATAAACGTATATACGAGGGCCATCCAATAAATAAGTTTCCCTATTTTTTAACAAATAAACCACATTATTTACAATTATGCAGTTATTTTATTTTCATTATACAACTCATAGACTACTTCTCTAAATAATCACCATTTCTGTCCAAACATTTTTGGTACCGTTGTAGCAATTTTTTGATACCACTGTTGTACCAAGCCGTGTCCTGTCTTCGTAGCCAGTGGTTCTCCTCCGCCTGCACTTCGTCATCATTCGCAAAGTGCTTGCCTTCAAGATGCAACTTGAGTGCTGGAAAAAGATGGAAGTCGCTTGGGGCAAGTTCCGGAGAATAAGGTGGATGTGTGAAAATTTCCCATTTGAAGTTTTCCATAGCCATAACTTTGCCTGCAGAGATTGTGACCTTCGCCTTTTTGGTGCACTTTCCTCAGGCTTCTTCCACACCATGCTTTGTCGTTTTGTTTCTGGAGTTGAATGATGCACCCAGCTTTCATCTCCAGTGACAATACGGGAAAACAGTTGATCTCCATCTCTTTGATGCATTTCCAGGAAAGCTCGGGCTGCCTCCATCCGTTGTTGCTTGTGATTTTCCAAGAGCAAACGCGGGACCCATCTATTGCGCAGACTTTGCGAAAATTCAAAATATCTGACATGATTGTTCCAATCGAAGAGCGTCCAATTTCGATTCCAGGAGGCAGTCGAATCATTATTTCGTCAATGGTGACGCGGCGATCTGCTTCCACCACATTCCGAACAGCAGCAACGGCTGCCTTGTCCGTAGCAGTAACGGGCCTGCCGCTTCGCTCGTCATCATGCACGTTTTGCCGTCCTTCTAAGAACCATGAACGCCATCGGCGAACCATTTGGATGCTCATACATTCTTCACCATACACTGACACTAAATTGCGATGAATATTGACCGCAGTTTCATTTTTCGCCGTGAAAAACGAATTACAGAACGGAGTTCGCAAGTGGACACGTTCACCAGTGGTAGCTCCATGGAAACTGAAGCGCTACGGACTTGCGCGTACGAGTAGCGTGATTTTGAAGGTCACCAGCCTCCAACGCATCCTAGTGACCATTTATTCCATACTAACTATTTTTTACAACGTTTCGTTTGCAGAAAAAAAAATAGGGAAACTTATTTATTGGATGGCCCTCGTAAATATAAATATTGTTATATACATTTAAATATATTTTTGAAACACACACACACATATAATTTTTTTGAAAACCTTTATTATATTTTAAATAAGATATTGTCACTTTTGTGATTTTGATAATTATTTATTTCTTTTTTTTTTTCTCAATGAATTATCTATATTAATAAAATGGAAATTTCATAAGTGTTGTTCACTAAAAACTTTCGTTACAATGCATCAATTTCAACCAAATTTTCAACATTTAAGTAAAACGAGATGGAGCAGGTTTTGCTTAACATCAAAATGTATTTCCTAACATTAACATGCGTAACTTCGGTGTTATCGATTAAATACAAAAAAAATCAACAGAGTTAATTTTATTTATATATAAATACAAAAAAATTCAACAGAGTTAATTTTTTTACATACTAGCTAATAATCTCAATCTAAAAAAAAATATTCAAAACAAGCAATTTTAAGATAACACCATATGTAAAACAGTCGGCCAAGAAAACAACAACGATATTACATCTTTCTCACATATTCACACACAATCTTGATTAATAATTAAAACTAATCTTTAACATTGTTTATTATACTTCATAATATATAATATTCGTTAGGCAAACTTTCACTCGGATAAAACCGGGTACACATCCGCTAGTATATATTATTTTAAAAATTCATTTTTGTTATCATCATCACATACAATGTAATTTTTTTTATATAAACAAACGATAATAAACAACAACAACAATGTAATTTGCATCATCATTATTATAAAGCAACAACAAATTAAATTAACAAGGTAAAAATATATTTTAACATTACATTTTAACATTTAACACAAAAAGTTACAATATTTTCTTTAAATATATTTATTAATATTAAAATGCCAAGTTTTTTTAAGTCATTGGAATATTATATTACTAAAAATTCTCAAATGTTTATTATACTCGGAACACATTTTAAGCATTGTTACAATTTATAAAAATAATTTCAGCAGAAGCCGCGAGAGGCGCTGCTTGCAAGTGGAAGTAGAAAATTTGCAAATAAAATTGCAAAGAATATTTATTTCAAATCAAATTCAAAACAAAAACCTTCCCAGTAGTATAGTAAATAACTTCCTAAAGTTTCACGGCGATTGGATAATCTTACCTTTTAAAAACATTCATCGTGTGAACAAACTAACATTCATCGTGTAAACAAACCACGTGTAAATTATTAACCAATCAAATTCATTTATCGCCGCGACCAGTACTGCGCCCAAGCGGTAAAAGGCTGGAACTAACGCTTTTTGGTTTATATTTTTTTAAAAAGCACATTAACCTTTTAGATTTTTGAATAGCCTATATGTTAAACGAAATCTTCAGCTACCTACATGCGAAATTTAATAATGATTTATTCTGTAGATTTTGCGCAACGCGATAACAAACATCGATTTTGGATTTCATTTTTATAGATATATAAAAGGAAGGATATAAGGATATATCATTTTGAAAAGCCTTCAAAAATTCAGGTTTGATTGTTTTGAAATATAAATTCTGATTCACATTAAGTAATTATAAATATTTTTATCAAATGTGTGTTATAGTTCTATTATTTAATATATGACCCAATTAACGATGTTCCTAATAACTGGATTCTCGTTGCGAGTGTGCAAGACAAAAATGCTGAAATAGTCAAACTTATATATATATATATATATATATATATATATATATATATATATATATATATATATAATTGAATGTCTGTCTGTGTGTACTCTATAGATTCAAAACCCATACATCCAATCGCCGTGAAATTTTGGGATATTATTAAGTATATCCCCGGGAAGGTTTTTGAAAAATAATTTCTTGAATATCTTGGAGTTATTATTATATATAATATATTAGAGTTATTTGCAGATTTGTAGATTTAACTCGCAAGCAGCGCCACCATTGCGACAATGATAACAAGTTTTTTTATCTATAAGTTTTATTATCACTAAGTTTATTATCTTAAAGATTATTTATCAAAAGTAAGATTATCTCAGGATGACACGGCAATTTATTTGAGACAAGAATAATGATACAATTCCAAGGCGAAGATACTATTCCTTTAACTTCCAATTACCGAGAGAACCAATTAATATTGATTTTATTCAACTTATCGAGTATTTTTCAAGGGACGGGGGGGGGGGGAAATGTTCACTAGATAAAACGATGATTTTGTAATGAAGAAAATTAGGAAAGACAAAATTCAGGATGACACGGCACACAGGGACTGGGAAAAAATGTTCACTTTATCGAGAGATTCAAATTTACGAGTTTCAAATTATCAAAATATATATTTTTTTAAATAAGTTTATAGAGAATTGTTTTAACAAATGTTCTTTAGACAAACCTTTACTCGAGTAAAACCCCTGGCGAAGGGTAAAACCCCTGGCGAAGCCGGGTACATCCTCTAGTCTATCTATATTAATAAAATGGAAATTTCATAAGTGGTGTTCGTTAAAAACTTTCGTTACAATGCATCAATTTCGACCAAATTTTCAACATTTATGTAAAACGAGATGGAGCAGGTTTTGCTTAACATCAAAATATTTTTCCTAACATTAACATGCGTAACTTCGCTGTTATCGATTAAATACAAAAAAATCAACAGAGTTAATTTTATTTATATAAAATACAAAATTAAATTTCAACAGAGTTAATTTTTTTACATACTAGCTAATAATCTCAATCTAAAAAAATATTCAAAACAAGCAATTTTAAGATAACACCATATGTAAAACAGTGGCCAAGAAAACAACAACGATATTACATCTTTCTCACATATTCACACACAATCTTGATTAATAATTAATAATATAATATAAAAAGCCAACAATGAAGAATGAATGTAAGATAAAAAGCCAACAATGAAGAGTAAATATGATATAAAAAGCCAACAATGAAGAATGAATGTAAGATAAAAAGCCAACAATGAAGAGTAAATGTAATATAAAAAGCCAACAATGAAGAATAAATGTAAGATAAAAAGCCAACAATGAAGAGTAAATATAATATAAAAAGCCAACAATGAAGAGTGAATGTAAGATAAAAAGCCAACAATGAAGAGTAAATGTAATATAAAAAGCCAACAATGAAGAATGAATGTAAGATAAAAAGCCAACAATAAAGAGTGAATGTAATATAAAAAGCCAACAATGAAGAATGAATGTAAGATAAAAAGCCAACAATGAAGAGTGAATGTAAGATAAAAAGCCAACAATGAAGAGTAAATGTAATATAAAAAGCCAACAATGAATGAATGTAAGATAAAAAGCCAACAATGAAGAGTAAATATAATATAAAAAGCCAACAATGAAGAATGAATGTAAGATAAAAAGCCAACAATGAAAAGTAAATATAATATAAAAAGCCAACAATGAAGAGTGAATGTAAGATAAAAAGCCAACAATGAAGAGTAAATGTAATATGAAAAGCCAACAGAGTGAATGTAAGATAAAAAGCCAACAATGAAGAGTGAATGTAATATAAAAAGCCAACAATGAAGAATAAATGTAAGATAAAAAGCCAACAAGGAAGAGTAAATCTAAATTAATAAAATGGAAATTTCATAAGTGTTGTTCACTAAAAACTTTCGTTACAATGCATCAATTTCAACCAAATTTTCAACATTTATGTAAAACGAGATGGAGCAGGTTTTGCTTAACATCAAAATATATTTCCTAACATTAACATGCGTAACTTCGGTGTTATCGATTAAATATAAAAAAAATCAACAGAGTTAATTTTATTTATATATAAATAAATAAAAAATTCAACAGAGTTAATTTTTTTACATACTAGCTAATAATCTCAATCTAAAAAAATATTCAAAACAAGCAATTTTAAGATAACACCATATGTAAAACAGTCGGCCAAGAAAACAACGATATTACATCTTTCTCACATATTCACACACAATCTTGATTAATAATTAAAACTAATCTTTAACATTGTTTATTATACTTCATAATATATAATATTCGTTAGGCAAACTTTCACTCGGACCGGGCGGGTACACATCCGCTAGTATATATATAAAATTGAATGTCTGTCTGTGTGTACTCTATAGATTCAAAAACCATATATCCAATCGCCGTGAAATTTTGGGATATTATTAGGTATAGCCCCGGGAAGGTTTTTGAAAAATAATTTCTTGAATATCTTGAATATTCTTAGAGTTATTTGCAGATTTGTAGATTTAACTCGCAAGCAGCGCCACCATTGCGACGATGATAACAAGTTTTTTTATATATAAGTTTCATTATCACTAAGTTTATTATCTTAAAGATTATTTATCAAAAGTAAGATTATCTCAGGATGACACGGCAATTTATTTGAGACAAGAATACTGATACAATTCCAAGGCGAAAATACTATTCCTTTAACTTCCAATTACCGAGGGAACCAATTAATTTTGAGTTTATTCAACTTATCGAGTATTTTTCAAGGGACCGGGAAAAATTTTTCACTAGATAAAACGATGATTTTTCAATGTAGAAAATTAGGAAAGACAAAATTCAGGATGACATGGCACACAGGAACGGGAAAAAATGTTCACTTTATCGAGAGATTCAAATTTACGAGTTTCAAATTATCAAAATATATCTTTTTTTATATAAGTTTATAGAGAATTGTTTCAAAAAATGTTCGTTAGACAAACCTTTACTCGGGTAAAACCCCGGGCGAAGCCGGGTACATCCGCTAGTATTTAAAAAAAAAACGTTTTTATTGCTCTATAAACACACACATACAGGGTGTATATTCATCATATAAAGGTATAGAATAAATAAAATAACTATATATGGAACACTATATGTTGTGTTGTTTATCTTTTATAAACTACAACTTATATATTTATTATTTAATTATAATTATTTATTTATCACACACATTTAAATTTAGTAAAGATTAATTATATGTTTACAAAACACCGTCAGTCTATTGTTCTTAAATCCCTTTCTTATATTCACATCACTTATATATTTCACACTATTCTACATATTCCTCCCTTGTTTAGTTAGGATCTAATCATGTCCTTAAATCTAGAAGGAACATGTATTTGTCTTCCACTTCTAGTGATGACAGTCTTGTTTTCATTCTCATTAGGTGATTCATTTGGGTATAAACAGTCCATATCAGATATAGCAATCTGCTCTTCTGGTACAATATCTTCTAAGGTTGCTTCTTGTTCTGGTAGATACCTTGAAGTACTAGGAAGTTCCATTCTAATTTCTGGAGTCTTAATCAAAGTGGTATTCAAATCAATTCCTTTGTTAAAATCTTGTAAGACATTGGCATGTCTTAAATGCTTTGCATTCCTAATGATAAAGCTACCTGTCTCTGTATTGACTAACTTGAATGAATTTGGAGATATAGTCTCTAGAATGATAAATCTTTGGTTGTCATAATTTGGTGTCAACTTGCTTTTCATTTCAGTGTTTGCGACAAAAACAATATTACCTTTCTTGAAGTCATGAGGCAAGGCCTTATTCTTGCTATCAGCATATTTCTTCATTCTTTCTTTATAGGCTTGATTATGCTCCATCACTTCTTTCAGATCAACACATTGTCTGATTTCTTCAGTACCCTTTTTTGGAACTGCCACAATGTTTGAGATCCATTCAGAAGCTTCATGGACTTCCTCAAAAATGCCATCTTCTATCATTTTGTCTAGCTCTTGATTGATGGCTTCTACCATTTTATATGGAAAATGTCTGCATCTCTGAGCTACAGGAGTAACATTTTCTTTTAGAGTTATTTTTTGACTATAATCCTTCACATTTCCTTGACCTTGAAAAAGGTTCATGTTTTCTTGCATCAAATTATATATATCCTTCGGAATAACTTCCTGTTGAATATTCCTTATTTTTGTTCCACGCTTTATAATTTCTAATTCGAAACTTGCTTTCTTTCCTAAAAGAGGTTCTGCTTTACCTTCAATCACAAAAATCTGTTCCTTTATAGACCTTTCACCCCATGAAACATCTGCAAAGAAATATCCACAACATGGAAGAGGTGAAGTTTGTCCATAGGCATAAAATTTCCTTTCTGTACCATTTAAAGTTGGCATTTGAGACTTAGGAAAAATATTTTTCAAATTTTCAAGTCCTATGAATGTTGTATCACTACCTGTATCAATAGTCATTGTTATTTCCTTTCCATCTATATAGATATTTTCTTTGTTATCAGAGCCTAAAAAGAAAGTGTATTCATCTGAGTCTTCATTATTTTCTGAAATATTTTGAATATTTCTTTTCTTTCCTTCAATATTTTTATATTTATTTTTATTTCTACAAACTCTATTAAGATGACCCATCTTGTTACAAAATGTGCATTTCATATTTCTAGCTCCACATTTGTGTGTGATAAATAAATAATTATAATTAAATAATAAATATATAAGTTGTAGTTTATAAAAGATAAACAACACAACATATTTGGCGACGAGGATGGGATATTTTCATCTGTATTTTGCTTTCTTTCCTAAAAGAGGTTCTGCTTTACCTTCAATCACAAAAATCTGTTCCTTTATAGACCTTTCACCCCATGAAACATCTGCAAAGAAATATCCACAACATGGAAGAAATATTTTAGACTTAGCTCATGAAACTCATCAAGGGATTGCTAGAACTAAACAAATTTTAAGAGAAAAATACTATTGGCCCAATATGGACAAAGATATAGAAAGAGTATAAAGAATTGTTACATTTGTGAAGTCAATCAACCTTTAAGGCATGACCAACCTTTAACAACCATACCAATACCTCCTAGACCATGGTATAAAGTAGGAGTAGACTTAGTTGGACCAATTGATTCAAAATATTTCAGATATTTGGCGACGAGGATTAAAAAAATAATAATAATAATTAAATAAGCGTAACAGAAGATGGCAAATAATTTGACGTCTCCATTACCGTTGAACCTTAATGCTACAGATTTGTATTCCGAGTACAAACATTGGATGAATTCATATTTAATTTATGAATTAGCAAGCGGTGTTTCAACAAAGAAAGATGACGTTAAAAGGGCAACACTTTTGCATTGCCTTGGACCACAAGTCCAAATAATTTTCTTTAATTTGCCAGAAGAAAAAGATATGTATGAAAAAGCAAAAGAAGCTTTAACTAAATATTTCACACCACAAAAAAATATTGTATCAGAACGATTTAAATTTAGGCAAAGAAAACAAAATACAGATGAAAATATTGATTCATATGTCATTGCCCTAAGAGAATTAGTCAAATCCTGTGAATTTGGAAATTTAGAAGAAGACATGATCAGAGATCAGATAATAGAAAAATGCTATAATAGGCAATTAAAAGAAAAGTTGTTGCAACAAGATAATTTGAATCTTCAAAGAACAATTGAGATATCAAGAATGTTTGAAACAGCCAAAGAAGAATTTAGAGTATTGACAAATGAAGATATGACCTCAATAAATAGAGTAAACTATAAAAATAATTTCCAAGCAGCTAATGAATCAACTGTTAAAGGACCAAAAGCTCATAATGTGTACCATCAAAAAGGAAGCACCTCCAAGGTAAGTGCACCTAATTTGGAAGAATGCTATAGATGTGGCTTAACTACACATCCTCCATATAAATGTGGAGGATGTGTAGTTAAGCCACATCTATAGCATTTTTTAAAATTATTTATTTATTTATTTACACACATTTAAATTTAGTAAAGATTAATTATATGTTTACAAAACACCGTCAGTCTATTGTTCTTAATTCCCTTTCTTATATTCACATCACTTATATATTTCACACTATTCTACACTATATATATATTAATCAGTTTACAATTTACCTACATTAGGTAGAGTTAAATATCTTTTAGTGAAATATACTCTCACACTTTATTTTTAGCTTTATTAAGGTACAACTTTAATAATGCATAGAACTGTCTGTAATTCTTCAACCGTACATAGAACAGGCTAATCTTCTAGTCTTTTATAAAACAAATTTTCAAATTAAAAATATAATTTAAATATTTATAAATTTAAGTTAATTTTAAATATACATTTTGTATATTAAAAAAGAAAAAATAATAATTTAATGAGCTCTTTTTCCAAGAGGAATAAGAACAAAATATTTTCAACGTTGTTTGTAAACATTTTTCGAACCCACGTTTTTAGTCAACTTTGTTAATTAGAGAATTAAAAACAAACTAAATAAAAATGAAGGATTTTCCAACAATGGAAGATTATGTTCCAGACCCTGAGTCTGACGTTGATGTTGAGGTAAGCATTGTCAAAAACATAAAAAAAGAATAATTCAAATGTTCCATATATTTCTCATAGAACTTGCCGTATACTTCCAACTGCCCATAATAATCTGAAACTATTATAAATTAAAGAATATAGTAAGGAAAATATTATGATAAAGAATTATATCTTAACAACTCTTAATTACATAACTAAAGAAAAAAATTTGGAATCGAATTTTGAAAATCCATTGTTTTCTTGTATATATATATAATTGTTAGTGTATTGTAAAAATTGAATTTCTCCCAATTTTTTAGAGGTCTAATGGTAATGACAAGTGAGTGAAAGGCGGATATAGCACATTAAATATGACAAATATACTTTGGGCTTCTTTAAAGGCATAACACAGATGAATTCGTCAAATACAACAAAGAATGCATCTCATATTAAAATAAAGAAAAAGTTGATGATGAGATTTCTTGAAACCTCTTTGTTTATCTCTGAAATCCATTTCTACAAAAGCTGAACCTAAACTTACCCAACCTAATCAGATTGTAACTTAAATAAACATACGTTTAAAAACATACGCATAAATATACGTCTCAAAAATAGTTAGAATTTCTTAGAACAGATGCCACGCATCACAATAACATTCCATATACCATTATCAGATCATGTGGTCGGCAAAGTATAATAAATGATAGACTAACTGGTGAAGTCATTCATTCAATATGTTTTACCTTCAGTTGATTGAATTGATCTCATTATTCTCTCTCTCCATCCCGAGGCAGTGAAGCTAACAAGTGTGGCGAAGGCTACCATCTACAAGTACCATCTTGGTCTTGAGTTGGGTAATGCCTGCCAACACATCGACCTGCCCACTCTGTGGGAAAGAACTCTCGCAGTCCATCGGTGACGGAATCTTTCTCCCGGTGGGCGCCACCAATGAAGACCTTATATATATATTTATAAAACGACACTTGAAGTTACACCGCATGAGTTTCTTTTAAACGAAAAATCAAAAATTTTTATTTCAAGGTGAAATATCGACGATTTCTAACCTTTTTGGATGAGGTATGAAAGGATGAATTATGAAGAGTAATGATGAACAGAAAAATAAAAGTGTCCAGGGATGGGAATCCAATCCAATTCCCATCCCTGGACACTTTTATTTTTCTGTTCATCATTACTCTTCATAATTCATCCTTTCATACCTCATCCAAAAAGGTTAGAAATCGTCGATATTTCACCTTGAAATAAAAATTTTTGATTTTTCGTTTAAAAGAAACTCATGTGGTGTAACTTCAAGTGTCGTTTTACAATCACAGGCCGCAGTGTATTATATTATATATATTTATATATATATGTATATTTATCAATTATTTTATCTATTTATTCATATATCTATCATTATTAATCTTATTTATTCATTTTATGTATTTAACCTTATATAATCTTATATGGACGTTATAATAAATCAGTTTTAATCTCAATCTCTCTCTCTCTCTTGAGGTAACCAGGATTCCTGGAGTCACCAAGAACTAAAGTCACCAACTATCCGGGTTGTCTAATGGTGGACATCCAGTTTATCAGATGTACTGTACTTGGTTCTGTACAGGGGTGAATATACTTATTCCTAGGAAGGTGGCTGTTTGAAACCATTAATATACACCTATCCCCCGATTTACACGGTACTTGTTTTACACATTTTCGCTTTTACATGGTTTTCCAAATAAGTTTTTTTTTTTTTTTGTTTTTATCGCACTATACTAAATGCTACTGTGATTGAACACATGCACTGTGTACACATCTCACAAGGAATCCCGAGCTTATGTGCTGACTACATATTTTAACCTGTCAATGCATTTTATTTTTATTTCTGTGTACACCTATCCCCCGATTTACACGTTTTTCTCAGGAACGTATCTACCGTGTAAATCGGGGGATAGGTGTATATATATTTAAAATGCTGAAAGTAGCTATTTTTGAGCTGCCTTATTCCATATTTGTTGTGGTATCCCTATGATGTAGTTGCCATGTTCCTAGAACAGTACCTTGTCTGACCTCAATATCTGTGCAGCTTGACGAAAACTTTGACGCCAGCATCTTCGCTGATGCCTACCCAGACTACAAGGACAGAATGATGGCCCAGAAAAGAAAGAAGCCAGATAGCAATTTTAAAGATGGTATAAGCCTTTTTTTTTAAATTGTAATTAACTTGACATGCATACATCAAACCTCTTTACTTATTTACTATTCACCACCTTATGGGATAGATCCTGCTGAAATAAACTTGTATGTTAAACTATATATATATTTTTTGAGTCAAAAGGCGATCCATTAATTAAGATTATATAAAAGGGCGTACCTGGATCTGTAAAGAAAAAAAATAAATAAATAATAATAATTTTTTTCTCAAAATATTTCGAGAGATTGCTCCCTCTTTATCAATTTATTGCACAGTGAATTTAATTTACAAATTATTGTAGATCACATGAGAAACCAATGAAAACCAATGAAAAATTTGTTTTCATGTGATCTACAATAATTTGTAAATTAAATTCACTGTGCAATAAATTGATAAAGAGGGAGCAATCTCTCGAAATATTTTAAGAAAAAAAAAATATATTTTTCTTTACAGATCCAGGTTCGCCCTTTTATATATATTATATATATATATATAAATGAATAAAACAAAGCATCAAGGGCTGCTTTTCTTTATTAGGTCAAATATATACGAGCTTTCGGGCACATACGCCCTTCTACAGGAATTAATGAAACAATAATCCAACTAGTTTGAAATAAGATTTATATATAAATTTAAATTTAACGTGCATTTCCACGATACACGTGCATATCAACTCATATATACAGTCGAACCTCTTTAATTCAACACCTCAAGGGATCAGAGCTTTCGGTTGAATTAAAGGAAGTGTTGAATTAAGGTTAGATGATTAGCTAATCATCTGACTCGCTAAAATAATATTTCTTTAAAATAGCCTTGTAATATAAATTAATGATATTAATTGAAACCATTGTGTGTTTTTATTTTCGTGATTAACTTCCAGTATCAGTGACAAAATGGCATTAATACATATTTTAGAAACATAAATAATTGTAACAAATAAATTTACTGGCAATGTGTTTCTTTTCAGTAATATAATCAAATATTAACTCTACAGGCATTAAAATATTAATTTTATATTTATTCTAATTGAAAAATATAGCAGTTGAAAGGAAATAAATATGGTAAATATAAAAAGAAAATTTTGAAAAAACATGCATGCCTTTCTTTCTCTGAAATGTCTTTAATAATAAATTTTAATGAATTAAAGTCATCCACTGCTGCTGCAGGTGTTATTGATTTTATGTTTAAATCTTTTATAATAACACAGAAATGGAATATTGAAATAAAATGTTATCATAATCATTGTGGCTACATATTATAAAGATTTATTTATTTAAAAGGAAATTATTTGTAAATTTTAAAATAACTAAAATATTTTAATTCTGAAATTTAAAAATAAAATATTATTGTTAATTAGGGCACGAAGCCTAAATCATAGCATAAAAAAATAATAATAATAATAACACTCGCGACATTGCGCAACGGCACTGCAAAGTGAAGCTTAAAATAACCAGGAACCAAAAGTGTGCGCGCGCGATCCTAACGGCGCCCGCCGATCGCCGCCGTAATACCTTTTTTGCGGAAAGTTTTATGTAAAAAACATTCAACTGTCGAAATTCAAATTTTAAAATTGTCGAACTATCGGAAGTGTCGTATTATCGATATGTCGAATTACAGTTTGTTATTTGATACCCGGAGGTTGGGACATCAGAACATGGTCGAATTATCGCCGAGTGTCGAATTGGGGTGTGTCGAATTAACGAGGTGATACTGTATATATAAAAAGAGATTTTCTGTTAATTTTGGAATTATTTTTAAGATTGAGATTATGATCTTGAGATTTGATATATTTTGGAATATTAGGTCAATGGTATTGGTATGCAGTCGTGGGAATAATAACAAAAATGGTTTTGATCAGTAAAATTGCTTTAATTGAGCTAAGGAATATAAAAAAAAAAAAAAATTTGATAAAAGTACTGCCTGGCTTAAGGCATAAGAATAAAAAAATGGAAAACTTATTTACATAATTTACAAATGATTTGAGCCGGCCATCGGGAAACAACAACAATGAGTTTTTATAGGGGAAGCGTGACCTCTGGCAGTCGATTTAGCAGAGTATTTGAATCGATGAAATATAATTTTAAATAAAATAATATATTTTAATATAACATATATTTATAGTAGGGTATTCTTGGTTCTTTCATTGCTGGAGGTTGGTTCCAGCGTCAGTCCTCTTCTGAAATTATCTATTTATTGTTGGTCAATAATAAGGTACAATTTGGCTTATAGATTATAAACACAAGGTAATAAGACCAAATTCAAAATAGATAAATAGTGTGTGATTTTTCAGTAACAGCGTTGTTACCATCTTCAGACAAAAGTGTTGAATGAACTCATTCAGCTATTTATTTATTTAGGTTTGGTCTTATTACCTTCTGTTTATTGTTGGCCAAATTAACGATGGTTATTTGATAGCCTGTAGGAACATGATGGATGGACGGATTATATTGCAAGTGTTGAATTAATAAGTTTATACACCTATCCCCCGATTTACACAGTAGATACGTTCCTGAGAAAAATGTGTAAATCGGGGGATAGGTGTACACAGAAATAAAAAATAAAATGCATTGACAGGTTAAAATATGTAGTCAGCACATAAGCTCGGGATTCCTCGTGAGATGTGTACACAGCGCATGTGTTCAATCACAGTAGCATTTACTATAGTGCGATAAAAAAAAAACTTATTTGGAAAACCGTGTAAAAGCGAAAACGTGTAAATCGGGGGATAGGTGTACTCTGTAGGTAGCGTAATAAATGAACTTTTTTTTGTGCATATTATGTTGAAGATAGTGTCTTAAATTTTTTGTATGTAAATATTAAAAGGGTTAAAAACACAAGGTAATAAGACCAAATCCAAATAAATAATTAGTGTATGACGTTTCGGTAACAGCGTTGTTACCATCTTCAGACAAAAGTACTGAAACTGGTGATGGTAGATGGTAACAATGCTGTTACTGAAACATCACACACTATTTATTTATTTGGATTTGATCTTATTACCTTGTGTTTATAATCTATAATCCAAATTGTGCCTTATCAAAAGGGTTAAACAATTTAATCCAAAAGAGTATAGTGTTTTGGCACAAGAAGACTCTGGCCCCCCTCCCCTATCTGAAATGACCTTGAAAATGGCTAGAAAAAGTTTGTCCTATGATTGTTCACCAAATGTTTGTTACAGATGAGTTTCGGGAGGTGAAGAGGAGAAGAGCCATGGTTCAGGAAGAAGTTAAGGTAAGTACTATCTTTTGAGGGCTCTGGCATATTTGTAAGTGCAAAGTCAAACTGCTTTTCACATGTGTGGACATGTGGTGCACTTACAGTAAAAGCAGTCGCCTACTTCTACCCACCATGATTATCATGGCCTGTACCACGTGTCCACGTGTACTAGGGATATGCAAAAAAAAACTATCTTGGAGTAGATTGAAAAGTCTTTCTAACAGAAGGATGGTATGGAATAGACTTAAGATAAACACAAGGTAATAAGTCCAAATCCAAATTTCAAAATTAGAATGTGACCTTTGGATAACAACATTTGTTAACCATCTTCAGACAAAAGTGCTGAATCACGATGATAACAACGCTATTACCGAAATGTCACACACTTTTATTTATTTGGAGATTTTGGCCTTATTACCTTGTGTTTATAATCCAAATTGTGTGCCTTATCTTAAGATGCAGATATTTTTTACAAGGCCGAACAAGAGAAGAAAATATTGAGAAAAGAGAGTGGTGTGTAAAATGATATGTAAATGAACTAACACCTGTAAATGACTAAATTTTTTCTAAGTAATTATGTTGTTGTTGTTTCTTATCCCCTCTCTAAGTAATTATACACCTAGGTGAATCCTGTGTAGGGCATAGGGCTTGTTGTTGACTAAGATGTACAGTTCTATCAAGACAAGTTTGCTAACCCATTGCTGCTGCCTGTGCAGGAGGAGAAGAAAGATTTCATTGATTTCCACGACTTAGGAATCTCCAAGCCCCTCGTCAAGGTAATTTTATAACTTTTCTCTTTGGAGACCTCTTATGTAACTATTGAAAAAATTTACTCCAAAGGCCTCTTGATTCTTGCAAAAGTCTAAACCCACTGGTGAGTGCAAGTAACCAAACGGGGATCTAGCACATTGGTAAGTGCAAATGTCAATCTGCTTTCTACATATGTAGATATGTGGTGCCCTTACAGTAAAAGCAGTCACTAACTACCCACCATGATTATCATGGTCTGTACCACGTGTACTAGGGATAAGTCCCACCAGCCCACTATGGGGAAAATTTTGAGTTTAAGTTTTCTTCCATTTAAAAATGGCCATCATCATCTCTGTAAAAATTTACAGTATCTTCAATTCCGGCATTTTTTAGAAATCAAATCAACCTGTATACATCAGTTCTAACAAACCTCTAGGCTTTTGACTGTTTATAACAAACAAAATATTGAACAAACTAAAATTAAACGAAATTCAGCCAACCCATTAAAGATGGCAATTTGAAATGAAATTGTCAAGATATTTGTAAAAAAAATTAACATTTAGAAAAAGTTGAGTTATATTCAATTGAATCAGTTAAGTTCTATACTGTAGTTTCTCATGAGTTCCTAAAGCCTGTTCTTATATTCTGGTACCTACACACTTGCAATGTCTGACTGGATGCCTACGGCATTATGTGCCATGAAAATATGGGTCTCACAACTATAAAAAAACAACCTACCAGGATTTGAACCTGTAATCTTCTGACTCATATTCAGATAGGCTACACACAACTTACTTACATATACACCTATCCCCCGATTTACACGCTACTTGGAGGGGGTCGGTGGAAGGCTGGTTAAACCGTTTGGTTTACGACCACTACGACCCGGGTTCGATCCCCGCATTAAACACTTTTTTCTGTTTAAAAAAAAAAAATGCTCCAATGGCCCCCCGAATCTTGCAAAAGTCCAACCCCACCAGCGAGTGCAAGTAACCAAACGGGGCTCTGGCACATTTGTAAGTGCAAAGTCGAACTGCTTTCACATGTGTAGACATGTGGTGCGCTTACAGTAAAAAGCAGTCGCTAACTACCCACCATCATTATCATGGCCTGTACCACGTGTACTAGGGATAAGCAAAAAAAAAAAACACGCTACTTGTTTTACACGTTTTCGCTTTTACACGGTTTTCCAAATAAGTTTTTTTTTTTGTTGTTTTTATCGCACTATACTAAATGCTACTGTGATTGAACACATGCACTGTGTACACATCTCACGAGGAATCCCGAGCTTATGTGCTGACTACATATTTTAACCTGTCAATGCATTTTATTTTTATTTCTGTGTATACCTATCCCCTGATTTACACGTTTTTCTCAGGAACGTATCTACCGTGTAAATCGGGGGATAGGTGTACTTTCACAAATGTTTAAAATACCTTTAGCAAGATGAGATAATTAGTATTATAGAACAGAAACATTGGGGACCATATCCATTTGTTCATTGAATCTTGTTTGGTTTTGTTATCTTATGCTATACCTTGAGCAAATATTTCTTGAAAAAAGATACTTCGGCCAGTATAAATCTTTTTATTACCTCGACGTTTCGACAAAAAGCTTTTGTCCTCGTTATACTGGCCGAAGTATCTTATTTCAAGACATATGAATGCCGGCCAGGCAGCCTCTATCTTCACGATTCAGCAAATATATTTATTGAAATGGAGAAATATGTAAATACACTCATGGACAAAACTTAAGGAAAGTTTTCTATTTTTTTTTTTGAAGGAGACAGAGGCAATTTTGTTCACACTTGGTTATTATCTCTTGTATCTTCAATAAAGGTCACTGTATATCAAATATATTTCAGAGTGTATTTCAGTGTATTGTCTGAATCCCGATTTACATACTTCAAGGTAAAACTTCCTTAAGTTTTATCCATGAGTGTATTGTCTGAATCCCGATATACATGCTAAAAGGTACAACTTCCTTAAGTTTTGTCCACGAGTGTATTGTCTGAATCCCGATATACATGCTTCAAGGTACAACTTCCTTAAGTTTTGTCCATGAGTGTATTGTCTGAATCCCGATATACATGCTAAAAGGTACAACTTCCTTAAATTTTTTCCATGAGTGTAGAGTCTCCAGCATTAAACACACAGGCCAATAGAACTAAAAAAGTAAATAAAAAAACTTTCTCTACCTCCATGGTCCACCTTACTCTATCTCCACAGCCTATGTGGATACTATGGGGTCTACCAACCATCTACTTGCTGCAGGCTCTCAATGAGCAGGAGATCTACGAGCCCACAGATATCCAGAAGGACACCATCCCCGTGGCTCTGGAAGGCAAGGATATCTACGCTTGTGCCGCTACTGGAACAGGTCAGTCTCTCTATTGAACACTGTTGACTAGGGGTCGGTGGATGGATGGTCTAAACCGTTGGTTTTCGACCGCTACGACCCGGGTTCGATTCTCGCATTGGGCACTTTTTTCTAATAAAAAAAAAATTCTCCAATGGCCCCCTATTCTTGCAAAAGTTCAACCCCACCAGCGAGTGCAAGTAACTAAACGGGGCTCTGGCACATTTGTAAGTGCAAAGTCGAACTGCTTTTCACATGTGTATACGTGTGGTGCACTTACAGTAAAAGTAGTCGCCTACTTCTACCCACCATGATTATCATGGCCTGTACCACGTGTACTAGGGATAAGCAACAAAAACACTGTTGACTATACACCCCCTTCTCTGTAGAAGCTACTGTCTACTTTCAATACTCTGACTTTTGACAGTCTTCAGCAGTGTTCAATATCCTTTTACATCACACCTCCAAGTCTAAAGAAAAAAAGGCATTATCTGATCGTACAACTGAAAGTTGGTGATGGCTTGCGCCATCTATCGGAATAAATCAGCAACTTTCAGTTGCACAATCAGGAAATGCATTTTTTCTCAATTTATCCACCTGATCCAAGTACAAATTCACACTTTTGTACTATCCTCCTGTCTGTGTAGACATGTGGTGCAGCTGTTGCCAACTACTGAATGAAAGCTTAACTATTTGTGGGATTCATCTTTTTTTGTGGGGAGATTTGACAACCATCATGATTGGGTAAAGTAAAATGCGTCTGCCTTTGTCATTAAGACTGGGAGCACTACTCAGTGGCAGGCTGACTTAGCTCCAAAAGAAATGGCCGCCTCTGACATGAGGAACAGACGCCATGTGCAGCCGCTCCTAACATGGAGTACAAACGCTGCTCATCCTGTATCCCTGGGTTAGCCCTTACAGGGTACTATCAGCCGGGCCAGCTGAGCCCAGGTTTTTTAGCGAGCTTGTTACTGCTCCCCCTCCTCCTTTTTCATCCGGGCTTGGGACCGGCAAAGGCGGATTGATACCTTAGTGTGATTGAGTAGAGATAAGAAAGAAGAAGATCTTATTTGTCATTTAAAGAGTGTAGAGTGTACAATATCCTGTGTTGAGAGCCATGTTCTGTGCTGAACAGGCAAGACCCTGGCGTTCATGCTGCCTGTGTTGGAGAGACTCCACCTGAAGCCGGAACAAGCCACCAGGGTGCTGGTGCTCACCCCCACCAGAGAACTGGCCCTACAGGTCCACGAGGTGGTGCAGAGACTCAAGAAACACATCCGCCACATCTATTGCACCGTCCTGGCTGGCGGACTGAACCTCAACGAGCAGGCTGCGCTGCTGAGCAAGATTCCTGACATCGTGGTGGCCACACCAGGCAGACTCCTGGATCACTTAAACAGCACACCGTCCTTTGGTCTGGAAGACATTGAAGTCCTGATTCTGGATGAAGCTGACAGGTGAGTGAGTCTAACATCCCATCTAGCTCTTATCCAGTTTTATGATTCTCTGCTCTTTTATTTTTTCCATTATTCATTTCTCAAACTGGTTGATGTGACATATGGCAAAGTCTATTCTATCCTAACTGAATGCAGAATATCATTCAACTTCTTCAATTCAACGCCCCAAGGGATCAGAATTTTTGGTTGAATTATAGTTGGGTTAAGATGATTGTCAATGATAAGGCACAATTTGGATTATAAACACAAGGTAATAAGACCAAATCCATAAAAAGACCAATTTGGTCTTATTACCTTATGATGATTGTCAGTGAAAATATCAGGGTTCCTGGGATTGAAAAAAAGAAGAAGAAACTTATCCCTTGTACAACCTGATATTTTAATTTTGATACAAGGGATTTATTTATTGTATTGTGAACTCAAGCTTCATTGTTGCGGATAAAGTAATCATTGTTGTGTATAAAGTTTCATTGTTGTATATAAAGTAATCAATTGTTATGTATAAAGTTCCATTGTTGCGGATAAAGTAATCATTGTTGTGTATAAAGTTTCATTGTTGCGGATAAAGTAATCATTGTTGTGTATAAAGTTTCATTGTTGCGGATAAAGTTTCATTGTTGCGGATAAAGTAATCATTGTTGTGGATAGAGTAATCATTGTTGTGTATAAAGTTTCATTGTTGCAGATAAAGTAATAATTGTTATGGATAAAGTACTAATTATTATGGATAAAATAGGTAATTGTTGTATATAACATGTCATTGTTACAGATTGACCCCAAATGATGTTGTTATAGTGTATTTCAACTGTAGGTGCCGATACTCACTCTTTGTCTCTGAATGAAAGTTTCAATAGTCTTACATTCCAATATTGCTAAGAAGTGATAAAACCTAACAGGGCGACAAATTTCTGTATTAAAGATATATAATCTAGGCGAGCATTGGGACAATAACGTCCTTCAACATGCTGTAATACAGTTGAACTATCTCCCTGTAAAGGACAACACCTAATTGTAGAGCCAAAGTGTCCTTTAGGAAGAGACCAGAGAGTTGCTAAATAGTAAAAATCTTCTTCTTCTTCTTTATCTCCACTCAATCATTAGGGTATCAAATTGTGACCCTTGATGGTATTTGACAACCATCATGACTGGGTGAAGTAGAATGCGTCTGCCTTTGTCATTAAGACTGGGAGCACTACTCAGTGGCAGGCCGTCTTAGCTCCAAAAGAAATGGCCGTCTCTGACATGAGGAACAGACACCATGTGCAGATGCTCCTAACATGGAGTACAAACGCTGCTCATCCTGTATTCCTAGATCAGGAGCCCTTACAGGGTACTATCAGCCAGGCCAGCTGAACCCAGGTTTTTTAGCGAGCTTGTTACTGCTCCCCCTCCTCCTTTTTCATCCGGGCTTGGGACCGGCAAAGGCGGAGTTAGTAAAAATGGTAATTTTGCAAATGAAAACTGTTCTTTGTAGAGAGGTGTCCTCTCATGGAGTATGTTGTAATGTACATGGTTGGTCATCAGCTATTCCTCTAACAGGAAGTTCTGTGTCTCCAAGATGTATTGTTGTTGCGCAGGATGCTAGATGAGGAGTTCATAGATCAGGTGAAGGAGATCCTGAGCCACTGCTACGTCCACCGACAGACCATGCTTTTCTCCGCCACCATGTCCGACCAAGTCAACGAGCTGGCAGACATCACCCTCAAGAACCCCGTGAAGATCTTTGTCAACGATGAGGACCAGGTCGCCATCAACCTCTCCCAGGAGTTTATCAAGATCTCTTCCTCCATGGAGAAACGGAAGGACGCCATCTTAGCTGGTAACACCTCTACTTGAATTCTTTTACTCTTATCCCTACACATTGGACACTTTTTGTCTCTTAAGACTAAAAACATCACATCAATGCCTCTTTAATTCCTGCTTAAATCCGACCACACCAATTAGTGTGCAAGAAAGCAAATGGGGTTCTGAAAGGTGGTGATGTTTTTTGTTGTTGTTTCTTATCCTCTTATGCAAAGATTACACAAATACCATGCTCCCCGAGCTGTTTGATGATAAGCAGTGTCCTCTCCCAAAGGTCCTGTTTAGTACATCTAATGCAAGCCGAAATGTGTTCTGGAGCTGCAGGCGCCAAGATACATTTTGGGCAAGCTGGATAGATTTTGTTCATTTTTTCAATTGAGATGGCCTGTTCTAAATCTTGTTAGTGTTGTTTGGTGCTGTCTGAGGTTCAGAGCTCCTCCTAGGTCCACTCCAATGTTCTAGATGCGCTTAGGGGTAGGAGCCACTAGTTCTTGTTTATTTTTGATTTGGCGACTGTCTCTCTATTTCTGGTGGTGTAATGATATGAGTTGCCTCACATAAGACCCAAGATTGGATCTCCTATTGAGTACTTTAGCTTTGTACATGGCATAAGGGTAAGCTCTTCTGACTTACTACAACCTAAGTTATCCTTTGGGAGAGGCCACTGCTTATCATAAAACAGTTCGAGGAGCATGAAATCATGGAATTTGTGTAATATTTACACAAGGATATAAGAAACAACAGCCTAAGATATCTCACTCACTTATAAGTGTACTGATTTCTACATGTTTAGACCTGTGGTGCAGTAGAAAGCAGTCACTTTCTACAGAAACGCACTATGTTCCACCAGGGATACTTAAGCCCAGTAGAACATCAGCTACATTTCTCTCTATGTAAATTAGTTACAATAGAACACTGAGAGATTACTTTCTATTGATTTTATTGGCTTCTACCCTGTATGTACCTGGGATGTTCACAAAAAAATCCATGTTGTTATGACCATTTAGACATTTTTTCAAATTTATTATTTTAACAATTATATATACAGTAAAACCTCCCTGTAAAGAACACCTAATTGCAGAGCTAAAGCGTCCTTTAAGGAGAGATGTCCACTTACCAGAGAGTTGCTAAACAGTAAAAATGATAAATTTACAAATGAAAACTGTTCTTTGAAGAGAGGTGTCCTCTAGCGCGAGTGTGTCCTTTAGAGAGAGGTGTCCTCTTACGGGAGAGTTACTAAATAGTAAAAATGATAAATTTACAAATGAAAACTGTTCTTTGAAGAGAGGTGTCCTCTAGCGCGAGTGTCCAGGTTCGACTGTATTTTTGTCACTCTAAGATATAGATGTTGATTGGGAACAGTTTGTTTTATACATTTTCAAACTTTAATCTCAATTTGAGAATGCACCAAAAGTATAAAATTAATTGAGCTGTCCGTGATTTATTCCCAGAATAGAAGACAGGTTGGATGTCAAACATCTGTGATTGGATTTACAATAGAGAGACCACATAAGAGAATGGTCAAACTTGGTCTTTCCTGAAGGTAGTCTCTTAGACTCTTGTTTTGGTTGAAAGACTCCTCATGACTTGACCTTACAAGAGAGGGTCTCTGATAAGAGATCACCTTCAAGAGAGAACAGGCTTTAGCCATGTTTTTAGGGTATGGGCTCTCATTGGAGACTCTACTATAAAAAGTCTCCAAGAATCTGTATTCTAGTACAGATGGTTCAGCCTCTCAGACTAAATTTGAGGCTGTGAAAATATACACTTATGGACAAAATTTAAGGAAGTTGTACCTTTTAGCATGTATATCGGGATTCAGACAATAACTCTGAAAGTTATTTGATACACAATGACCTTTATTGAAGACATGGGATAACCAAGTATGAGCCAAATTGCCTCTGTCTCCTTGAAAAAAAAAAAGATAGATGACCAGCGACATCAAAGACACATCCATAAGTTTTGTCCATAAGTGTAGAGTCTCACCTAATTACTCCAGGCTGAAGTTGGCACCAACACTGCTACACTGAAATGTCATTTATGGAAGAGTTATTTAGATATGGCTTTAATGTTAAACCTCCCATAAGTGACCATCTCCCTGTGTGGCCACTCACATAAAAGCAACCACCTCCAGGAGTTTTTGGGGGCCTGGTCTCTCATGGGAGGTTCTGTGATATACCTCGTGATTCTTATCCAATAATTACCTTATTATTCTATAGATGGAAATTTTGCCGGGAGGATGATGATCTATAAAGATAAAAGGTTACCTCTCCGGTCAAAATAGACGTCAAAAATAGACGCCATCTATTATTCTACCAGCTTATTATTCTACTCTGCTAAAAGCTACAATGTTGCTACACTAGAACCTCCATGAGAGGACACTCTCGCTATAAGTCAAATCTCTCTAGAAAGAACAGTTTTCATTGCCAAAAACAACCATTTTTACTGAATAGCAGCTCTCCACTAAGAATACACCTCTCCCTAAAGGCCTCTGCAACTGGGTGTTGTCTTTTAGAGAGAGATTCTGTTTCAAATTAATATATATATTTTTAGAAGATTTCTTTGCTCCTATATCTATCATTATTCTCTTTAAGTTGATACATCATGGTGGTGGTTGCAGCTCTCCTCTCCAGAAGTTTCCCCAAGAGGACGGCTGTTTTCTTCAACACCAAGAAGGAGCTGAGGAGAGTGGCAGAAATCCTGCGCGTGCTGAAATTCAGCGTAGGAGAACTCCACGGAGACATGAAGCAGCCCAAGCGTATCCTGGCCCTGAGACAGTTCAAGAATGGCACCTTTGACATCCTGCTGGCCACTGATGTGGCTGCCCGTGGTATTGACATCAAGAACCTGGAGACGGTGAGTGACTTGGCTTGGGTTGGATTACAGGCAGGGGGTTGGTGGAAGGATGGTCTAAACCGTTGGTTTTCGACTGCTAAGATCCGGGTTCGATTCCCACATTGGGCACTTTTTTTCTGATTAGAAAAAAAAAATGCTCCAGTGACCCCCGATTCTTGCAAAAGTCAAACCCTACCAGCGAGTGCAAGTAACCAAATGGGACCTCTGGCTCATTTGTAAGTTCACAAAAGTCAAACTGCTTTTCACATGTGTAGACATGCGGTGCACTTACAGTAAAAGCAGTCACCTACTTCTAACCACCATGATTATCATGGCCTGTACCACGTGTACTAAGGATAAGCAAAAAAAAAAAAAAAACAAGCAGTAAATCTGCGAGACCAAGTTTCCTAGATGAGCAAAGAAACAATGGGAGGGATGTTCCCTTTCACAATATTCTGGCCTCAAAATTGGGGCTTCACAAATTCAATAAATATTGACTCTCTCATCCATTCATGAGCTCTACTCATCCCCAACAGATACCATCAGAAAGTCAATCAAGTTCTACAAGTTTGATATCCTTTTTTTTGCTTATCCCTAGTACACGTGGTACAGGCCATGATAATCATGGTGGTTAGAAATAGACGACTGCTTTTACTGT
This sequence comes from Cordylochernes scorpioides, assembly GCA_030710605.1. Lineage (NCBI taxonomy): Eukaryota > Metazoa > Arthropoda > Arachnida > Pseudoscorpiones > Chernetidae > Cordylochernes > Cordylochernes scorpioides. The sequence goes on from CP092865.1 coordinate 16,501,820, forward strand.
AAGTGCACCACATGTCTACACATGTGAAAAACAGTTCGATTTTGCACTTACAAATGTGCCAGAGCCCCGTTTGGTTACTTGCACTCGCTGGTGGGGTTGGATTTTTACAAGAATTAGAGGCCATTGGAGCATTTTTTTTTTTTAATCAGAAAAAAAAGTGCCCAATGCAGGAAACGTGTAAATCGGGGGATATGTGTGTATATAGAAATAAAATGCATTGACAGGTTAAAAAATGTAGTCAGCACATAAGCTCGGGATTCCTCGTGAGATGTGTACACAGCACATGTGTTCAATCACAGTAGCATTTAGTATATTGTGATAAAAAACAAAAAAAAAAAAAAGCTTATTTGGAAAACCGTGTAAAAGCGAAAACGTGTAAAAAAAAGTACCGTGTAAATCGGGGGATAGGTGTATTAGAAATAAAAAGGTAACAAGAGTCAATTTACAAATTATTGAAATGACATTCAGTAATAGCGTTCTTACTAAAATGTCATGAGCATTTCAATAATTTGGATTTGGTCTCTTGTTACCTTTTGTTTCTCTCGTAGGATCTATGGCTGATGAGCTGAAAAAAATGTACTGATAAGGTTCTCTTAGCCCTAAAACCATGGTAATACGGCTTAGCTTCTGTCTGAATTTGCCATCGCTGGTGATGTAACACATTCTTTTAGCCTTAACAATTCTCAGATTTCCAGACTTGAGTCTGGTCATCTACCGTTAATCTTCTTTCTTATCTCCACTCAATCACACTAAGGTATCAAGCTTGTAAAGCTTGAGATTTTTGATGGTGTCTGCCGGGCAAGAGTAGAGCTCATCAATGGATGAGTCAATACAGTCAATAATATGTATTGGGGTTGCAGGCTGAGAATTGCACTTAGTACATAGTGGGAAATCAAAGACTTGTTGTTCTCTTGGGAGGACAGAACCAGTGCTTGTCCCTCCTGCTCTGTACCAGTCATATATATGTGCAGCATCAGATTTCCATTCCTGCAGGCATTGGGTTTTGATGGTACGGAGGAGGTCTCTTTCGTCTAGTTGGGTGGTAGATTCTCTTGCTTCAGGTAGGCCAAGATCTCCAGCCTTTGCCAGAGAGTCTGCCGTTAATGACTTTACAGAATGGTTGCAAAGTTTTCTTCACTATGTGCTAAATGCAATTCTCAACCTGCAACCCCAAACCACATCATTGACTGTATTGACTCACACATATTTTGATGAGCCTCTACTCATCCCCAGCCACAGACAAACCATCAACAAGCTCTACAAGCTTGATACCCTGATATGATTGAAGTGAAGATAAGAGAAAGAAGAAGAAGCATTTAAACAAAATGCATTGTTATAAAGAGAGAGGTACCCTGTTTGGTACCTAAACATGTTGTTGTTGTTGTTTCTTATCCCCTTGTGTAAAGATTACACGAATTCCATGAGTTCATGCTCCTCGAGCTGTTTTATGATGAGCAGCGGCCTCTCCCAAAGGTCCTGTTTAGTGCATCTAATGCAAGCCAAAATGTGTTCTGGAGCTGCAGGTGACAAGCTACATTTTGGGCAAGTGGGGTAGATTTTGTTATTATTTTCTATCTTCAATGGCTTGAGATGGCCTGTTCTAAATCTTGTTAGTGTTGTTTGATGCTGTCTATTTCTGATGTTTAGAGCTCCTCCTGGGTTCACTCCACTGTACCAACTGTGCTTAGGTGGGATCCTCCAGTTCGTGTTTATTTTTGTTTTGGCTACTGTTTCTATTTCTTTAAAAGTAAGTTCATTTTTCTGTGGCAAGGGTTCTTTTGTGCCTTTTTTCGCTAGCACATCAGCAGCTTCATTGCCTTCAATTCCAACATGTGAGGGTATCCATTGAAGGTGAATTTTTGAGGTTTTTGAGAGTTTTTGGAGATAACCAATTATGTTCCTGCTTACTTTGTCTCTGAGTTCCCCTGTGTGACTCAAGTGTTGTATGGCACTTCTACTATCAGTAAGAATCCAGATATCTTGATAATTAGTATTTCTGATGGATTTTAAGGCTTCATAGATGGCTATGGTTTTTCCATGGTTGACCATGGTTTTTCATTTATTTGCATTTGAGTATAGTGTTGCCCCAGCCCTATGATTCTCCTATGTAACCTGCCCATTTTAAAACCACCACTAATGTATTTAAGGCTCACCTCTCTGTAGAACCCACCCCGTGTAAACTGAGAGTGTTCCAGGTCATCAACTACTCCATGCCCAAGGATCTCAAGAGCTATGTCCATAGGGTGGGAAGAACAGCCAGGGCTGGTAAAATGGGAAGGTAGGCGTCATTCTTCTCTCCTCTCTAACAAAAGTTCCATGTTATATAGTGTGCTATATCTATTTGTTACATATAGTTAAACATGGAAAATTTTCCGGGAGGAAATTGATCCATAGAAGCATGTTGTGGCTTTGTCACCGACCCGAGGCCGCTAGTTTGCAGTGACGGTCAATAGATGGCGTCAGGTTTTGACGTATATTTTGAAGGGAGAATTGCCCTATGCTTCTACAGTTAAACCTGTCTATAGCGCCCCCTCTTGGGACTCACCAAAATAGGGTGCTATAGACAGGTCACTTTTAATGTAAAATGTTTACATTTCAATGTTTAAAATCGGGCGCTATAGAGAAAAAGGCGCTATTTAGAGGGGGTGCTATAGACAGGTTTAACTGTATATAAAACAAACCTCTTATGTTTAAATTAACTAACAAATATAGAAATTTTAAATTTTTCTTGATGGTATTAAATATACAGTAGAACCTCCCTGTAAAGGACAACACCTAATTACAGAGTCAAAGTGTCCTTTAGGGAGAGGTGTCCTTTTACCGGAGAGTTGCTAAATAGTAATTTTGCAAATGAAAACTGTCCTTTGTAGAGAGGTGTCCTCTCATGGAGGTTCTACTGTATTTATATAGAAGGGTCATTGACCCGAAAGCTCGCCTTTATTAAAACTTATAAGATACGCATCCTCGTACGCTTCGAATCTATTACTTACATTCTTTAGAGGATTTCAACCTTCTTTATATACAGGAAGACCTGATTTCTCTTGGAGGTGGACTCTTATCAGAGACTGTGTTTTGGTTGAAAGACTCCTCATGAATTGGCCAGACAAGATAGTCTCTCATAAGAGGCTATCATCACAAGAGACCTCATTTACTTGTAAGGGCACTTGTAAGTGCAAAAGTCAAACTGCTTTTCACATGTGGTGCATTTATAGTGAAAGCCAACTTCTACCCAACATGATTATCATGGCCTGTACCACATGTACTAGAGATAATATGTTTATCATGGCCTGTACCATATGTACTATAGATAATATTAAAAGAAAGGATAATACTTCAATCAATCTCCCCTGAATGTGAGTGTGTTTGTCCTCCAGAGCGGTCTCCCTGATCCAGGAACCAGAAAGGAAGCTCCTGAAGAGTATACTGAAGAAATCCACCACCGGACTCAATAAGAGGACTGTCAACAGAGGTAGGAGCTGGTGGTGTTACTATTGATGGCACACTTCTTTAGGAAAGAGGAGATATCTTCAGGTTTGAAAAAAAGAAAGTTGCACATCCCCTTCTCTCTAAAAAAGAGATAATTATAAATAAGGTATCTTTATTTTTGTGCATGTACAAAAGCCACAAGAAATCAACAAAAACAACAAAAAGCCTTTATTTAGGGTCACTGACCCTATACAGGATTCACCAGAGGTATGCATAAGAACAAAGCACTGAGACAAAGGAAACAACAATATAAACAGAAGAAAAAAAAGAAAGAGAAAGAGGGAAGCAAGAAAAACAACACAAAAAGAGTAGCAGTAAGAAAGTGAGGAGTGAGTGTCACTTGGCAGCCACAAGAAATCAGAGAATGTACAGAGAATGATATCTTTTGAGAAATTTCCCATAATATTTACAGCTTGGCTCGAGTTCATAAAACTTGTTGCCATCACAGTAATGATAATCATTAAGGCTGGAAGTAGACTCAGTAGCAAGCTGACTCATCTTTCAATGAGAGACTTTCTTTTCTTAGATTTAACAACCATCATGACTGGGTGAAGTAGAATGCATCTGCCTTTGTCATTAAGACTGGGAGCACTACTCAGTAGCAAGCCGACTTAGCTCCAATATAAAATGTGTAATGAGGAACAGATGCCATGTATACCCATTCCTAACTTGGAATACAGACTCTGCTTATATTGTATCACTGGATCAGGAGCCTTTACAGGGTACTACCAGCTTGGCAAGCTGAACTGATGTCTTTTTTTTAGTGAGCTTGTTACTGCTCCCCTATCTCCCTTTTCATCTCATCATGCCAGTCAAAATATCCAATGTGTAATAACATGCCGAGACCATGGGCAACCACATCTCTCCACCATGGACTATCTATCTAAGGATGGTGAAGAACTATTTCACAGGTTAAAACCTTCGCTAAAACTTCCAAGTTTTTATCGAATTTCCATCCAAGCTTGGTGGGACCATCAAAGGTGAGGGAACTAACATTGTCCAAGACCTTTAGGAGAGCTCACTGCTTATAAAATAGCTTGAGGAGCATAAACTCATGGAATTGGTTTAATCTTTACATAAAGGGGATAAGAAACTAACATTGTCTGGGGGGGATGTTGCAGAAATCGTGACGTTCTACCATGACAAGATGGCGGAGGTGATGCCCCTAGTGGAGGAGCGGATGAAGGACTCCCGGCTGAGGGACCAGATGGACAAGGCAGAGGTGGAGCTGGCCAAAGCTGAGGAGCTCCTCAACACCAAGCCCCAGGACAGGGCCAAGCAGATGGAGAACAGGATCAAGAGGAACGTCTGTGAGTGCATGGGGTTATATACAGTTTTATTTTTAATTAAAAAGGCATATATTGGATCAAAATTGACATACATTAAATATGTTATAACACCTTGATAAAGAAAAAGGCATCTCCTTATTGTGTAACTGAAGCCATCGCGCAAGCCATAAGCAACTTTCAGTTGCACGATAAGTAGATGCCTTTTTCTTAATTTATGCACCTTATCCCAGTACAATATCACATTTGTTTCATTTTTCACCTTGATAAAGGTTGGCATTCAATCAACTGAAATATTGTTAAATTAATGATATTTTGATCCAATATATGCCTTTTTAATTAAAGATTTATTTATGGATTGCTCTATTTTCAAAACAGGCTTATTTATTCACAGTCAGAATTATTCTTTAGTTCCACACACACTCCATAGGGGGTCGATGGAAGGATGATCTAAACCATTGGTTTTCAACCACTAAAACCCGGGATCGAATCCCGCATTGGGTACTTTTTCAAATTAAAAAAAAAAAAAAATGCCCCAAAGGTTCCTGAATCTTGGAAAAGTCCAACTCCACCAGCGAGTACAAGTAACCAACAGAGCTCTGGCACAAAATGGTCGAAATTCTTTTATGTGTAGAAATGTGGTGCACTTACAGTAAAAGCAGTCACCAATTTCTATCCACCATGATTATCATGGCCTGTACCACGTGTACTAGGGATAATTAAAAAAAAAAGAAAAATAGTTGAACTTTTCACTAAAGAACCACACCTAGTTTCCTCTAGCAAAAGTGTCCTCTCATGGAGGTTATACTATATCAAATCAGTGAAAAGCTGCCGTATAAAATCCCTAGTTTATTTTCATTTGGTTCCCCTATGATACTCTTATGAACAGTTTTTTTTTTGTCTGTAGCTGTTTTTGAAATTCCAATTACTTTTGGCTGAACATGTTCTCCAGTTAACATGTTCTTCTTTTATTTCGTTTTTTCGTCTAAATGTTCTCCAGTGTTTATAAACTCTTGATTTCCAGCTTTGAAAAAACAAGGAACATAATGCATGTAGGTCGGCACTGGGTTTTTTTTTCTCATTCAGTAATTTTATCTGAAGATGTTTTTTTTTGCTTTACCCTAGTACACATGGTACAGTACAGGCCATGATAATCATAGTAGATAGAAGTAGACGACTGCTTTTACTGTAAGTGCACCACATGTCTACACATGCGAAAAGAAGTTCGACTTTGCACTTACAAATGTGCTAGAGCCCTGCCTGGTTACTTTGCACTCACTGGTGGGATTGAACTTTTCCAACAATCGAGGGACATCAGAGCATTTTTTTTTTTTTTTTTTATCAGAAAAAAGTGCCCAATGCGGGAATTGAACCCGGGTTGTAGTGGTTGAAAACCAACGGTTTAGACCATCCTTCCATTGATCCCCTTCTGAAAAATGGTAACAGCACCCTATAAATTTACTTATTTAGATTTTTGACCTTGCATCTTCAATTCCAACGTAGATTACAAAGGAGTTCAACTATAGTGACTGATGTACTTAGAGACGGCAATATAAATTGTTATTGAGTATCTATTCTTGGTATATTAAAGGCATCTTTTTTGTAGATCAAATATATTAAAAACAAAATTCAATATTTCAATGAGGCTGTTCGCCTATCTTCTAGAAAATCAAACCCCTTGTAAGCTAATTACCCACGTGATGCATAAGAAGGGTTGTTGTTGTTTCTTATCCCCTTGTGAAAAGATTACACGAATTTCATAAGAAGGGTTGTTGTTGTTTCTTATCCCCTTGTGTAAAGATTACCTGAATTCCATAAGAAGGGTTGTTGTTGTTTCTTATCCCCTTGTGTAAAGATTACACGAATTCCATAAGAAGGGTTGTGGTTGTTGTTGTTTCTTATTCCCTTGTGTAAAGATTACACAAATTCCATAAGAAGGGTTGTGGTTGTTTCTTATCCCCTTGTGTAAAGATTACATTAATTCCATAAGAAGGGTTGTTGTTGTTTCTTATCCCCTTGTGTAAAGATTACCTGAATTCCATAAGAAGGGTTGTTGTTGTTTCTTATCCCCTTGTGTAAAGATTACATGAATTCCATAAGAAGGGTTGTTGTTGTTTCTTATCCCCTTGTGTAAAGATTACATGAATTCCATAAGAAGGGTTGTTGTTTCTTATCCCCTTGTGTAAAAATTACATGAATTCCATAAGAAGGGTTGTTGTTGTTTCTTATCCCCTTGTGTAAAGATTACATGAATTCCATAAGAAGGGTTGTTGTTGTTTCTTATCCCCTTGTGTAAAGATTACATGAATTCCATAAGAAGGGTTGTTGTTGTTTCTTATCCCCTTGTGTAAAGATTACATGAATTCCATAAGAAGGGTTGTTTGTTGTTATATTATATGTTATCTAAACAACCCTTCTCATGAATCATGTGAATGATTAGCTTACAAGGAGTTTGATTTTCTAGAAAGGCAGGAAAGATAGGCGAATGGCCTCATCAAAATATTGAATTTTGTTTTTTGAAAAATATATTTGGTCTACACAAAATATGCCTGCATTATAATAAATTGTTAGTTGTACCTAAACAGGCAACTCCACCTCTCCCTTTAAATATCCATTTAAACAATGAATTTTGTTTAATACCTCGGTAAAAAAAGTAATAAAACCAATTTTGAAAATTCAGATAAAAGCCAACAATTACAATACCAATGTGATATTGCACTGGGATAAGGTGCATAATTATGAAAAAAAAGTCATCTTCTTATCGTGCAACTGAAAGTTGCTGATGACTTGCGCCATCTTTCGGAATAAATATCAACTATTCTCGTTGATTTTTAATTATTCCAGAATTGGCCAAATATCCGTTTTTTGGTCGTTGAGGTACAGCTTGCACCACGCTGATGAGGGCCAACAGCCCGAAACGCGTCCGTGGTTAGCTTTTCTTGATTAATCAAGAATGGGTATTCGGCCAATTCTGGAATAATTAAAAAATCAACGAGAATAGTTGATATTTATTCCGATAGATGGTGCAAGCCATCAGCAACTTTCAGTTGCACGATAAGGAGATGCCTTTTTTTTTTTTCATAATTACAATACCATCTGCCTTCATTGATATAGTGGGCAGCTTCGATTTCATAACATCCTATAAGAGGTGTTATCTGCCAAATTTACCGTAATTGGTGTTGTGGCTAATCACCTTTACATATGTAGACATGTGGTGCGCTAACAGTCGCTAACTACCCACCATGATTATCATGGCTTTGAGATCATTCTTTATCATCACCTTTACATATGTAGACATGTGATGCGCTAACAGTCGCTAACTACCCACCATGATTATCATGGCTTTGAGATCATTCTTTATCATCACCTTTACATATGTAGACATGTGATGCGCTAACAGTCGCTAACTACCCACCATGATTATCATGGCTTTGAGATCATTCTTTATCATCACCTTTACATATGTAGACATGTGATGCGCTAACAGTTGCTAACTACCCACCATGATTATCATGGCTTTGAGATCATTCTTTATCATCACCTTTACATATGTAGACATGTGATGCGCTAACAGTCACTAACTACCTACCATGATTATCATGGCTTTGAGATCATTCTTCATCATCACCTTTACATATGTAGACATGTGATGCGCTAACAGTCACTAACTACCTACCATGATTATCATGGCTTTGAGATCATTCTTTATCATCACCTTTACATATGTAGACATGTGATGCGCTAACAGTAAAAGCAGTCGCTAACTACCCACCATGATTATCATGGCTTTGAGATCATTCTTTATCATCACCTTTACATATGTAGACATGTGATGCGCTAACAGTAAAAGCAGTCGCTAACTACCCACCATGATTATCATGGCTTTGAGATCATTCTTTATCATCACCTTTACATATGTAGACATGTGATGCGCTAACAGTAAAAGCAGTCGCTAACTACCCACCATGATTATCATGGCTTTGAGATCATTCTTTATCATCACCTTTACATATGTAGACATGTGATGCGCTAACAGTAAAAGCAGTCGCTAACTACCCACCATGATTATCATGGCTTTGAGATCATTCTTTATCATCACCTTTACATATGTAGACATGTGATGCGCTAACAGTAAAAGCAGTCGCTAACTACCCACCATGATTATCATGGCTTTGAGATCATTCTTTATCATCACCTTTACATATGTAGACATGTGATGCGCTAACAGTAAAAGCAGTCGCTAACTACCCACCATGATTATCATGGCTTTGAGATAAGAAAGAAGAAGAGACCTTTACATATTATACTGGGGTAATAAGCAAAATGTATTGTTCTGATGAATTTTAAAGGGAGAGGTGCCTCTTTTTTTTTTTGGTATATTAATTATCATCCTTCCGCAACTTTATACCTTTTATTTATAAACCAAATTTGAAAGCTGCATCCCATTCCATTGGAATTTGTGTAATCTTTACACAATGGGTTATAAGAAACAACATTGAACCCAATCTTTAGTATATTTGACACCCTACATTTGCACGCTGTACGTAGGACTAATGTATTGACTGTGACAGCTATTTTGTCCAAGAAAACCAAGAAACAGAAGAAAAGGGTAAGTCTCCGTTGTTTTGAATGCTTACTCTTAAAAAAAAAAGACAAATACAGTTAAACCTGTCTATAGCACCTCCCCTTGGGACTCACCAAAATAGGGTGCTATAGACAGGTCACTTTTAATGTAAATGGCATCGTACTACGTATTTAAAATCGGACGCTATAGAGAGGAAGGCACTATTTAGAGGGGGCGCTATAGACAAATCACTTTTAATGTAAATGGCATCGTACTACGTATTTAAAATCAGATTCTATTTAGAGGGGGCGCTATAGACAGGTTTAACTGTATTATTATTCCTTATACAGTAACAAATTTAGAAATTGAATAGCGCAAACTTTAACACCTTGTAAGGGGAAATCAGACCTCCATTGCCATATATATATTTGTAGGATGGTTGTTGCGTGATGTGGCTTGTGGAAAGGCCGTTGATAAAATTATAATTATAATTAATTTATTTAAAGCCAGAAATATATATAGAGAAAAAGAAGTAACGGTTGAAGTAACTGCCGTTGGAGCTAGGCTAGCCTTGTTGTTTACCACGTGAGTGGCCAGAGTCTCTGATGACGTCCCTCGCGCATGCGCAGTCAGGTTGACGCTTGTGGTTGCCGAGGTCGTCCACTGCCCCTGTGTGTAGTGGAGCCCTGTCCCAGCTCGCGCCCGCTGAAGCAAAGTGTAAAATTAAGAAAAAAAAAAACAATTTCTTGATTTCTCAGGAAGCCTCTTGGATCAAAGTTTTGGTCATTGAGGTACAGCCTGCACCATGCTGAAGAGGGCCAAAAGCCTGGAACGCATTTGTGGTTGGCTTTTTATAGAATCGAAACTGAACTTCTCCTTCAATTTAAATCAATTTCTAATGATAGACTACCTCAAGGAGAAGCTTCAGTTTTCGGACAAGAGCCGGTGTTTTCAATATAGTATGGCAACAGGAATGGCTATGGTTTTTGATAGGTCTCTCATGGGAGGTTCAACCATTCCGACAATTCACCAAGTTGTTGTGGCCTAAGTGTGACCTTGATGTGTCCAGGAAAGAGCCAAGATGACCAAGAAGGAAGAGAGGGCGGTTGGCTACGGCATCAGAGAAGCCAAACGTCAACAGAGGAAGGATGAAGGTTAGTTGTGGCACATGAACTTGTCTCTCCTACTTGTCTGACATGTTGAGTTACTTGTGTGCTCTTGGATTTTCACTTTGACTCTTGGTCTTCTCTATTTTTAACTTCTATTTTCAAATCTATGCTAACCTGAACGTGACTGCTATCTTGGTGTTATGAGGTGCACCTGAATGTCATCCTCTTTGTATATCTCTGCTGGGATGTACACTCATGGACAAAATTTAAGGAATAAAATAAAATAAGACCTAATCCAAATAATTTATTAGTGTGTGACGTTTCGGCAACAGCATTGTCACCACCATCAGACAAAAGAATAAATGAGAAAACATTTTACAGCAAGTTCTTATATAGTCCTGTTATCAAGTGTTTAAACAATATAACAGATAAGGAAAATAGTTTTTTAAGTCAACTTGAAATATTCTTCTTAGAATTAAAAGTGGATTTCTTTTTCTTTTATTTTCCTTATCTGTTATCTTGTTTAAACACTTGATAACAGGACTATATAAGAACTTGCTGTAATATTTTTTCTCATTTATTCTTTTGTCTGATGATGGTGACAATGTTGTTGCCAAAACATCACACACTAATAAATTATTTGGATTAGGTCTTATTTTCTTTTATTATAATCTATAATCCAAATTGTGCTTTATCAAAATTTAAGGAAGTTGTACCTTTTACCAGATACAGTAGAACTACCTCCATGTAAAGGACAACACCTAAATGCAGAGCCAAAGTGTCCTTTAGGGAGAGGTGTCTTCATACTGGAGAGTTGCTAAATTGTAAAAATGATAATTTTTCAAATGAAAACCATCCTCTGTAGAGAGGTGTCCTCTACTGTGAGTGTCCTCTCATGGAGGTTCTAATGTATATCGAGGGATTCAGACAATAACCCTGAAAGATATTTGATATTCAGTGACCTTTATAGAAGATACACGAGATAACCAAGTGTAAAAAAAAGTCTCTGTCTCCTTCAAAAAAATAGATAGCTGTCAACATCAAAGACTTTCCATTTCCCGAAGTTTTGTCCATGAATGTACTGTGAACTTGTCTAAAACCACCCTTTATTTGTCTGACATGTACTTGAATGTTTCTCCACACACATTTCTGATACAGTAGAACCTCTCTGTAAAAGACACCACCTAGTTGCAGAGCCAAAGTGAGAGGTGTTATCTTACCTGGAGATTTACTCTTCTTCTTCTTTCTTATCTCCACTCAATCACACTAAGGTATCAAGCTTGTAAAGCTTGAGATTTTTGATGGTGTCTGCCGGAGAAGAGTAGAGCTCATCAATGGATGAGTCAATACAGTCAATTGGAGAATTACTAAATAGTAAAAATGTTTATTTTGCAAATGAAAACTGTCCTTGGAAGAGAGGTATTCTCTAGCTCGAGTGTCCTCTCTCATGGAGGTTCTACTGTAATATAAACTAGATTTCTGTACACTTGTATTTATTACCCCGGCCACACCTGCTGACACATGTCTGCTGTCCCCCAGCCAAGGGCCTGCTACCCAGCAAGAACAAACCTCAGAAGAAGAAGAAGAAGAAGCAACAAGATTTCACCAAGAAACTCACCGACATCAGTAAGAAGAATATCAACAAGCTCAAGTAAGTGTAATCTCACACACACACAGCCCGTATCTCTGATATTTTACAAAATACAGTTAAACCTCTCTATACCACCCCCTCTTGGGACTTACCAAAATAGGTTGCTATAGAGAGGGGGTGCTATTGACAGGTCACTTTTAATGTAAATCGCATCGTACTACGTATTTAAAATCTTGCGCTATTTAGAGGGGGCGCTATAGACAGGTTTAACTGTAGTTTTTTTTTTTTATACTATTTTATTCGGATTATTATAAACACAAGGTAATAAGACCAAATCCAAATAAATAAATAGTGTGTGACGTTTCTGTAACAGCGTTGTTACCATCTTCAGACAAAAGTACTGAATGTACTTTTTATTCATATGTATATTAAAAATAAAGAAGGCATCTCCTGACCACGAGCACATGTGCTTTTTAGATGGCAGAGCGCCATCTAGTGGAGCAAAAATAAACTAAACGTTTATTTAGCTTGCTCCGTGATATTTGGCCAAACCAATTTCTTGATAAATCAAGAAAAGCCATCCACGAACGCGTTTTGCGCTGTTGGCGCTCGTCAGCGTGGAGTAGGCAGTAACCACTGCGAACAAAAAGATTATCTTGATTTTGGTTATCTTGAGGATTAAGCTATGGCGGTGCAGTCGTGGTTGAATAATCATGAAATAAAAATAATAATGGTTTTGATCAGAGATTGTTTTATTTGAGCTAAAGTAATATAAAGAACATAATTTGATTAAAGTACTGCCTGGCTTGAGGCGTAAGAATAAAAATGAATACTTATTTACATAATGTACAAAAGGTTTGAGCCGACCAACGGAGAAGAACAACAACGAGATTTTATAGGGGAAGCATGACCTCTGGCGGTCGATTTAGCAGTATTTGTATCTATGAAATATATTTCTGAATAAAATAATATTTTAATATAACATTTTAAATAAAAACCTTCATATAACATTTTAAATAATACCTTTATATAACATATATATATAATGTACCTTTATTCAGTACTTTTGTCTGAAGATGGTAACAATGCTGTTACCAACACGTCACACACTATTTATTTATTTGGATTTGGTCGTATTACCTTGTGTTTATAATCTATAATCCAAATTGTGCCTTATCATTCTGATTATTATTTTTTAAACTGAAATTTATTCCCCATTTATTGTTTTATAATAAATGTGCATGCAAAAATTCATACACATTCAGTTTATTTGTAATTTTTCTATAATAGTGTCGCGTTGAAAAATAAACGCGAGGAGAGGTAAACACGAACGGACTTTATTGTGTAACGGTCTACCTTAAATTTGTATTTACACGCATTTATATAGCTATGTCATAATTCAAAACTATGTAAATCAATACAATAAAAAGTATGCGAATAAATTAACCACGTTACATTTCTCCCTCTTCCAAAATGTTATCCAATGTTATCCTCGGTCGGCTTGCTGTTCTTGCGGGTCAGGATGAACTTTAGTAGACGGAGATTTTCTCTCTGCAGACTGCGATTACATCCCCGAAGAAGGCGCCCCCATCTCCGTCGACGGAGTTTCCTTCTCTGCAGATGACGTTCCCATCTCAGCAGACGGCGATTCTCTGCAGGCGGCAATCTCTGCAGGCGGCAATTTCTGCAGACGGCAAATTTCGCAGACAGCAATCTCTGCAGGCGGCAATCTCTGCAGGCGGCAATTTCTACAGACGGCAATCTCTGCAGACGGCAATTTCCGCAGAAGACTGTATCAACTCCGCAAAAGACGGCCTCACCCTCGTAGAAGACGGTCTCACCCTCGCAGAAGACGGTCTCACCTTCGCAGAAAGAGAGAGAGACCAGAAAGTTGCTTCAAGTCTTGTAAGCGAAGGCCTCCTCCCATCAAGTCATCCGTGAGGGCATCGGTACCCAGCATCTCCACCATTTGTCACGTTGAAAAATAAACGCGAGGAGAGGTAAACACGAACGGACTTTATTGTGTAACGGTCTACCTTAAATTTGTATTTACACGCATTTATCTAGCTATGTCATAATTCAAAACTATGTAAATCAATACAATAAAAAGTATGCGAATAAATTAACCACGTTACAATAGGGAAGCAATTGTGCTTTGTATTAAAAAGAAAGCAAAAATACATTAATATATACAGTTATCAGCGTCATGCGTTCTAAATTCTGTCACCGTTTGCTTTTGGTTCAGTGGTAGAATGCTCGCCTGCCACGCAGGCGCCCCGGGTTCGATTCCCGGCCGATGCATTTTTTTTTTTTTTTACAATTTTTAAAACTCATTTATATATTATACAAGAATGATATCCACGGCGCCAATTTTTAATTGTAACGAATAGTATTTGAATAAAAGCATTTAATCGGGTAAAACCCCGGGCGTTGCCCGGGTCATTCGGCTAGTTTCTCTATAGAAAAGACTTACACTATATATGGGCAAGTTGAAGATAACCTTATTTAGCTGTTGTATATGTTATGGTGTGTGTGTTGTTGTTTCTTATCCCCTTGTGTAAAGATAACACAAATTCCATGAGTTGATCTCATGGAATGAGGGTGCAGCTTTCATTGATCATGCCACTATGATCTAGGCACACTTTGATGAAATCCTGACTTTGCCTGTAGTTTGAGGCCATTCCTAACATGGAAGCAGACACCAGAAAATTTTTGATAGATTCAAAAATAGTTCTGATAATACTATACTTCTTCTTCCTTATCTCCACTCAATCATATTAAGGTTTAATGTTGTGACCCTTGATGGTGTCTGTTTGACAACCATCATGACTGGGTGAAGTAGAATGCGTCTGCCTTTGTCATTAAGACTGGGAGCACTACTCAGTGGCAGGCCGACTTAGCTCCAAAAGAAATGGCCGCCTCTGACATGAGGAACAGACGCCATATGCAGCTGCTCCTAACATGGAGTACAAACGCTGCTCATCCTGTATCCCTTGATTAGGAGCCCTTACAGGTTACTATCAGCCGGACCAGCTGAACCCTGGTTTTTTTAGCAAGCTTGTTACTGCCCCCCCTCCTCCTTTTTCATCCGGGCTTGGGACCGGCAAAGGCAGAGTTGATAATACTAATAAAGACATAATATTTTATCTAGAATTTACCCCCAAAAAAATTGGACAAGACACCACCACCAAAAAATAGGCCAATAGCTGATGTATAAAATCTAAAGCTTTTTCTCTCCCCTCTCTTCAGATATAGCCCGATTGATTGAGCAATGTTTTTACAATAGATAAATAGTGGTAGGGCTTTTTAAAAAATAAAATAAAAAAAACAGTAAATAAATTCACAGTAAGATGTTAGTAGATGTACTCACTGTGTGTGTGTACTACTATGGGATGTTGGAAACTGTAGGTTTTATGTTGCGCAACAGATCTGAGTCGGGAATTCTTATTCAGCGGTTGTATATGTTGTGGTGTACTACTATGGGATGTTGGGAACTGCAGGTTTTATGTTGCGCAACAGATCTGAGTCGGGAATTCTTATTCAGCGGTTGTATATGTTGTGGTGTACTACTATGGGATGTTGGGAACTGCAGGTTTTATGTTGCGCAACAGATCTGAGTCGGGAATTCTTATTCAGCGGTTGTATATGTTGTGGTGTACTACTATGGGATGTTGGAAACTGTAGGTTTTATGTTGCGCAACAGATCTGAGTCGGGAATTCTTATTCAGCGGTTGTATATGTTGTGGTGTACTACTATGGGATGTTGGAAACTGTAGGTTTTATGTTGCGCAACAGATCTGAGTCGGGAATTCTTATTCAGCGGTTGTATATGTTGTGGTGTACTACTATGGGATGTTGGGAACTGCAGGTTTTATGTTGCGCAACAGATCTGAGTCGGGAATTCTTATTCAGCGGTTGTATATGTTGTGGTGTACTACTATGGGATGTTGGAAACTGTAGGTTTTATGTTGCGCAACAGATCTGAGTCGGGAATTCTTATTCAGCGGTTGTATATGTTGTGGTGTACTACTATGGGATGTTGGAAACTGTAGGTTTTATGTTGCGCAACAGATCTGAGTCGGGAATTCTTATTCAGCGGTTGTATATGTTGTGGTGTACTACTATGGGATGTTGGGAACTGCAGGTTTTATGTTGCGCAACAGATCTGAGTCGGGAATTCTTATTCAGCGGTTGTATATGTTGTGGTGTACTACTATGGGATGTTGGGAACTGCAGGTTTTATGTTGCGCAACAGATCTGAGTCGGGAATTCTTATTCAGCGGTTGTATATGTTGTGGTGTACTACTATGGGATGTTGGGAACTGTAGGTTTTATGTTGCGCAACAGATCTGAGTCGGGAATTCTTATTCAGCGGTTGTATATGTTGTAGTGTTTTTTTTTTTTTGCTTATCCCTAGTACACATGGTACAGGCCATGATAATCATGGTGGGTAGTTAGTAACTCTCTGAACTGTTACTCTCTGAATGTTGCACACTATGCTTCAACACTCGTAAGATGTTGCGTACTGTTATTTAATACTCCTGTGTGTTGCGCAGATCTGAGATGAGATTCAAGAAACCTTTCAACAAAGGCAAGAAGAAGAAATAGATATTCTCAGTAACAATTTTGTATAAATACATCTTTGCATATTGTAAATATATATATAACATAATTAAATTTTTTTGTTTTCTCATTTTTTCAAATGATAATTTTCAATCATTTCCCTAGTGTTATTATTGTTTCTTATCCCCTTGTGTAAAGATTATATGAATTCCATGAGTTCATGCTCTTCGAGCTATTCCCCAAGTACACATGATACAGGCATTCATAACCATAAGAGGTAATTAGCGACTGCTTTTATTGCAAGTGCACCACATGTTTATACATATAGAAAGTAGTCTGACTTTTTGAGGGGGTCGGTAGAAGGATGGTCTAAACCGTTGGTTTTCGACCGCTACGACCCAGGTTCGATTCCCGCATTGGGCACTTTTTTCTGTTTAAAAAAAAAATGTTCCAATGGCCCCCGATTCTTGCAAAAGTCCAACCCCAACAGCGAGTCCAAGTAACCAAACGGGGCTCTGGCACATTTGTAAGTGCAAAGTCGAACTGCTTTTCACATGTGTAGGTAGACATGTGGTGCGCTTACAGTAAAAGCAGTCGCCTACTTCTACCCACCATGATTACCATGGCCTGTACCACGTGTAATAGGGATAAGCAAAAAAAAAAATTTTGACTTTTGCACTCACCAGTATGCCAGAGCCATGTTTATTTGTTTGTTGTTGTTGTTTCTTTTTCCCTTGTGTAAAGATTACACAAATTCCATGAGTTCATGCTCCTCGAGCTGACACAAAATTGGGTGTATGGCCGTTCCTAACATGGAAGCCTTTTCTGCAGACTCTAACATGAGTACAGCTGCAGCTCCTCAGTATCCCTGGAGAGGAACCCTTGCTGAGGCCTTTCAACAGTTGAACTCAAGATTTTTAAAGAGGTCTTTCTCCTCTATCTAACAATGCTGCTGTTGGTCCACAACTGCTTATTCGTCAGAGTTATTCTGCATGTTTCACAGCTGGCCTTCATATCTGAAAGTCGTTCCCCTATCCACACCTGGGAATGTACCCTGTGGCAGTCAGCTCTGCAGAGGGCCGTGTTTGTTTACTTGCCCTAACTGGTGGACCTGGACATTTGTATGAATTGGGGGCCATTGTAGCAATATTTTTTACAGAAGAAGTGCCCAAGGTGGGATTTGATCCTGGGTAGGTAATGTCAAAATTCAATGGTTTCAACCTCTCCTCCACCAACCATAAGTATGGTAAAGGCAGTCACCTATTTCTACCCACCACCATGATCATCATTATGGAATTCGTGTAATCTTTACACAAGGGGATAAGAAAAAACAACAACAACATGATTATCACGACCTCTACCACGTGTACTAGGGATAAGCAAAAAAAAAAGTATGGTTTGGTCTGTTCTAATTTTAAATCAAGAAGAGACAGTATTGACCATTTATCTAAATGAGACAAATTTGACCACACACCTGTACTTCTAAGTTAAAAACTGACCAGGACACTCAAGCTAGAGAACATTTCTCTTCAAAGGACAGTTTACATTGCAAAAATAAGCATATTTACTAATTATTAAATCTTTTTTAATTTCAAGTAAATAAAAAAGTAGTTGCAATATCTTATGCATTTTTGTAATTCTACTGTTGTTATTCCCGTTGATCCAGGGGTGTAGTCCACATGGCAGCCTAGATACAATACATCACTAAGGGTTTTAGTATGTCTGATGTTTTATTCTATATGTTGGAAAAAGAAGGGGAAAATTGTGAATTATATATATGTTATCAAATTATAAAACTATTTTAGAGGCGTAATATTCTTTTTTAAAATAAAACAATTTCTACTGTCCTTACTGCGATGGAAAAATTAAAGGGAGGGGACAGTAAGGACAGTAGAAATTGTTTTATTTTAAAAAAGAATATTACGCCTCTAAAATAGTTTTATAATTTGATAACAGATGGCGCTCTAGTACATCGTATATATATGTTGTTTCTTCTTCCCTTGTGTAAGGATTACACAAATTCCAATGGGATGGGGTATAGGGGTTCAGCTTTCGTTGATCATGGCACCATGATCCAGGCACACTTTGGTGAAAGTCTGACTTTGCCTGTAATTTGAGGCCATTCCTAACATGGAAGCAGACATCTTTGCTGCCGACTCTAACATAAGTACAGACGCAGCTCCTCTGTATCCCTGGAGAGGGACACTTGCTGAGGTCTATCAACAGTTGAACTCAGGATTTTTAAAGAGGTCTTTCTCCTCTTTCTTACAATGCTGATGTTGGTCCACAACTATTTTTTTGTAAGAGGTATTCTGCTTGTTTTGCAGCTTGCCATCATATCTGAAGGTTGTTCCCCTAACTGCCACCTGGGGACGAACTCTATAGTAGTTAGCTCTGCTGATGGGAATTCTATATCTGAATACTGTAGTTAAAGTAGCGATAGGCTGGTGGTAATCTGGAGGAAATGAGCG
This sequence comes from Cordylochernes scorpioides, assembly GCA_030710605.1. Classification (NCBI taxonomy): domain Eukaryota; kingdom Metazoa; phylum Arthropoda; class Arachnida; order Pseudoscorpiones; family Chernetidae; genus Cordylochernes; species Cordylochernes scorpioides. The sequence continues at coordinate 16,520,890 of CP092865.1, forward strand.
ACAAGAGCTGGTGAATTGACATATAAGAATTTTAAACACAAGGTAATAAGACCAAATCCAAATAAATTAATAGTGTGTGACGTTTCGGTAACTGCGTTGTTACTGAAACATCACACACTATTTATTTATTTGGATTTGGTCTTATTACCTTGTGTTTATTATCTACTAGCCGAATGACCCGGGCAACGCCCGTGTTTTACCCGATTGAATGTTTTTATTCAAATACTATTTGTTACAATTATAAATTGGCGCCTTAAATAAATGCATATATTAGTTAATAACTATAGCCTATGTGGGCTTTATCTGTCTATGTACTGTTGGCTTCCGTAGGCGTCTCTTACTGGGAAAAAGAAAGAGAGGATTCCATTTAGTTATTAACTGATATATGCATTTATTTAAGGAGCGACCCGCTCCAACACAATAGTTACAAAAACAACAAAGCGAGTGGGGGAGGGGGGGCAAAGGTGGCGTGATCGTAGCCAACCAATAGGAGAGCGCCATTCCAAAAAAATCAAACGGTGACAGAGATGAAGAATTATTAAGAACTCATGACGCTCGTAACTGTATATAGAATAATCCAAATTGTGTGCCTTATCATAATAGAATGTTTTTTTTTTTTTTTGCTTATTCCTATTACAAGTGGTACAAGCCATGATAATCATGGTGGGTAGAAGTAGGCGACTGCTTTTACTGTAAGTGCACCACATAGACATGTAAAAAGCAATTCGACTTTGCACTTACAAAGCGTTTGGTTACTTGCACTTGCTGGTGGGGTTGGAGTTTTGCAAAAATGGCGGGCGGGAGAAGCAGCACAAGTAAGGGACTAGCCTGTAGGGTGAAGTACGGTGTCGTGAGCCCCGAGCAGCTACGGTAACCGTGAACTCTGAAATGTGGATCACTAACGGGACAATGGCACCCCCTCTTTCCATGGAACGGACAAGACACCACCACCTTGTGTTTCTAATCTATAATCCAAATTGTGCCTTATCATTACTTTTAAACTTCATCTGTATAAATACTTGGCCCCTATTGTGAACTAGTCTAGAATAATAGCCAGTGCTCTAAGCCTTATTAAGGTTTTTCTTTAATAAAGCTAAAACTAAATAATGTATATACAGTTGAACCTCCATGAGAGGACACTCGTGCTAGAGGACAACTCTCTATAAAGTTTATATTTGCAAATTTACTATTTAGCAACTCTCCAGTAAGAGGACACCTCTCCTTAAAGACAACTTTGGCTTTACAACTATATGTCCTTCACAGAGAAGTTCTACTGTATATAGGTTATATTTAAAAATGTATATTTTATTTTGAACAAGGGAAATGACCCGGGTTACCCAAGAGCATTTTTTCACCATGTGAGCATGTATAAAAAATATTGTTTTTCATTCAAATACTATTTGTTACAATTATATAAATTATTAACCGACTTCACAACTGGGACTTCCCAGGTGAATACTTGCCCAACAATTAATGCTTGAAATGGAAATCTTTTTGTATATACTGTAGAACATCCTCCATGAGAGGACACTCGTGCTAGAGCAGGCCTGGCCAACCCGCGGCCCGCCGTAAAGAAATTTGCGGCTCGCCATTTAACTTTATATTTCTTTTGTAACTTTCATTTCTCGTCTGTATATTCAAAAACAGAAAATATATTGAAATAATTATAATAATTTTTTATTTAAAATATATCCCACAATTTTAAAATGCATATTTGATTCCATAAAAAGGATGAAAAAAGTTAGGAACAATGGTAATTAATAGAGAAATATTTTTTTATTTTAAATTGTTATTATTATTTATAAAAAGCAGCCGAAAATAATAAATAAAAACATTAAGCATCAAGGAAGTATTAAGTCAAAGCAATAACGCGCCATCTATACATATAAAATAAAAGGATTTAAAAGCGCGAATGTTTCTTTTATAATAATACCTACTTGAAAACCATTTCTAAGATTCCATCCTTCAGTGTGGCATATAGGGGCAGAGTGATCCAGTACAGTGTTGGAGCTCTGGGAGGCGGTTTGGTGGATTAAATTGGCGAAACCGCTGGGAGGGTTCACCGCTGATGAGCCAAGCCCTCCCAATATGTTTTTTCATCGCAGTCAGGACAGTAGAAGTAGGTATTATTATAAAAGAAACATTCGCGCTTTTAAATCCTTTTATTTTAGAAGTATTAAATATTTTTTAAATACATTTTTTAAAGCACATTTCCTTAAAATTCGGCCCTGTAACATTGCTCCTAAACAAAAAGGCCTGTGGCGTCATTTAGGTTGGCCAGGGCTGTGCTAGAAGGTAACTCTCTATAAAGAACAGTTTTTATTTGGAAATTCACCATTTTTACTATTTAGCAACTCTACGGTAAGAGGACACCTCTCTCTAAAGGACACTTTGGCTTTGCAACTAGGTGCTGTGCGCCATATGTTTTAAGAAATTGAAACTATTTTGATGTGAATGTTTATTTTTGGAATAAAATATTTTTTTAATGCCCTTACTGCAATGATAAAAATAATGGGAAGGCCTGGGTCATCAATGGTGAACCCTCCTATCGGTTTCCCCAGTTTAATATACCATACTGCTGTAATATTACACATTTTGCACCTTTTATACCAATATTGAGCTAGATTCTAGGAAAGGGTATTTTGTCTATCATTCATTTAAAAAACCTGGTGAAGTCCTCTTGGAGGCAGAGGTCTGTCCTCATTTTTAGGAACAATCTGATATTTTTCATAGCGCGCGACACTTTTTGGGAGGGTAGTAAAAGATAGGGGCAGGTTAGAATGTGCTGCAGCTTTTGCCGCCTGGTTCCCCAGTTCAATTCCTGCAATAACACTGTTTGACCCAGCAGAGTTGTACATTTGATGTGCAGTGCAGGTTGTAGATAATTTCAGCAATCAGTTGTGTTCTTGGGGGCCAAGATCTACATATGGCTGAAAGAGCAGATTGGCAGTCTGAAGTAATGATAAGGTTTTCGTGCGGGGAAAGTTGGGTAATCTTTGTTGCGTAAAGTATGACTAGCAGTTCAGTTTGAAACGCTGAGAACTCCTGGTGAAGTTTGAGTTGTATTGGTTCTTAGAGGGAGGTGGTAGGATAACTCCAGCCCCAATTCCTTCTGATGATTGGGATCCATCTGTATAAATGGTGGCAATATTTTGTTGCAGTGGTTTAGTATAAAATATTACTTTGCTTAAAGGAAAGAGAGGTAGGACATAGATGTGATTCATAGTGGCCCTTGTTCAAGGTTTTTAAATATTCGATGTGAGCCTTTATAGAGATATGGAGTGGGGGACGTCAATGAAATACCTGGTCGGTGTGCCGCCTCTTATTATTGCTTCCGTATATTTATATTGTAGACTACGAAGTTTGCGAGCCCCATTAGTATAGTAAGCACGTCTTCCCCAGACACCAGAGCCATACAATAGCGCTGGGAAACGACTCTCTTGTAAATTTTGTGTCTGGAACTGAAGGTTGATCCAATTTGACCTTTTATGGCGTTGTGCCTTGGGAGTATCCATCGATATTTGAATAAACTAATATTGAGGTCAAAATTCGAAACTATTTTAAAGGCGTAAGATTCTTTTTGAAATTAAACAATTTCTACTGCCCTTACTGCAATGGAATCTTACGCCTTTAAAATAGTTTCGAATTTTGATAACAGATGGCGCGCTAGTGCATCATATTATTGAGGTGTTCAAAATATTTCTCTTGGAATCAAAGTTGATACCAAGGATTTTGTTGCTTGAAATGGGCTGGTCTAGAAGTCTCGATGCCGTCTTTGTTTGACCATTTTGGTTTGTTTCTGACCATCTCATGTCTGCTGCAACATTGTGAGAAGTTGTCAAGAAAATCGATAATTTGATGTTTTGTAAGCCTAGGTGCTAATTTGCATCATTAGTGTGAAATCATGTGTGAAGCAGAATAATTAACTTTTGCTAGGTTTTTGTAATGTAAGTGTTTTTCTCTTGCAATGAGATTGAAGATGAAAGGGGTTAAAGCACTCCATGTGGGACTCCACGAAGTGAGAGAATGAAGGTGGTGTGTTCCCATACGCTATAGGCCATTTTTCTATTTATTAAATATCTGGTAATGCGTTGGATTAGTTCTTCATTCTGTGTGATGTTAATGACATATAGAAGATCGACGGCTCCCCTTGTGTAAGCCAGATATTATGATCTCTATAGGTGATTCCAAACTCCTTGAATAGTTCAAAGTCTTGTCTTCCAAAGCACGGGTCATAGATGTATACATTCTCGGCTATGTTTGAAAGGGTATATATATAATGAATAATATTAATAGCAAAATAAATGAAAAAAATATTTTTAAAATTGATATTGTGATTCATCACAGTAAATTTTTAAATTAAGATTTTACAGGATGTTTTTTTTTTAAATCTGTGGGGTTTTCTGCGCTACAAGAACCTGGGTTATAAATAAAAAATCTGGGTTTATGAATAAAGATTAGAATAGTTTTAAATTGGTGATTATCTAAAAATCTACAATAAATAAAGGGCGCTTCTCCCGTCAAAATAGACGCTGAAACTGAGCGCCATCTATTGACCATCTCCGTAAACAAGGGGAATCGGGTTGGTGACGGAGCCACAACACCAGCTTTGACACATAGAGGTCGCTATATGGTGTTTAGTTTTAACGTCCATTTTGACAGGAAGGGTGACCTTTATTTTTATTGATCCATATCCTCACAAGGTAACATCTCTATTTACAACAACAAAAAGCCTTTATTTAGGGTCACTGACCCTATACAGGATTCACCAGAGGTATGCATAAGAACAAAGCAGTGAGACAAAGGAAACAACGATATAGACAGAAGAATAAGAAAAAAAAAAAGAAAAAAAAACAAGAAAGAGAAAGAGGGAAGCAAGAAAAACAACACAAAAAGAGTAGCAGTAAGAAAGTGAGTGTCACTTGGCCTTCTTCTGAGATATGGACTTGTGGAAACCATAAAACGCCGTAGCAATATACTTATTCTGGGTCATATTGTCAATTATTGATGGAAGTGAAGCACAGAGTTGCCCAGTTTTGAGCATAAGGGTTCTTCTTTCAGAGCAGAACAATAAAAAATATAGTGAGTGATTTCATTTTTTAGTTTTGAATTACAGAAGGTACAAATCGGGTCCTCAGCGCAGAGCATCTTGGTGTGGTGTTCTCTAAAAAAACTTGAAAGTATTCTAACTTGTGCGAGTAGTCTTACAACCGGGAAAGGAAAATCCCCTAAAAGGTATCCCTCCGTCATGAAAGATATATGTGAATGTCTTTGTAGTGAGAGTATAGCTTAGATTTATCCATTCTTGTAAGGTCGTTTTGTATTAATGGAACCGATGGGTGTGCCCGAAGCATTAGACAGTTCCCGTGTTCTATTAAAACATATACGCGGCAATCTGTCACTGCTCATATTCAACACCCGCAGCCAATACTTCAGGGTTAATTTTAAAGCTGTTACACTCAAAGAGATACGACTGGTTTCTAATCTGATTATGTAGCCTGGAGTGTATCTGGGCAGATTCAGGAACCTACGGATAAATATGTCTTGTATACTGTCCACACACACAGTAACATCTCTATTTAAAAATAATTCTGTGACATTTTCGTAATTTTCCATTGAATTAAATTGCGGTTCACAACAGTTTTAGATATCCAAAAATATAGTGAGAGAAATGATTTAGAAATAAATTTTAAACATATTGAAAATTTAAATAAAAACATCCGAAAAAAGTGTTTAAAATTGTAAAATCACACTCCTTGCATTACAAAGATGGATCAGTTGTCGGCGCTTCAGGAACCCGTGTTTTCTCTCTTTACAAGGGCATCTTTTTCCGGTTTAAATACATTTCCCATACTCGTTGTAAAAAAAAAAGAAGACAAGCCCGGGACATCTACAACACAAATAGGACACCTTTCTACAAAATAAAGTTTTTATATCCATTACAGTAGAGTCTCCATTAGAGGTCACCTCTCTACAAAGTCCTGTTTTCATCGGCAAAACAATATAACCTACATTAGAGGACATCTCTATACAAAGGACTGTTTTCATAACTAACCAGTTAGAACCTCTTTGAGAAGACACCACTATAAAAAGGACATTTCATCACCAATACAGTAAAACCTCTTTTCGAGAACACCTCTCTACAAAGTTGGTTTTCATGACCAAAACAATATAACCTACATTAGAGGACACCCTCACTACAAAGGACTGTTTTCATATCCCTTACAGTAGAACTTGTGTTGGGAATCTGCGGAAGAAGTGAACCAATACCGTGAAAGCGTCTCACAAACTGAATATTTCACTGTTGTTTGGCTTTGGAAGGAGAAGGATTTTCCTAGCCACTAAATCCTTCTATGGCATTTGAATTAAAGCTGTAAATAGAGGTACTCGACAAGATATCTGAATTGATATTCTGGAAATAAATTTATTAAAATTCTATTAATATATATAGTATGAATAAATAGTATAACCGAATTACTCTATATTTTTAGAAGAAATAAAAATAATTTTATTTAATATATAATAAATAGTTATTGATATATATACATTAATGAGTTGGTAAATGGTTTCAATTTAGAGTTTTCTTCATATTCTTCTTTCTTTGTCTTTGAGTTCCTGTAGGTTTGATATGATAGAAATCCGCCAGTGTTAGAGGCGGAGCTTTTGGGTAAAATACAGGAGGTTCTTTGGGCCAGTGCTCCGAGTCTTGATTTTCTAAAGATTCCTTTGGGAAAATATACAACCGAAGTTTCAACAAGTTTTCTTCATTATTCTTCATTTTTCTGGAATTAAACCCGTAAGATTTCGCTAGGCGTACACATGGTGGATAAGGGTTGTGATCAAAGTACGCTACCAGAAATACGCTTTTCAATATATCTGGTTCTAAATTGCGGTATATTGGAATATGTATTATGTCATTGACATATGGCATATAGAAGATCGACGGCTCACCTTGTGTAAGCCAGATATTATAATCTATATAGGTGATTCCAAACTCCTGGAATAGTTCAAAGTCTTGTCTTCCAAACCACGGGTCATAGATATATAAATTCTCGGGTTTAAAGGTTTCCTTTAAAATCAAAAGTAAGGCGAATTGTGGAACTGAATCTAAATATGACAAGGAATTATAATCCATGGACCCAAGGCCATAGCAGAATATATTTTTGATGTAAGTTATGTTGTTCTCTTCAAACCCTTTCTTGTAATCAGCTATCAATTCCTGTAGGGGTTCCCAAGCATACAACCTTTCTCTAAGAATATGGATGAACTCGCTGGTCGTGACATCAGGATCTATCTCGTTCACCATAAAAAACTGGAAAGCTTCCATATCAAATTTAATTTTTTTTTTTATATATTTGCGAACCATTTTTGAGTAAAATTCATACAATTTACTATATTAAAAATAAATATATATATATATTTATTTAATATGTATTTATATATATTTAATATATATTTATAACTGAAAAAATAGAAAGGTAGGCTATGTTTAAAAATAATATGCATTTATTGAATAATATTAATTGAAAAAAATAAAATAATGAAAACAAATATTTTCTCTGATTTTTTAAATTCAAAAAATTAAATTAATTGAAATTGATAAAAGTAAATTCTTAAAATTAAAAAATTCCGCTTTTTCAAATTTGAACTTAAGATGTTTCTAAACATCTGGGTTTTCCTGCGCTCCAAGAACCTGGAATATAAATAAATCTGGTTTTATAAATAAACATTCAAATATATATACAGTTAAACCTGTCTATAGCGTCCCCTCTTGGGACTCACCAAAATAGGGTGCTATAGAGAGGGGGTGCTATAGACAGGTCACTTATAATGTAAAATGTTTACATTTTAATGTTTAAAATCGGGCGCTATAGAGAGGAAGGCGCTATTTAGAGGGGGCGCTATAGACAGGTTTAACTGTAGGTTGTAAAAAAAGATTATTTGCTGAATTTTGAATATTATTGTTATAGAATTATTGATCATTTGCATGAATATTATTATGATATTTGCTGATTCTATTGAGTATATTGGTACTAAATGGTATTGGTATGCAGTCGTGGAAAATCTTGAAAATATAAATAAAAACAGTTTAGATAAGAAATAGCTTTAATTAAGCTTATGGAACATAAATACATAATTTGATAAAGTACTACCTGTTTAAAGGCGTATGAATAAATAAAACGAAAGATTATTTACATAATTACAAAAGGTTTGAGCTGAGCTGGTCAACAGGAACGGAACGGAAATGTCTTTATTTACGGGGCTGCTAACCAAAATAAAATGATTTTTGAGCCCTAATGGCCGCGTAAAGCGGAATATATACAAAGCACTATGACCAGCCTGGGGAGGCTAGAGACAGGATTTCCGTTTGGGAAGATGCAGGTTAGGCCGGATTGGATCCGCTGAGGTCAAGAAGAAGGCGGGAGGACTAGAACTTTGCAGATATAGCTCTGGCAGTTGGGCAAGACATTGATCTTGCCTCGTGGTCGGCAGAGAGACCCTTGGCTGAGCAGTTGGCGCACTTGGCCGTGCACGGGTTGGCGAGAGTTGGACAACTTCGGCCTTGGTGGTCACCAGAAGCGCAGTGGAAGCAGGTACTGTAGCCTTGGTGCACCGATCGGCGTTGTGGCCGTAGCCACAGCAGCGGTAGCAGACGAGGACAGACTCCTCGTAGTTCAGGATCACTTGGTCCACAATGATCCTGCAGCGTCTTCCAATGGCCTTGTAGGAAGCCAAGTCCAGCTCAATAAAGGCCGTGCAGGTGCCATTTCTGGTCGGAGATCTGTGCGCCACTCGGACAGACTTGTCTCCAGGAAGCTGACTGAGGGCATCGGTGAAAAAGAAGGCCTTGACAATGTCTTCATCCGCGGTTTCCGCCTCCACGTTGAAAGGCAGATTCTTGGGAGGAATTGCCTCAGTTCCCGGAGTTTCAGGCCTTGGAGCTTGTTGTCCATTGCAGAGTTGACTGCAGGAATGGCCTCTGGAGTGTTGGAGTGCAGCACCAGTTTTCCCCTGGTGCGCAGAGACGCCCAGACGTCATGGGGCAGAGTGTGGGCAGCGCGGACAGCTTTGAGGATGCCCCGTGGGTCAGCCTGCGGGTTATCTGCAATAACCACGATGTGGGCCTCAGATTTCTCTCCATTGAGTGTGCCTTTGGCAACGGCAGGCTTGAGGGTGCGGGAAGATGCAGACTTGGCTGGAACCAGTGATTTGGTCCTCTTGTAGGGTTCTCCAACTTTTCCAATCCCTACAAAAAGTTTAGGGAACTCCCGTTTAACATCGACTGAAGAAAAGGTTGCAGCCTTGAGTGAATTCAATCGCACCAACAACTTCAGATTGACACATGCATTACCACCAAGCAATGGCTTACTCATTTGATATGTAACGTGAATTGGCTCTTCAATCTCGACATCGCCATATTTCAGTTTTCCTGTGAACATTCCAGCACACTTCAGAATTTGTCCAGATGATTCTCGAAGAGTACGGTTCGCAGGTCGCTTTCTCGATTTTTACATTTCTTTTTCAAGATGTGAAGGGGGATAGCTGTCACGTCTGCTCCAGTGTCTAGCTTCATCCTTACCGGTATGTTATCTAATTTCAGTGTCTCAATTCAAGGTTCAGATCCTTTTAACCCTGATAAATTCAGCAAAGATGCATTTGGACGTGAGATACTCTCATCGGAAGTGACTTCTTTCACCATCGTCTGCTTTTTCTTCCATTTCTGGCGTCCATCATTTTGGTTGATGTCGATGGCAGGTTTGCTTTACAACATGACTCCCAGTGACCAAGAGCATTGCATTTATTGCAAGTCGTTTGCAAAGCTGGGCACGACTTTCCCCGGAAATGAATTTTTCCGCAATTTCTACATTTTTCTATCTGTACGCCATTAGTCGTCTGTGTATTTTGCTGCCGATATTTTTGGGAGGTTTTCTTCGCCGTTTTTACTTGACTCACCTTCAATTTGTAAGGGTTTATAAGGTCATCTTGTTGATTCCGGACAGCTTCAAACTGGCGTACTGTTTTTACAGCTTTTTCTAGTGTTAAGCTTTCATCTAACTGCAATCTCTCACAAAGATTTTTATCTCGAACACAAACAACGATTCTATTTCGCATCATTTCGTCATGGAGCGTTGCGTATTCATACGACTCGGCAAGGCTGTACAGGCTCGTGATAAATTCGTCGATGGGCTCCCCTTATTCTTGCATTCTTGAGTTAAATAGGACACGCTCATATATCACGTTTTTTCTGGCATCAAAATAAGTATCGAAATATTCCAGAATATTTTTAATCTTCTTTTTGTCAGTTTCTGATTTGAAATTCAAGTACCGAAGACAAAGTCTGCTTAAGTACCATCGTCCCAATAAGTACATGAGCATTTCGATTTGCGTAATTTGGCATTTTTCGTTCAATCCACTGACAATTCTATAGCAATCAAACTTCTTCCATCTTGGCCAATCATTCGGATTGGAGATGTAAAAAAAATCGGGTGACGATTTTTTTTTTCTCTCTCTCTCTCTCCGTCGCTGCTCCTTCGGGGGCCATGCGGCGGACATCGCTCTGCGGCTAGCCCTGCACGCCCTGCCTCATCCGGGGCACCAGGCGTCGAGCCAGCCCGTCTGCATCGCCTGCGGCTCCAGCGACCTGTCGCTGGCTCATCGCTACTGGTCCTGCAGCGCCGTCCGCCCTCTCATCCGAGAGGTGTTCTCCATCATCGGGCGGCCGCCGGACCTGCAATCCTGGATCTTCGCGGTGAACCTCGAGAACCACGCCATCACCATCTCCTCAGCGGCAAAGCATGCCATCTACGTCTTCTTCGTAGATCGCGAGATGCGTGGTATCTCTGGGGACCCATTGGCGATCTTCCATCAGGCTCTGCAGCGGTGGCAGAGGCGCCATGTACATAGTTGTATTTTTTAATCATTTTTAAAATCATTTTTATTATAACCATCATCTTAATTAAAAATTTCTCATTTTCATAATTAGTGCGGACTGTGCACTTTACATGTATTGACAGGATGTCAATAAAAATATGTCAATTGTCAAATTGTCTCTCTCTCTCTCTCTCTCTCTCTCTCTCTCTCTCTCTACAGAGAAGATTAGCATGGCCCCTGCGCAAGGATGACACGCAAAATCGTGAAGCGTTCTCTCTCTCTCTTTTTCAAATATTTATAAAAATAATAAATTCTTTCAAAATAATTCACTGAGTTTTCGCGCGCGCGGAAGCCTTTACCTACGTTCTTCACGCTGTCACCATGATATGTTCGCAATAAATGAATATTCGAAGAATCCGTTAAGATTAAATCAAAAGATGTTTATTACTCGGGCCGCCGTACAAATCTGCCGTTCTTGCGCGCGCGCCACCTGATTGGTGGCGGATTAGGGGAGGCGGGGCTTCCGCCACCGTGTTGCCGGCCGATCTCTGCATCTGTGCTATCACAGTATCCTTGTAAATTCCGAGGTCACTCCCGTAGACTCCATTGTATCTTTCTATTCCACGATGTCGCTCCAGTAGATGCCGACTTCCTGACACGATCGGTTGTGTCACGCTGGACGACGAAACAAATCTTATACTTGAATAAATATTATTTATTGCCAAGCTAAAACTACAGTAGATATCTAAAATAACAAGACTCCTCGACTCTTAACACTGGACTGGACCCTTCAACTTAATCCATACATCTTATTTAGAGCACAATTAAGTTAACCTGGAACTGTGTATATTTTGCCACACAAAGAACAAGTATGCAAGACACAAAAATCGATAAGAACAAAATTTGACAAAATTAACGATATAAAAAGAAAGCGAAAAATTTATACAAAACAAAATTATGTAAAAATTACTATATATATGAAAAGTTAATAAAAATAAATAAGATGTATAAAAATTATAATTAAACTTATGAAAAAAAAAAGTTGACAAAAAAAAGTTAAAATGTGGTTTTTACACTACGGACATCAACATCCCTTATATCAGTATGATTGTTAACAGACTCTAAAAATATTTTTAAAAGTTCAAAATAATTGAACAATTAATTGTACCATCAAAACCTCGCTCTTTTAAATTTCTTTGTTGTACATTTTCTCTGTCCATTTAGTCCACTGTGGTAGCAAATCGTAAAAAAATAATTTTGGCAACATATTTAGTTATATTTTTAATACTTTATTGAATTCCTACTCAAACCACATACTCAAGCAATTAGAGCATTAAATTTCAATTAAAAAGATAGGTGTACAAAAATAACATGGGGTTGATCATCTCATTGCAACCGGCAATGAGAAAAACACTTGTGACCTTTGAAGCCTTTGTGAATGTGTATTTATATACAAAATGTACTAAACCCTACAAAAGTATATGTAAAAAAAATAATCTACAAGTAGTAATGATATGGTAATGATAGTAGTAAGTGATGAAATGCATAAAATTCCATTTTCATCATTTTCTTCTTCCGATTTTTTCCCGCTTTGGTTGATAGTCATCGTTATCGTATGCTTTTAAACAAAATTTTGAAACAGACACACTAATCATATCATGCTTTCTCTTGCATCGATAACATTCTGATCGTGATCGTTGCTGGAAGTGTTGGGTAGACATACATTTTGTACAGACAGCATGATGACATCTTGTATATATGATAGCATTTGGTTGCAGGTCTGGAATGATTCGTCTAGTACATATTTCAAGACATCTAACGTTTTCGTTTTCGGTACTAGGTGCAGAACATAAACAGTTGCATAATAGATAATCATATTCTTGTATTTCTTTCAAGGAGTCTTCCTTATTAGAAGTTCTAATGTTTGATTGAGTTGAGGACATTGTCGATTCTTTTAGAGTTAAAGCTTTTTTTCTCAACCGAGGAAAAGATTTTAATTACTCACTAACAGATGAATCGAAAAAATCTAAATTTAACTTTGCATTAATAGCAATATCTCTTTTTCTTTTTATATCATTTATATAATAATTGTGAATTTGAAAACAAATTTACATATTTAGAATAAATAAATGAACAAGTTAAAAAGTCAATACATTTAAATGAAAATTCATATAATTATAAATTTAGCTAATATGTATATATTGGTGCGCCAGCTATATTTCTTCATTATGTAGTAAAAAAATATTATGCAAATCAAGTTGGTTTCGAAATATTTTCTTTGTCCTTTTTTTCTCTCTCTTATTTTTTTCTGGAGTCTTTTTGGGCACTTGTTTTTGTTAATTCTGGGGTACGTCTACTTTCCTTTTTCAGCTTTGTTTTTATTTTCAATAAGTACGTTAATATACACTGCGCTTCATTGAAAATGTACATCAAGAAGGAGTGGCCAGATATTTATGCAAATTTCAGGATAGACGCGCCTCACCGAGTTATGGATATAATGTGAAATACGCGGTTCTCGTGCGCACGTGGAGAAAGATATAAGGAAAGGAACTTGCATAAATGACAGTATTCGTGCCGTTATTTCTTCAAGGAAAATCATCGTAGATATTTTGTTCTTGTTTCAAAATACACGTGTAATAGCAGATAATGCCAGGGCGTCCTCAACGGAGGCAGTTCAAGCAGACAGATTTTTTTTTCGAGGGACATGTTGATCAGACTGAAAAGGGCAGGTTGGTCCATAGGCCAAATCTCCATACTCTTATCTAGTTGTTGTATATGTTGTGGTGTGTGTACTACTGTGAGGTGTTGGAAACTGTAAGCATTATGTTGCGCAACAGATCTGAGATGTAAGTCAAGAACTCTTATCTAGTTGTTGTATATGTTGTGGTGTGTGTACTACTATGCGATGTTGGAAACTGTAGGCATTAAGTTGTGCAACAGAACTCTGATGTGAATCAAGAACTCTTATCTAGTTGTTGTATATGTTGTGGTGTGTGTACTACTATGGGATGTTGGAAACTGTAGGCATTATGTTGCGCAACAGATCTGAGTTGTGAGTCTAGAACTCTTATCTAGTTGTTGTATATGTTGTGGTGTGTGTACTACTATGCGATGTTGGAAACTGTAGGCATTATGTTGCGCAACAGATCTGTGATGTGAGTCAAGAACTCTTATCTAGTTGTTGTATATGTTGTGGTGTGTGTACTACTATGCGATGTTGGAAACTGTAGGCATTATGTTGCGCAACAGATCTGTGATGTGAGTCAAGAACTCTTATCTAGTTGTTGTATATGTTGTGGTGTGTGTACTACTATGCGATGTTGGAAACTGTAGGCATTATGTTGCGCAACAGATCTGTGATGTGAGTCAAGAACTCTTATCTAGTTGTTGTATATGTGGTGGTGTGTGTACTACTATAGATGTTGGAAACTGTAGGCATTATGTTGCGCAACAGATCTGAGATGTGAGTCAAGAACTCTTATCTAGTTGTTGTATAGGTTATGGTGTGTGTACTACTATGGGATGTTGGAAACTTCAGGCATTATGTTGCGCAACAGATCTGATATGTGAGTCAAGAACTCTTATCTAGTTGTTGTATATGTTGTGGTGTGTGTACTACTATAGGATGTTGGAAACTGTAGGCATTATGTTGCGCAACAGATCTGAGTTGTGAGTCAAGAACTCTTATCTAGTTGTTGTATATGTTGTGGTGTGTGTACTACTATGGGATGTTGGAAACTGTAGGCATTAAGTTGCGCGAAAGATCTGTGATGTGAGTCAAGAACTCTTATCTAGTTGTTGTATATGTTGTGGTATGTGTACTACTATGGTATGCTGGAAACTGTAGGCATTAAGTTGTGCAACAGAACTCTGATGTGAGTCAAGAACTCTTATCTAGTTGTTGTATATGTTGTGGTGTGTGTACTACTATGGGATGCTGGAAACTGTAGGCATTATGTTGCGCAACAGATCTGAGTTGTGAGTCAAGAACTCTTATCTAGTTGTTGTATATGTTGTGGTGTGTGTACTACTATAGATGTTGGAAACTGTAGGCATTAAGTTGCGCAACAGATCTGAGTTGTGAGTCAAGAACTCTCATCTAGTTGTTGTATATGTTGTGGTGTGTGTACTACTATGGGATGTTGGAAACTGTAGGCATTATGTAGCGCAACAGATCTGAGTTGTGAGTCTAAAACTCTTATCTAGTTGTTGTATATGTTGTGGTGTGTGTACTACTATGGGATGTTGGAAACTGTAGGCATTAAGTTGCGCAACAAATCTGAGATGTGAGTCTAGAACTCTTATCTAGTTGTTGTATAGGTTATGGTGTGTGTACTACTATGGGATGTTGGAAACTGTAGGCATTATGTAGCGCAACAGAACTCTGATGTGAGTCAAGAACTCTTATCTAGTTGTTGTATATGTTGTGGTGTGTGTACTACTATGGGATGTTGGAAACTGTAGGCATTATGTTGCGCAACAGATCTGAGATGTGAGTCAAGAACTCTTATCTAGTTGTTGTATAGGTTATGGTGTGTGTACTACTATGGGATGTTGGAAACTGCAGGCATTATGTTGCGCAACAGATCTGAGATGTGAGTCAAGAACTCTTATCTAGTTGTTGTATATGTTGTGGTGTGTTTACTACTATGGGATGTTGGAAACTGTAGGCATTATGTTGCGCAACAGATCTGAGTTGTGAGTCAAGAACTCTTATCTAGTTGTTGTATATGTTGTGGTGTGTGTGTACTACTATGGGATGTTGGAAACTGTAGGCATTAAGTTGCGCAACAGATCTGTGATGTGAGTCAATAACTCTTATCTAGTTGTTCTATATGTTGTGGTGTGTGTACTACTATGGGATGCTGGAAACTGTAGGCATTAGGTTGTGCAACAGAACTCTGATGTGAGTCAAGAACTCTTATCTAGTTGTTGTATATGTTGTGGTGTGTGTACTACTATAGATTCTATAGGTAAACTCCGTATAAATTAGTATAAAAGTATAACAAATCTAAAGTTTTGCGGAGGAGCCTCTTTATTATACATTTGCAAGCTTTCGAACCTTTCGGTTCTTCCACAGGCGTGGCTAGTATGACTACACTAACAGGGTATAAGCGCGCTTGAGCCATTATATACAACATATAAATTTACATGCGGAGTGATATTTCAAACGTAATAAAATAGAAATAGGAACTATGACTATAAAAATAAAACTATGTAAATGAACTTATAGATTTTTAAAATTTAGATGAAATTAAGGCAAAAACTTTTAAATGCGATAAAAGTTAAGTAAAATAATGATATTCACTCTGTGTAAGCCGTGTGACACTTTACAATTTCGTAACATTTAAAACCAGTAAAATTTTAAAACATCTCAACACAGAAAAACCAAGCTGGGGTCGACTCCTCCCGACCACACACCCGAGTGTATCACGGTATAACTATTGAGATATTATATGATATATTTCCGGTAGATCTATTTTCCTATTTATGCTGTTTGTTTGTGTTGATATGATGGATTCCAGTACCAATCTGTGCTGCTTATTGTTTATGTGCTGATATAGGATTTTAGGATGATCTAAGTTGAAGTTATGGCCTGTGTTTGAAATATGTTGGTATATAAGTGATTTCGGGTCTCTATTGTTTATGTTTCGTTTGTGTTCGGTGATTCTGATATACGCGGTTCTGCCAGTCTCCCCCACATAGGAGGCTGGGCAATCCTGGCAAGAAACCGCGTATACTGCTCCGGTGGAGTGGATGGGATTGTTGGGTGCGTCTGCTTTGGTGATAGGATTCCTGAGGAGGGCAGCAAGATTGGGAGGGCTGTTAAAATAAACCTGAATACCATATGGGCGAAGGATTCTGGAAATGGCAACAGAGAAGGAGGAATATGGAAGATAGCAGACTGCTCTATAAGTCGTGGAGGTCCTCGGAGCAGTGGGATCAAACGTGTGTCTATCTATGAATTTTCTTGGGTATCCTGCAGTGGTTAGAAGGGTGGTAATTCTGTTTTTTTTCTATGGTTTTGAATATAGGCAATGAGCAATACGTATGTATTCTTTTGGTTAAAGTCCTGACTGTGTTTACTTTATAGGCTACCGGGCTATTGGAGGAGAACTGGGTGTATAGGGGTGGGATATTCTTTTTGTAATAAACTGCTGTGTGCAATCTGTGTGGAGTGCGTATAATAAGGATGTCCAGAAATGGCAATACTAGGTTTGTTTCTGTTTCGTATGTGAACTTGATGTCTGCGTGAAAGGAATGTAGAGTGCTAAGAATAGGTTGGAGCTCATTCGGTTTGATTACACAGAAGATGTCGTCCACATACCTCCTCCAATAATGTGTGTCGGAAGAATGCATCTGATTGATCCACTGGTCCAAGGACCCCATCACGACTTCGGCAACTATGGATGAAAGAGGACTGCCCATTGGGGTGCCTCTGATCTGCTTATAGTGCTGGTGGTTAAACGTGAAGGTGCTAATGGAAAGACATAAGGACGTTAGCTGGGTTATCAGGGTTATGGTTTGATCTTGAATACCTGCTGACTTGAGAAATGACTGTAATTTGTTTAAAATGAGGGCGTGTGGAAGGGAGAGGTATAGCGCTGTAACATCAAATGACACCATAGTGTGATGTGCGGGTAGCTGCATTTGCGTAATCTCCTGAACGAAACTGGGTGGGTGTGTGATGTTGTACTGGTTAGGATTGTTCTTTATGATAGGGGATAATAGTTGGGCCAGATATTTGGCTAAGGTGTGAGCCGGGGAGAGGTGGTATGCGATAATGGGTCGGAGCGGTACCCCAGGCTTGTGTATTTTAGGAGCATCATATATGTACGCATCTCGTGTGAGGGAACCGGTGAACTGAGTTAATTGTGCCTTGGTGATCTGCTTCGCCTTCATCAAGTTCCTAAGTGATGACTTGTAGCCCTTGACCAAGGCGTCTTTCGCAGATGTTGAGATGATCGTAAATGTGGATGTGTCAGCGAGTATGTTCATCATTTTTCCTTCGTAATCAGCTCTATCCATCAACACCGTCTGGTTTCCCTTGTCTGCTTTGGTGATTACCAGCGAACTAGTCTTTCTTAGCTTCTGGATGAGGGAGCGATGATCCCGGGCATATGATACTGGGTGATAGGGCCTGCGCAAGACCTGGGTAACTGCGTGTCTAATCCTGAGGGTTTCCATATGGTTGAGGTTTTTGAGTGCACCTTCCACTCCTGCTATTAACCTGGGTATACACCCATAGTTGTTGTATAGGTTGTGGTGTGTATACTACTATGGGATGTTGGAAACTGTAGGCATTATGTTGCGCAACAGATCTGAGATGTAAGTCAAGAACTCTTATCTAGTTGTTGTATATGTTGTGGTGTGTGTACTACTATGGGATGTTGGAAACTGTAGGCATTAAGTTGCGCAACAAATCTGAGATGTGAGTCTAGAACTCTTATCTAGTTGTTGTATAGGTTGTGGTGTGTGTACTACTATGGGATGTTGGAAACTGTAGGCATTAAGTTGCGCAACAAATCTGAGATGTGAGTCAAGAACTCTTATCCAGTTGTTGTATATGTTGTGGTGTGTGTACTACTATGGGATGCTAGAAACTGTAGGCATTAAGTTGTGCAACAGAACTCTGATGTGAGTCAAGAACTCTTATCTAGTTGTTGTATATGTGGTGGTGTGTGTACTACTATAGATGTTGGAAACTGTAGGCATTAAGTTGCGCAACAGATCTGAGTTGTGAGTCAAGAACTCTCATCTAGTTGTTGTATATGTTGTGGTGTGTGTACTACTATGGGATGTTGGAAACTGTAGGCATTATGTAGCGCAACAGATCTGAGTTGTGAGTCTAAAACTCTTATCTAGTTGTTGTATATGTTGTGGTGTGTGTACTACTATGGGATGTTGGAAACTGTAGGCATTAGGTTGTGCAACAGAACTCTGATGTGAGTCAAGAACTCTTATCTAGTTGTTGTATATGTTGTGGTGTGTGTACTACTATAGATGTTTGAAACTGTAGGCATTAAGTTGCGCAACAGATATGAGTTGTGAGTCAAGAACTCTTATCTAGTTGTTGTATATGTTGTGGTGTGTGTACTACTATGGGATGCTGGAAACTGTAGGCATTATGTTGCGCAACAGATCTGAGTTGTGAGTCAAGAACTCTTATCTAGTTGTTGTATATGTTGTCGTGTGTGCACTACTATGGGATGTCTGAAACTGTAGGCATTAAGTTGCGCAACAGATCTGTGATGTGAGTCAAGAACTCTTATCTAGTTGTTGTATATGTTGTGGTGTGTGTACTACTATGGGATGTTGGAAACTTTAGGCATTAGGTTGCGCAACAGATCTGAGATGTGAGTCAAGAACTCTTATCTAGTTGTTGTATATGTTGGGGTGTGTGTACTACTATGGGATGCTGGAAACTGTAGGCATTAAGTTGTGCAACAGAACACTGATGTGAGTCAAGAACTCTTATCTAGTTGTTGTATATGTTGTGGTGTGTGTACTACTATGGGATTTTGGAAACTGTAGGCATTATGTTGCGCAACAGATCTGAGATGTAAGTCAAGAACTCTTATCTAGTTGTTGTATATGTTGTGGTGTGTGTACTACTATGGGATGCTGGAAACTGTAGGCATTAAGTTGTTCAACAGAACTCTGATGTGAGTCAAGAACTCTTATCTAGTTGTTGTATATGTTGTGGTGTGTGTACTACTATGGGATGTTGGAAACTGTAGGCATTATGTTGCGCAACAGATCTGAGATGTAAGTCAAGAACTCTTATCTAGTTGTTGTTTATGTTGTGGTGTGTGTACTACGATGGGATGTTGGAAACTGTAGGCATTAAGTTGCGCAACAAATCTGAGATGTGAGTCTAGAACTCTTATCTAGTTGTTGTATAGGTTGTGGTGTGTGTACTACTATGGGATGTTGGAAACTGTAGGCATTAAGTTGCGCAACAAATCTGAGATGTGAGTCAAGAACTCTTATTTAGTTGTTGTATATGTTGTGGTGTGTGTACTACTATGGGATGCTAGAAACTGTAGGCATTGAGTTGTGCAACAGAACTCTGATGTGAGTCAAGAACTCTTATCTAGTTGTTGTATATGTTGTGGTGTGTGTACTACTATGGGATGCTGGAAACTGTAGGCATTAAGTTGTGCAACAGAACTCTGATGTGAGTCAAGATTTCTTATCTAGTTGTTGTATATGTTGTGGTGTGTGTACTACTTTGGGATGCTGGAAACTGTAGGCATTAAGTTGTGCAACAGAACTCTGATGTGAGTCAAGAACTCTTATCTAGTTGTTGTATATGTGGTGGTGTGTGTACTACTATAGATGTTGGAAACTGTAGGCATTAAGTTGCGCAACAGATCTGAGTTGTGAGTCAAGAACTCTCATCTAGTTGTTGTATATGTTGTGGTGTGTGTACTACTATGGGATGCTGGAAGCTGTAGGCATTATGTTGCGCAACAGATCTGAGATGTAAGTCAAGAACTCTTATCTAGTTGTTGTATATGTTGTGGTGTGTGTACTACTATGGGATGTCTGAAACTGTAGGCATTATGTTGCGCAATAGATCTGAGTTGTGAGTCAAGAACTCTTATCTAGTTGTTGTATATGTTGTGGTGTGTGTACTACTATGGGATGTTGGAAACTGTAGGCATTAAGTTGCGCAACAAATCTGAGATGTGAGTCTAGAACTCTTATCTAGTTGTTGTATATGTTGTGGTGTGTGTACTACTATGGGATGTCTGAAACTGTAGGCATTAAGTTGCGCAACAGATCTGAGATGTGTGTCTAGAACTCTTATCTAGTTGTTGTATATGTTGTGGTGTGTGTACTACTATGGGATGTTGGAAACTGTAGGCATTAAGTTGCGCAACAGATCTGAGATGTGAGTCAAGAACTCTTATCTAGTTGTTGTATATGTTGTGGTGTGTGTACTACTATGGGATGCTGGAAACTGTAGGCATTAGGTTGTGCAACAGAACTCTGATGTGAGTCAAGAACTCTTATCTAGTTGTTGTATATGTTGTGGTGTGTGTACTACTATGGGATGTTGGAAACTGTAGGCATTATGTTGCGCAATAGATCTGAGATGTAAGTCAAGAACTCTTATCTAGTTGTTGTATATGTTGTGGTGTGTGTACTACTATGGGATGCTGGAAACTGTAGGCATTAAGTTGTGCAACAGAACTCTGATGTGAGTCAAGAACTCTTATCTAGTTGTTGTATATGTTGTGGTGTGTGTACTACTATGGGATGTTGGAAACTGTAGGCATTATGTTGCGCAATAGATCTGAGATGTAAGTCAAGAACTCTTATCTAGTTGTTGTATATGTTGTGGTGTGTGTACTACTATGGGATGTTGGAAACTGTAGGCATTAAGTTGCGCAACAAATCTGAGATGTGAGTCTAGAACTCTTATCTAGTTGTTGTATAAGTTGTGGTGTGTGTACTACTATAGATGTTGGAAACTGTAGGCATTAAGTTGCGCAACAAATCTGAGATGTGAGTGTAGAACTCTTATCTAGTTGTTGTATATGTTTTGAACTGTAACTCTTTGAATGTTGCACACTATGCTTCAATACTTGCAAGATGTTATTTAATACTCCTGTGTTTTGCGCAGATCGGAGATGAGAATCAAGAACCCTTTCAACAAAGGCAAGAAGAAGAAATAGATATTCTCAGTAACAATTTTGTATAAATACATCTTTGCATATTGTAAATATATATATGGTAATTTAAACCAGCAACCTCATATTGTATAATACTTATAACAAGATTTTCATGTTGTATAATAGAAACATATCTGTAAATGATTATACGCATTATTGACATGTGTCATTACATCATCATATCTAATGTACTTTTACAAACTGAGGATAAATAAATAAAACTCTGTAATGGATTAAGAGTTAAGCTAAAGCAAGAGATTGAGATGGAAGTCCAAAAGCATCTAAAGATAGGAAACTGCCAGGGCGTTGCCAGAGTATACAATTTCGCTTCTGATCCACGCTCTTGTTGCATTCGCGGAAATTCAATAATTCCTCTCTCGGCAAAGATATATAAGACCTCCGCCCTAGCCGAAAATATAGTCACTTCACCATCAGCGGGAGCCCTCGTCACATCATCTTCTGATGCTCGACCATGCCGTAGATCAGTAAGAAAACTTCTTATATCTCCATCTTTCGCTCCTAGCTCGACTCCTATCTGTTCACGGAACTTTCCCACTACAACTGTGTCTCTTCGTTTTTTGTGTATGGACATTCCCAAGCTTTCCACTCTGCCTCGACCACGACTGCCTGTACTCTGTGAGTACAGAGGTCCTCCAAGGTGCAGAGAGGTACTGGAAAATTCTCCACGCCCTGACTGTCCCTCTCTGTTACTACAGGTTTGCCCCTCCATACCATACCACAGCGAAAGACCCTCGGTTACCACACATATATAACATAATTAAATTTTGTTGTTTTCTCATTTTTTTAAAATAATAATTTTCAATCATTCCCCTAATGCTATTTTTTCTTATCCCCTTGTGTAAAGATTACACAAATTCCATGAGTTCATGCTCCTCGAGCTATTCCCTAGTACACATGATACAGGCATTCATAACCATGAGGGGTAATTAGCGACTGCTTTTATTGCAAGTGCACCACACGTTTACACATATAGAAAGTAGTCTGACTTTTGCACTTTCAAGTATGCCAAAGCCATGTTTGTTTGTATGTTGTTGTTGTTTCTTATCCCCTTGTGTAAAGATTACACAAATTCCATGAGTTCATGCTCCTCGAGCTGACACGGAATAGGATGTATGGCCGTTACTAACATGGAAGCAGACGCTTTGCTGCCGACTCTAACATGAGTACAGATACAGCTCCTCTGTATCCCTGGAGAGGAACCCTTGCTGAGGTCTATCAACAGTTGAACTCAGGATTTTTAAAGAGGTCTTTCTCCTCTATCTAACAATGCTGCTATTGGTCCACAACTGCTTATTCGTCAGAGTTATTCTGCTTGTTTCACAGCTGGCCTTCATATCTGAAAGTCGTTCCGCTATTCGCCACCTGGGAATGTACCCTGTGGCAGTCAGCTCTGCAGAGGGCCGTGTTTGTTTACTTGCTCTAACTGGTGGACCTGGACATTTGTAAGAATTGGGGGCCATTGTAGCAATATTTTTTACAGAAGAAGTGCCCAAGGTGGGATTTAATCCTGGGTAGGTAATGTCAAAATTCAATGGTTTCACCCTCTCCTCCACCAACCATAAGTATGGTAAAGGTAGTCACCTATTTCTACCCACCACCATGATCATCATTATGGAATTCGTGTAATCTTTACACAAGGGGATAAGAAAAAACAACAACAACATGAATATCACGACCTGTACCACGTGTACTAGGGATAAGCAAAAAAAAAAAAGTATGGTTTGGTCTGTTCTAATTTTAAATCAAGAAGAGACAGTATCGTGATTAACCATTTATCTAAATGAGACAAATTTGACCACACACCTGTACTTCTAAGTTAAAAACTGACCAGGACACTCAAGCTAGAGAACATTTCTCTTCAAAGGACAGTTTACATTGCAAAAATAATCATATTTACTAATTATTAAATCTTTTTTAATTTCAAGTAGATAAAAAAATAGTTGCAATATCTTATGCATTTTTGTAATTCTACTGTTGTTATTCCCGTTGATCCAGGGGTGTAGTCCACATGGCAGCCTAGATATAATACATCACTAAGGGTTTTAGTATGTCTGATGTTTTATTCTATATGTTGGAAAAAGAAGGGGAAAAATTGTTAATTATATATCTGTTGTTGTTGTTTCTTATTCCCTTGTGTAAGGATTACACAAATTCCAATGGAATGGGGTATAGGGGTTCAGCTTTCGTTGATCATGGCACCATGATCCAGGCACACTTTGGTGAAGTCTGACTTTGCCTGTAATTTGAGGCCGTTCCTAACATGGAAGACTTTGCCACCGACTCCAACATGAGTACAGACGCAGCTCCTCTGTATCCCTGGAGAGGGACACTTGCTGAGGCCTATCAACCAGGTCAGTTGAAGTCGAGATTTTTAAAGATGTCTTTCTCTTCTTTCCAACAATGCTGTTGTTGGTCCACAACTACATCTTTGTAAGAGGTTTTCTGCTTGTTTTGCGGCTTGCCATCATATATGAAGGTTGTTCCCCTAACTGCCACCTGGGGAGGCACTCTATAGTAGTTAGCTCTGCTGATGGGAATTCTATATCTAAATACTGTAGTTAAAGTAGTGATAAGCTGGTGGTAATCTGGAGGAAATGAGCGACAAGAGCTGGTGAATACAACAAGTAAGAGACTACCCTGTAGGGTGAAGTACCATGTCGTGAGCCCCGAGCTGCTACGGTAACCGTGAACTCTGAAATGTGGATCACTAACGGGACAATGGCACCCCCTCTTTCCATGGAACGGACAAGACACCACCACCTTGTGTTTCTAATCTATAATCCAAATTGTGCCTTATCATTACTTTTAAACTTCATCTGTATAAATACTTGGCCCCTATTGTCAACTAGTCTAGAATAATAGCCAGTGCTCTAAGCCTTATTAAGGTTTTTCTTTAATAAAGCTAAAACTAAATAATGTATATACAGTTGAACCTCCATGAGAGGACACTCGTGCTAGAGGACAACTCTCTATAAAGAACAGTTTATATTTGCAAATTTACTATTTAGCAACTCTCCAGTAAGAGGACACCTCTCCTTAAAGACAACTTTGGCTTTACAACTATATGACCTTCACAGATAGCTTCTACTGTATATAGGTTATATTTTAAAATGTATATTTTATTTTGAACAAGCCAAATGACCCGGGTTACCCAAGAGCATTTTTTCACCATGTGAGCATGTATAAAAAATATTGTTTTTCATTCAAATACTATTTGTTACAATTATATAAATTATTAACCGACTTCACAACTGGGACTTCCCAGGTGAATACTTGCCCAACAAATAATGCTTGAAATGGAAATCTTTTTGTATATACTGTAGAAAATCCTCCATGAGAGGACACTCGTTCTAGAGCAGGCCTGGCCAACCCGCGGCCCGCTGTAAAAAAATTTGCGGCTCGCCATTTAACTTTATATTTCTTTTGTAACTTTCATTTCTCGTCTGTATATTCAAAAACAGAAAATACACCTATCCCCCGATTTACACGGTACTTGTTTTACACGTTTTCGCTTTTACACGGTTTTCCAAATAAGTTTTTTTTTTTGTTTTTATCGCACTATACTAAATGCTACTGTGATTGAAAACATGCGCTGTGTACACATCTCACGAGAAATCCCGAGCTTATGTGCTGACTACATATTTTAACCTGTCAATGCATTTTATTTTTATTTCTGTGTACACCTATCCCCCGATTTACACGTTTTTCTCAGGAACGTATCTACCGTGTAAATTGGGGGATAGGTGATTATTGAAATAATTATAATAATTTTTTATTTAAAATATGTCCCACAATTTTTAAAATGCATATTTGATTCCATAAAAAGGAAGAAAAATTTAGGAATAATGGTAATTAATAGAGAAATATTTTTTTATTTTAAATTATTATTTTTATTTTAAAAAAGCAGCCGAAAAATAATAAATAAAAACATAAAGCATCAAGGAAGTATTAAGTCAAAGCAATAACGCGCCATCTATACATATAAAATAAAAGGATTTAAAAGCGCGAATGTTTCTTTTATAATAATACCTACTTGAAAACCATTTCTAAGATTCCATCCTTCAGTGTGGCATATAGGGGCAGAGTGATCCAGTACAGTGTTGGAGCTCTGGGAGGCGGTCTGGTGGATTAAATTGGCGAAACCGCTGGGAGGGTTCACCACTGATGAGCCGGGCCCTCCCAATATATTTTTTCATCGCAGTAAGGACAGTAGAAGTAGGTATTATTATAAAAGAAACATTCGCACTTTTAAATCCTTTTATTTTAGAAGTATTAAGTATTTTTTAAATACATTTTTTTAAAGCACATTTCCTTAAAATTCGGCCCTGTAACATTGCTCCTAAACAAAAAGGCCCGTGGCGTCATTTAGGTTGGCCAGGGCTGTGCTAGAAGATAACTCTCTATAAAGAACAGTTTTTATTTGGAAATTCACCATTTTTACTATTTAGCAACTCTACGGTAAGAGGACACCTCTCTCTAAAGGACACTTTGGCTCTGCAACTAGGTGCTGCGTGCCATATGTTTTAAGAAATTTAAACTATTTTGATGTGAATGTTTATTTTGGTATAAAATAATTTTCTAATGCCCTTACTGCAATGATAAAAATAATGGGAAGGCCTGGGTCATCAATGGTGAACCCTCCTATCGGTTTCCCCAGTTTAATATACCATACTGCTGTAATATTACACATTTTGCACCTTTTATACCAATATTGAGCTAGATTCTAGGAATTCTATTTTGTCTATCGTTCATTTAAAAAACCTGGTGAAGTCCTCTTGGAGGCAGAGGTCTGTCCTCATTTTTAGGAACAATCTGATATTTTTCATAGCGCGCGACACTTTTTGGGAGGGTAGTAAAAGATAGGGGCAGGTTAGAATGTGCTGCAGCTTTTGCCGCCTGGTTCCCCAGTTCAATTCCTGCAATAACACTGTTTGACCCAGCAGAGTTGTACATTTGATGTACAGTGCAGGTTGTAGATAATTTCAGCAATCAGTTGTGTTCTTGGGGGCCAAGATCTACATATGGCTGAAAGAGCAGATTGGCAGTCTGAAGTAATGATAAGGTTTTCGTGCGGGGAAAGTTGGGTAATCTTTGTTGCGTAAAGTATGACTAGCAGTTCAGTTTGGAACGCTGAGAACTCCTGGTGAAGTTTGAGTTGTATTGGTTCTTAGAGGGAGGTGGTAGGATAACTCCAGCCCCAATTCCTTCTGATGATTGGGATCCATCTGTATAAATGGTGGCAATATTTTGTTGCAGTGGTTTAGTATAAAATATTACTTTGCTTAAAGGAAAGAGAGGTAGGACATAGACGTGATTCATAGTGGCCCTTGTTCAAGGTTTTTAAATATTCGATGTGAGCCTTTATAGAGATATGGAGTGGGGGACTTCAATGAAATACCTGGTCGGTGTGCCGCCTCTTATTATTGCTTCCGTATATTTATATTGTAGACTACGAAGCTTGCGAGCCCCATTAGTATAGTAAGCACGTCTTCCCCAGACACCAGAGCCTTACAATATAGCGCTGGGAAACGACTCTCTTGTAAATTTTGTGTCTGGAACTGAAGGTTGATCCAATTTGACCTTTTATGGCGTTGTGCCTTGGGAGTATCCATCGATATTTGAATAAACTATTATTGAGGTCAAAATTCGAAACTATTTTAAAGGCGTAAGATTCTTTTTGAAATTAAACAATTTCTACTGCCCTTACTGCAATGGAATCTTACGCCTTTAAAATAGTTTCGAATTTTGATAACAGATGGCGCGCTAGTGCATCATATTATTGAGGAGTTCAAAATATTTCTCTTGGAATCAAAGTTGATACCAAGGATTTTGTTGACTGAAATGGGCTGGTCTAGAAGTCTGGATGCCGTCTTTGTTTGACCATTTTGGTTTGTTTCTGACCATCTCATGTCTGCTGCAACATTGTGAGAAGTTGTCAAGAAAATCGATAATTTGATGTTTGTAAGCCTAGGTGCTAATTTGCATCATTAGTGTGAAATCATGTGTGAAGCAGAATAATTAACTTTTGCTATGTTTTTGTAATGTAAGTGTTTTTCTCTTGCAATGAGATTGAAGATGAAAGGGGTTAAAGCACTCCATGTGGGACTCCACGAAGTGAGAGAATGAAGGTGGTGTGTTCCCATACGCTATAGGCCATTTTTCTATTTATTAAATATCTGGTAATGCGTTGGATTAGTTCTTCATTCTGTGTGATGTTAATGACATATAGAAGATCGACGGCTTCCCTTGTGTAAGCCAGATATTATGATCTCTATAGGTGATTCCAAACTCCTTGAATAGTTCAAAGTCTTGTCTTCCAAAGCACGGGTCATAGATGTATACATTCTCGGCTATGTTTGAAAGGGTATATATATAATGAATAATATTA
This sequence comes from Cordylochernes scorpioides, assembly GCA_030710605.1. Taxonomy (NCBI): domain Eukaryota; kingdom Metazoa; phylum Arthropoda; class Arachnida; order Pseudoscorpiones; family Chernetidae; genus Cordylochernes; species Cordylochernes scorpioides. The sequence goes on from CP092865.1 coordinate 16,548,856, forward strand.
ATAGCAAAATAAATGAAAAAAATATTTTTTAAATTGATATTGTGATTCATCACAGTAAATTTTTAAATTTAAAAATTAAGATTTTACAGGATGTTTTTTTAAAAATCTGGGTTTTTCTGCGCTACAAGAACCTGGGTTATAAATAAAAAATCTGGGTTTATGAATAAAGATTAGAATAGTTTTAAATTGGTGATTATCTAAAAATCTACAATAAATAAAGGGCGCTTCTCCCATCAAAATAGACGCTGAAACTGAGCGCCATCTATTGACCGTCTCTGTAAACCAGGGGAATCGGGTTGGTGACGGAGCCACAACACCAGCTTTGACAGATAGAGGTCGCTATATGGTGTTTAGTTTTAACGTCCATTTTGACAGGAAGGGTGACCTTTATTTTTATTGATCCATATCCTCACAAGGTAACATCTCTATTTACAACAACAAAAAGCCTTTATTTAGGGTCACTGACCCTATACAGGATTCACCAGAGGTATGCATAAGAACAAAGCAGTGAGACAAAGGAAACAACGATATAGACAGAAGAATAAGAAAAAAAAAGAAAAAAAAACAAGAAAGAGAAAGAGGGAGGCAAGAAAAACAACACAAAAAGATTAGCAGTAAGAAAGTGAGTGTCACTTGGCCTTCTTCTGAGATATGGACTTGTGGAAACCATAAAACGCCGTAGCAATATACTTATTCTGGGTCATATTGTCAATTATTGATGGAAGTGAAGCACAGAGTTGCCCAGTTTTGAGCATAAGGGTTCTTCTTTCTTCTTTCAGAGCAGAGCAATAAAAATATAGTGAGTGATTTCATTTTTTAGTTTTGAATTACAGAAGGTACAAATCGGGTCCTCACTGCAGAGCATCTTGGTGTGGTTTTCTCTAAAAAAACTTGAAAGTATTCTAACTTGTGCGAGTAGTCTTACAACCGGGAAAGGAAAATCCCCTAAAAGGTATCCCTCCGTCATGAAAGATATGTGAATGTCTTTGTAGTGAGAGTATAGCTTAGATTTATCCATTCTTGTAAGGTCGTTTTGTATAGATTGCTCTGCCGCAGGGGATCCATTATTGTTTAGCAGATTGGTGAGCTTTTTATTGGAACCGATGGGTGTGCCCGAAGCATTACAGTTCCCGTGTTCTATTAAAACATATACGCGGCAATCTGTCACTGCTCATATTCAACACCCGCAGCCAATACTTCAGGGTTAATTTTAAAGCTGTTACACTCAAAGAGATACGACTGGTTTCTAATCTGATTATGTAGCCTGGAGTGTATCTGGGCAGATTCAGGAACCTACGGATAAATATGTCTTGTATACTGTCCACACACACAGTAACATCTCTATTTAAAAATAATTCTGTGACATTTTCGTAATTTTCCATTGAATTAAATTGCGGTTCACAACAGTTTTAGATATTCCAAAAATATAGTGAGAGAAATGATTTAGAAATAATTTTTGAACATATTGAAATTTTAAATAAAAACATCAGAAAAAAGTGTTAAAAATTGTAAAATCACACTCCTTGCATTACAAAGATGGATCAGTTGTCGGCGCTTCAGGAACCCGTGTTTACTCTCTCTACAAGGGCATCTTTTTCCGGTTTAAATACATTTCCCATACTCGTTGTAAAAAAAAGAAGACAAGCCCGGGACATCTACAACACAAACTGTATAAAACAAATAGGACACCTTTCTACAAAATAAAGTTTTTATATCCATTACAGTAGTCTCCATTAGAGGTCACCTCTCTACAAAGTCCTGTTTTCATCGGCAAAACAATATAACCTACATTAGAGGACATCTCTATACAAAGGACTGTTTTCATAACTAACCAGTTAGAACCTCTTTGAGAAAACACCACTATAAAAAGGACATTTCATCACCAATACAGTAAAACCTCTTTTCGAGAACACCTCTCTACAAAGTTGGTTTTCATGACCAAAATAATATAACCTACATTAGAGGACACCCTCACTACAAAGAACTGTTTTCATATATTTACAGTAGAACTCGTGTTGGGAATCAGCGGAAGAAGTGAACCAATACCGCGAAAGCGTCTGACAAACTGAATATTTCACTGTTGTTTGGCTTTGGAAGGAGAAGGATTTTCCTAGCCACCAAATCCTTCTATGGCATTTGAATTAAAGCTGTAAATAGAGGTACTCGACAAGATATCAGAATTGATATTCTGGAAATAAATTTATTAAAATTGTAATATTATATAGTATGAATAAATAGGATAATGAATTACTCTATAATTTTAGAAGAAATAAAAATAATTTTATTTAATATATGAGCCCCTCAATGCACAGATTGATTAACTCCATAAATAATCGGGAAAAAAATGTTTAATTTTTGTTGAAAGTCTAAAAATCTATATGTCATATAGATTTTTAGACTTTCAACAAAAATTAAACATTTTTTTCCCGATTATTTATGGAGTTAATCAATCTGTGCATTGAGGGGCTCATATAATAAATAGTTATTGATATATATATACATTAATGAGTTGGTAAATGGTTTCAATTTAGAGTTTTCTTCATATTCTTCTTTCTTTGTCTTTGAGTTCCTGTAGGTTTGATATGATAGAAATCCGCCAGTGTTAGAGGCGGAGCTTTTGGGTAAAATACAGGAGGTTCTTTGGGCCAGTGCTCCGAGTCTTGATTCTCTAAAGATTCCTTTGGGAAAATATACAACCGAAGTTTCAACAAGTTTTCTTCATTATTCTTCATTTTTCTGGAATTAAACCCGTAAGATTTCGCTAGGCGTACACATGGTGGATAAGGGTTGTGATCAAAGTACGCTACCAGAAATAAGCTTTTCAATATATCTGGTTCTAACTTGGCGTATATTGGCCTATGTATTATGTCATTGACATATGGCATATAGAAGATCGACGGCTCACCTTGTGTAAGCCAGATATTATGATATATATAAGTGATTCCAAACTCCTGGAATAGTTCAAAGTCTTGTCTTCCAAACCACGGGTCATAGATATATAAATTCTCGGGTTTAAAGGTTTCCTTTAAAATCAAAAGTAAGGCGAATTGTGGAACTGAATCAAAATATGACCAGGAATTATAATGCATGGACCCAAGGCCATAGCAGAATATATTTTTGATGTAGTTATGTTGTTCTCTTCAAACCCTTTCTTGTAATCAGCTATCAATTCCTGTAGGGGTTCCCAAGTATACAACCTTTCTCTAAGAATATAGATGAACTCGCTGGTCGTGACATCAGGATCTACCTCGTTCACCATAAAAAATTGAAAAGCTTCCATATTAATTTTAAATTTTATTTTCTTAATATATTTGTGAACCATTTTTGAATAAAATTCATACAATTTACTATATATGTTTTAATATACAGTCTACTCTCGTTATAACGCCACCATCCGGATTTTGCAAAAAAGCGGCGTAAGGCGAGGGTGGCGTTGTATCGAACACGTTTAAAATGTGAAATTTAAAGGTACAATAAATTATTTATAACAATTACTAAAAACAACTTATACCCTAAATCAATATATAGAATGCCGGCATTAATTGATTAATATGACAAATTGGAATAATTAATTTATTTTTATTCATTAAAAAGTAATTACATTTTCTTGAAGAAGTCTGTGATCACAACTTATCTTTTCTCTCCCTCACTTATGGCATAGACACGGCGTAACAAATCCGAAGATAGATTGACGTCGTCAGGTGTTGCTCTCTTGGAGTGCTCAAGAAACAACAAAACTGTCTCAGCAGCTGTTCTGGCTTCCCTTAACGATGGTAGGCGCTGGGTCACTGTTGCATCATCATCCTCGCCAAGTTCTTCTTTCGCTGTAACAGTGGACACCAGAAAATTGTCATCTGTTAGCTTCATTTCCGCCTCCTGGGAATCATCAACCAGTTGAAACTCCCTTTCAGTCATCAAATTCTCTGGTGTAATAGCGAAGATGTCGCGAATGCGATCGAGCAGATTTCCATAATTAAGAGGCTCAACTGCAGCAGTAGAAGTGAAGTGAATAATGCCTGTGTGATTCCAGCAGTTGCTGATGGAATCAGGGCTCACAGAATCCCAAGCCATTTTACAATAGCGCACAGCGTAATCCAGATGTAATTCTGTGGGTAGATGGGCATCCGCCAATTCCACCATTTTCTGGAGTTAAAGCTTGCGATATTGAGCCTTGAAACTTTTGATGATGCCACTATCCAGTGGTTACAGACTGGCAGTCATATTTGGTGGAAGGAAGTGTATCTTTATGTTGCTGAGACCATCATTAGGGACGCAGTGAGACGTAGCGTTATCTAACAATAGTAGGATACGACGTCCTTCAGAGACAAGCTGCTTGTTGAACTGCAGTAGCCATTCTTGAAAGATGCTAGAGGTCATCCATGCTTTGCTTTTAGATGTGTAAGTGCAGTAGAAGTGTGGACTAAAGTTTCTGAAGCTTCGAAGCTTTGCCGATTTTCCAATAATCAGCAATCGCCGCTTTTCTGTTCCAGTAGAGTTGCAGCACAGTAGAACAGTGATTCGTTGCTTCATCCTTTTGACACCACGGCAGTTTTCATATTTGTGAGCAAGTGTTCAGTCAGGAATGAGCTGAAAAAATAATCCTGTTTCGTCTGCATTGTATATGTTAGCTGGATCATATCCGGAGTTCGCCAGAATACTGTTCAAATTTGTAAGATGTTCATCAATGATAGCTGGAGAAATCGATGCGCCTTTCCCACAGAGCCGTCGTTGCGAAATATGGAATCTCCCTTTAAATCGCTGCAGCCACCCACTGCTGTACGCGAAATTTTCTGGTACGTCCAAATGTTCGCCAAGTTTTTTTGCCTTTTCTCTTAAGAGATCATCAGTAATAATAATATTATTGGCACGCTTTTGAGTAAACCAGTTGAAGAGAGCGTCTTCCAAGTCACTAAATTTTCCGACTCTTTGAAGAACCAACAGTATAATTTTCCCACTTCTCAGCCTGAGTGAGAATATCACGGACAGTTGTTCGTGGAAGTGAGAAACGCTTTCCAATCTCATTCTTCGGCATCGTAGGGTTATTTCTTGCCAACTGGCATATCTCCTTCTTCTTTTTAATGGTGATCGACTCACGTTTACGCTTTTGGGAACTCACGATACGACAATTAAGTTGTTGTGTTGACGTTAGCAAAGAATGAAGCGACTGTGTATGTCCCAGGAACAAGCAGGAAAAGGGTCTGCTGGCTGTTGACACAATCTGTTATCTGTTGTGCCAACAGCAAACAAAGTCCGGGGGGGTGAGGGACGTTGTGAGCGGCGCTATAACGAGCGGTTTTTGCTACTTGGGATACGAAAAATCAGCGGCGGAAGGCGAACAGCGAGGGAGTGGCGTTATATCGAGAAAAATACATTGATGTCGATTGGGACAAAACGAAAAAGCGGCGTAAGGCGAGGGTGGCGTTATAACGAGAGTAGACTGTATATTTATAACTGAAAAAATAGAAAGGTAGGCTATGTTTAAAAAATAATATGCATATATTGAATAATATTAATTGAAAAATAATGAAAACAAATATTTTCTCTGAATTTTTAAAATAAAAAAATTAAATTAATTAAAATTGATAAAAGTAAATTCTTAAAATTAAAAATTTCAGCTTTTTCAAATTTGAACTTAAGATGTTTCTAAACATCTGGGTTTTCCTGCGCTCCAAGAACCTGGAATATAAATAAATTTGGTTTTATAAATAAACATTCAAATATATATACAGTTAAACCTGTCTATAGCGTCCCCTCTTGGGACTCACCAAAATAGGGTGCTATAGAGAGGGGGTGCTATAGACAGGTCACTTATAATGTAAAATGTTTACATTTTAATGTTTAAAATCGGGCTCTATAGAGAGGAAGGCGCTATTTAGAGGGGGCGCTATAGACAGGTTTAACTGTAGGTTGTAAAAAAAGATTATTTGCTGATTTTTGAATATTATTGTTATAGAATTATTGATCATTTGCCTGAATATTATTATGATACACTGCGTGACATTGAAAATGGAACACCAAGAAATAGTGGCCAGAAAATTATGCAAATTTCAGGGTAGACGCGCCTAACCGAGTTATGCAAATGATGTAAAATGCGCAGCTCTCGTGCGCACATGGAGTAAGATATAAGGGAAGGAACTTGCAGAAAGGACAGTATTCGTGTCGTTATTTCTTCAAGGAAAATCATTGTAGAAATTTTGTTCTTGTGTCAAAAGACACGTGTAATAACAGAGAATGCCAGGCCATCGTAAACGGAGGCAGTTCAAGCAGACAGACGCTTTTACGAGGGGCATGGTGATCGGACTGAAAAGGGCAGGTTGGTCCATACGTCAAATCGCAGCTGATACACACCTTGGTGCGTCCACGGTGCACCGACTGTGGAGAAGATGGTTGGAACAAGGAAACGTGGCAATTTATAGGAATGTCGGTGCAACCAGAGTGACGTCAGCACGTGTGGATCGGCGTATCCTTCGACAAGCAGTGGCGGCCCCACAAGCCACTTGTACCGCCATCCTGCAACATGTGCAAGACACCCTAGATCATTCCATCTCGACCAGAACCATTTCCCGTCGATTGGTTGCTAATGGCTTGCACTCATGCCGTCCGCTAAGAAGACTGCCATTGACCCCACCGAATAGGCGCCAACGTTTGGAATGGTGCCGGGCTAGATCGACGTGGATGACGGAATGGCACAGGGTCGTGTTCTCAGATGAGTCGCGTTTCTGATTGTCCAGTGATAGTCGCCGTGTACGCGTGTGGCGTCGACGTGGAGAAAGGTCCAATCCGGCAGCAATTGTGGAACGCCCCACCGTGCGACAACGTGGAATCATGGTTTGGGGCGCAATCGCGTATGATTCCAGGTCACCTTTACTTCGTATTCAGGGCACTATGACGGCCCAACGATACGTTGATGATGTGCTGCGACCGGTGACACTCCCCTACCTTCAGGGGGTACCCAATGCCCTTTATCAGCAGGATAACGCCCGACCGCACACTGCTCGCATTAGCCAACAAGCTCTGCAAGATGTACAGATGCTTCCCTGGCCACCGTACTCTCCTGAACTCTCACCAATCGAGCACGTCTGGAACATCATTGGACACCGTTTACATGCCTTGCCACAGCCGCGTTCAGAAGACGAACTGTGGCAAATGGTTGAGAGGGAATGGAGAGCCATCCCTCAGGACGCCATCCGTACTCTGATTGACTCTCTACCTAGACGTGTTGCTGCGTGCATCGCCGTCCGCGGTGGTCCTACTTGCTACTAAGCCGACGCCGTTCTCGCTCTGTATTATGACTATCATTTTGAAATAAAGATCACTTATTGTTCGCCCCTGTCTCTCTCTGTCTGCCGAGTTTCATCACTTTCTGGCCACTATTTCTTGGTGTTCCATTTTCAATGTCACGCAGTGTATATAGATTGTTCTAACAAATGTTCGTGTGACAAACCTTTACTCGGGTAAAACCCGGGCGAAGCCGGGTACTTCCGCTAGTTTTTAAATATATAAATATTGCCGCGTAAATGCAAAGCTAATCCAGAAATGTTCTGCTACATTTGTGAAAAATTTACAATTCCCAAACAGAGGAAACGTATCGCCCCAAGGATAAAAGAATGCTATAAAGAATATTTTGGTGTGGCCTTAGGTGATCAAGACAAGTGGTGGTGCCCCCATAGTGTGTGCGGAACGTGCTATCAAGGGCTTTTGCAATGGAAATCAGGTAAATCAAAAGGAATGCCCTTTGGTGTACCAATGGTTTGGCGATAACCAAAAAATCACCATGACGATTGTTATTTCTGTGTCTGCAAAATCACAGGCCTTAATAGCAAAAAGAAGCAAACTAACTTTTATCCTGATATACCATCAGCTAGGCAACCTATTCATCACGAGAATCCCATACCGATTCCTAAAACGGTTCAAGAATCCTATATCAAAAAGAATGATCAGCACACAGCATTTGCAGATGATCATCAATTAGAAGACCCTGAATTTATTTCAAATGAAAGTGGCATTCCACATTTATTTGATCAGGCATCATTAAATGATCTAGTTAGGGATCTAGGGCTATCAAAAGAAGGATCAGAAGAATTATTTTTCAAATAGAGATGTTACCTTGTGAGGATATGGATCAATAAAGATGACCCTTCCTGTCAAAATGGACGTTAAAAGTAAACACCATATAGCGACCTCTATCTGTCAAAGCTGGTGTTGTGGCTCCGTCACCAACCCGATTCCCCTTGTTTACGGAGATGGTCAATAGATGGCGCTCAGTTTTGACGGTAGAAGCGCCCTTTATTTATTTTAGATTTTTAGATAATAACCAATTTAAAACTATTCAAATCTTTATTCATAAAACCAGATTTTTCATTTATAACTCAGGTTCTTTGGAGCGCAGAAAAGCCCACAGTTTAGAAACATCTTTAAGTTCAAATTTAAAAAAGCTGATTTTTTTAAATTTGAAAATTTACTTTAAGCACAAAACCAATTTATTTAATAATTTTTTTATTAAAAAAATATTTGTTGTCATTATTTTTGCTATTAATATCATTCATTATTTATATACCTTTTTAAACATAGCCTACCTTTCTATTCTCATTTTAAAATATATTCAAACATAGTTAAATATATTACTCAAAAAATATGTTTCGCCAAGATGTTAAGAAAAAGCCATGGTGGGAAGTATTGAAACCTTTCCAGTTTTTTTATGGTGGAGGAGGTAGATCCTGATGTCACGACCAGCGAGTTCATCCATATTCTTAGAGAAAGGTTGTATACTTGGGAACCCCTACAGGAATTGATAGCTGATTACAAGAAAGGGTTTGAAGAGAACAACATAACTTACATCAAAAATATATTCTGCTATGGACTTGGGTCCATGAATTACGAATGCCCTCATTATTTCAGGTCAGTTCCAGAATTCGCCTTACTCTTAATTTTAAAGGAAACCTTTAAACCCGAGAATGTATACATCTACGACCCGTGCTTTGGAAGACAAGCCTTTGAACTATTCCAGGAGTTTGGAATCACCTATATAGATCATAATATCTGGCTTACACAAGGTGAGCCGTCGATCTTCTATATGCCATATGTCAATGACATAATACATAGGCCAATATACGCCAATATAGAACCAGATATATTAAAAAGCGTATTTCTGGTAGCGTACTCTCCTCCCAACCCTCTTCCACGATGTCTTCTCCTAACGGAATCTTACGGGTTTAATTCCAGAAAAATGAAAAATAATGAGGAAGTCTTGTTGCAACTTCGGTTGCATATTTTCCCAAAGGAATCTCTAGAGAATCAAGACTCGGAGTACTGGCCCAAAGAACCTCCCGATGCTTTCACCAAAGCTCCGCCTCTAACACTGGCGGATTTCTATCATTTCAAACCTACAAGAACTCAAAGACAAAGAAAGAAGAATATGAAGAAAACTCTAAATTGAAACATTTATCCAAATCTTTAATGTATCAATACCCTTTTTACTTTTTTAATTATATATCTTTTATATATAAAATACTAGCAGACGTACCCGGCTTCGCCCGGGTTTTACCCGAGTAAAGGTTTGTCTAACGAATCTCTCGATAAAGTGAACATTTTTTTCCCGGTCCCTTGAAAAATACTCGATAAGTTGAATAAAAAATCAATATTAATTGGTTCCCTCGGTAATTGGAAGTTAAAGGAATAGTATCTTGCCTTGGAATTGTATCATTATTCTTGTATGGATGTACCCGGCTTCGCCCGGGTTTTACCCGAGTAAAGGTTTGTTTAACGAATCTCTCGATAAAGTGAACATTTTTTCCCCGGTCCCTTGAAAAATACTCGATAAGTTGAATAAAATCAATATTAATTGGTTCCCTCGGTAATTGGAAGTTAAAGGAATAGTATCTTGCCTTGGAATTGTATCATTATTCTTATATGGATGTACCCGGCTTCGCCCGGGTTCTACCCGAGTAAAGGTTTGTTTAACGAATCTCTCGATAAAGTGAACATTTTTTCCCCGGTCCCTTGAAAAATACTCGATAAGTTGAATAAAATCAATATTAATTGGTTCCCTCAGTAATTGGAAGTTAAAGGAATAGTATCTTGCCTTGGAATTGTATCATTATTCTTGTCTCAAATAAATTGCTGTGTCATCCTGAATTTTGTCTTTCCTAATTTTCTACATTACAAAATCATCGTATCATCATGATAACATTTAGAGCAGATTGTTGAATTATAACAGATAAATTAGAATATTTATCTTGATTATTTTAAAGCGAAAAGTTATTTCAAAAATTTTATTCGCTAGAAACCTTCCCAGTACTATACTAAATAACTTCCCAAAGTTTCATGGCGTTCCAACGAGTGGTTTGGTCAGGCATAAAGGACAAACAAACAGACACACACACATACATTCATTTTTATATATATAGAAAATAATTTTTATTTCTTCTAAAATTATAGAGTAATTCATTATCCTATTTATTCATACTATATAATATTACAATTTTAATAAATTTATTTCCAGAATATCAATTCTGATATCTTGTCGCGTACCTCTATTTACAGCTTTAATTCAAATTACATAGAAGGATTTGGTGGCTAGGAAAATCTTTCTCCTTCCAAAGCCAAACAACAGTAAAAAATTCAGTTTGTCAGACGCTTTCGCGGTATTGGTTCACTTCTTCCGCAGATTCCCAACACGAGTTCTACTGTAAGGGATATGAAAACAGTCCTTTGTAGTGAGGGTGTCCTCTAATGTTGGTTATATTGTTTTGGTCATGAAAACAGGACTTTGTAGAGAAGTGTCCTCTCATGAAGGTTCTATTCTAATACTCTATTGGTTATGAAAAATACCTTTGTAGAGAGGCGTCCTCTAATTGAGGTTTACTGTAATGGCAACGAAAATATTTATTTGTAGAGAGGTGTCCTCTCAATGAGGATTCTAATGTATTGCATATAAAAACAGTTCTTTGTAAAAAGTTGTCCTCTAATATAGGATTCCTACTGTTTTCGAGTATTGAAAACGGTCCTTTGTATAAATGTCCCCTCTCAATGGAGGTTCGAGTGTATTGGCTATGAAAGTAGTCCTTTATAGAGAAGTATGCTCTCATGGAGGTCATATATTGTATTTATGATGACAACAGTCCTTTGTAGAAAGGTATCCTGTCATGGAGCCTCTATTGTATTGGCTTATAAAAGAGATCTTTGTAGAGAGGTTTCCTCTCATTAAAGTGCTACTGTATGGGCAATGAAAACAGTCCTTTGTAGTGAAAGTTCCTCTCATTGAGCTTTTACTGTTTTGGTGTTGAAAAAATGACTTTGTAGAGAGGTGTCTTCACATAGAGGTTCTATTGCGCTGGTGATGAGAACAGTCCTTTAAGAGAGAGATGTCCTCTCACGTAAGTTCTACTGTATTAATGATGAAAACATTCCTTTGTAGAGAGGTGTCCTTTAATAGAGGTTATTCTGTAATGGAAATCAAAACAATATTTCGCAGAGATGTGTTCTCTAATGGAGGTTTTATTATATTGGTGATGTAAAACAGTCCTTTGTAGAGATGGGGTCCTCCTATGGAAGATTTACTGTATTGGTGGTGAAAAGTCCTTTGTAGAGAGGTGTTCTTTAAATGGAGGTTCTACTGGATTGGCTATTAAAACAGTACTTTGAAGAGAAATTCCTTGTCGGAACTCGGGCGTTCCCTTCGAGCCAGACGTCGCTCTCCCTCCACCTTCACCGAGGACGGCGGCAACGCTATCTCCGGGGGCAGCTTAGGCGTTTCCTTCGAGAACACTTGAGCAGTCGCTTCGCTCAGGTTCCAAGCTCGGAAGAAGCCATCACCGACTTCCTAGCTGAAGTGACTCCCCTGGGGTTAGACGAGTGGGAGCAGCTCTTTCTCGCCGATATCTCCCGCGACCAGATAGCGTGCCATCCACCGCCTGCCAAACGGCCGTGCCTCGGGATGGGACGGACTACCCTGCTATTTTGTCAGAGCCTATGAAGAATTCTTCGCCGAATTTCTTTGGCAATTCTTCGAGGCTTCTCGACTCCGCGGGATCTTGCTTCCATCCTCAAGGCGCAGCAAGGTCATCCTGTGGCCGAAAGTGCACGGTGGTCCTTCTACAGACATTCCGGCCAATCAGCCTGCCAACGACCGACTACAGGGTCCTCAGCGGCGTTCTCATGGCCCGTCTGCGACGTCATCTGCCAGACCTACGCCGTTCCAGGACGGTCATCCTCCTGGAATATCGTGCGAGTATCTGACGAAGCCGCCGGGGCATCCAGACATGACACGCCGCTGGCTGTCATCTCTTTGGACCTGAAGTCGGCGTTCGACACCTTGAGCAGGAGCTACCTGTTCGCCCTGCTGGAGAAGCTGGGCCTACCATCTACCTTCCTAGGGTGGATTGCTGTCCTCTACGGGGAAGCAGACGACTCCATCCGGGTCGGAGATGTCTACACCAAGGCCTTCCCGCTTCTCAACTGGGTGAGGTAGGGCTGCCGTCTCAGCGCCGCGCTCTTCAGCAACGATTCTAATTATTACAGATAACTTCATCAAATCAACTTCTAATATTGCGGAACATATTGTAAATAAATACCTTGCGATTTCTTCTATCTGCTTATGTTGTTGCTTATTTGTTTAATGTATATGTTTATTCAATGTTCTTTTTCTCAATTTTTTTATTTTCTTTTTGGCAATTCTGTTACCTACTCTACTACAATATGCATTATTGTAAATAGTTTCACGAGCAATTATCCAGATCGGATATAGCGTGTCTTGTTTGCAACTGGTAATAAATAAAGTGGTTATTTAACTTTGGCTTGAATCTCTTTTTTTTTTAAATATTTCTCATTTATTTCTCTCACTTTATTTTTGGAATATCTAAAACTGTTGTGAACCGCAATTTAATTCAATGGAAAATTACGAAAATGTCACAGAATTATTTTTTAAATAGAGATGTTACCTTGTGAGGATATGGATCAATAAAGGTGACCCTTCCTGTCAAAATGGACGCTAAAAGTAAACACCATATAGCGACCTCTATCTGTCAAAGCTGGTGTTGTGGCTCCGTCACCAACCTGATTCCCCTTGTTTACGGAGACGGTCAATAGATGGCGCTCAGTTTGACGGTAGAAGCGCCCTTTATTTATTTTAGATTTTTAGATAATAACCAATTTAAAACTATTCAAATATTTATTCATAAAACCAGATTTTTTATTTATAACTCAGGTTCTTTGGAGCGCAGAAAAGCCCACAGTTTAGAAACATCTTTAAGTTCAAATTTGAAAAAGCTGATTTTTTTAATTTGAAAATTTACTTTAAGCACAAAACCAATTTATTTAATACTTTTTTTATTAAAAAAAAATATTTCTTGTCATTATTTTTTTGCTATTAATATCATTCATTATTTATATACCTTTTTAAACATAGCCTACCTTTCTATTCTCATTTTAAAATATATTCAAACATAGTTAAATATATTACTCAAAAAATATGTTTCGCCAAGATGTTAAGAAAAAGCCATGGTGGGAAGTATTGAAACCTTTCCAGTTTTTTATGGTGGACGAGGTAGATCCTGATGTCACGACCAGCGAGTTCATCCATATTCTTAGAGAAAGGTTGTATACTTGGGAACCCCTACAGGAATTGATAGCTGATTACAAGAAAGGGTTTGAAGAGAACAATATAACTTACATCAAAAATATATTCTGCTATGGACTTGGGTCCATGAATTACGAATGCCCTCATTATTTCAGGTCAGTTCCAGAATTCGCCTTACTCTTAATTTTAAAGGAAACCTTTAAACCCGAGAATGTATACATCTACGACCCGTGCTTTGGAAGACAAGCCTTTGAACTATTCCAGGAGTTTGGAATCACCTATATAGATCATAATATCTGGCTTACACAAGGTGAGCCGTCGATCTTCTATATGCCATATGTCAATGACATAATACATAGGCCAATATACGCCAATATAGAACCAGATATATTAAAAAGCGTATTTCTGGTAGCGTACTCTCCTCCCAACCCTCTTCCACGATGTCTTCTCCTAACGAAATCTTACGGGTTTAATTCCAGAAAAATGAAAAATAATGAAGAAGTCTTGTTGCAACTTCGGTTGCATATTTTCCCAAAGGAATCTCTAGAGAATCAAGACTCGGAGTACTGGCCCAAAGAACCTCCTGATGCTTTCACCAAAGCTCCGCCTCTAACACTGGCGGATTTCTATCATATCAAACCTACAGGAACTCAAAGACAAAGAAAGAAGAAGATAAAGAAAACTCTAAATTGAAACCTTTATCCAAATCTTCAATGTATCAATAACCTTTTTATTTTTTTAAATTATATATCTTTTATATATAAAATAAAATAATTTTTATTTCTTCTTAAATTATAGAGTAATTCATTATCCTATTTATTCATACTATATAATATTACAATTTTAATAAATTTATTTCCAGAATATCAATTCTGATATCTTGTCGCGTACCTCTATTTACAGCTCTAATTCAAATTACATAGAAGGATTTGGTAGCTAGGAAAATCTTTCTCCTTCCAAAGCCAAACAACAGTAAAAAATTCAGTTTGTCAGACGCTTTCGCGGTATTGGTTCACTTCTTCCGCAGATTCCCAACACGAGTTCTACTGTAAGGGATATGAAAACAGTCCTTTGTAGTGAGGGTGTCCTCTAATGTTGGTTATATTGTTTTGGTCATGAAAACAGGACTTTGTAGAGAGGTGTCCTCTCATGAAGGTTCTATTCTAATACTGTATTGGTTATGAAAAATACCTTTGTAGAGAGGCGTCCTCTAATTGAGGTTTACTGTAATGGCAACGAAAATATTTATTTGTAGAGAGGTGTCCTCTAAATGAGTATTCTAATGTATTGCATATAAAAACAGTTCTTTGTAAAAAGTTGTCCTCTAATATAGGATTCCTACTGTTTTCGAGTATTGAAAACGGTCTTTTGTATAAATGTCCCCTCTCAATGGAGGTTCGAGTGTATTGGCTATGAAAGTAGTTCTTTATAGAGAAGTATGCTCTCATGGAGGTCATATAGTGTATTTGTGATGACAACAGTCCTTTGTAGAAAGGTATCCTGTCATGGAGCCTCTATTGTATTGGCTTATAAAAGAGATCTTTGTAGAGAGGTTTCCTCTCATTAAAGTGCTACTGTATGGGCAATGAAAACAGTCCTTTGTAGTGAAAGTCCCTCTCATTGAGGTTTTGGTGTTGAAATAATGACTTTGTAGAGAGGTGTCTTCACATAGAGGTTCTATTGCGCTGGTGATGAGAACAGTCCTTTAAGAGAGATATGTCCTCTCACGTAAGTTCTACTGTATTAATGATGAAAACATTCCTTTGTAGAGAGGTGTCCTTTAATAGAGGTTATTCTGTAATGGAAATCAAAACAATATTTCACAGAGATGTGTTGTCTAATGGAGGTTTTATTATATTGGTGATGTAAAACAGTCCTTTGTAGAGATGGGGTCCTCCCATGGAGGATTTACTGTATTGGTGGTGAAAAGTCCTTTGTAGAGAGGTGTTCCTTAAATGGAGGTTCTACTGTATTAGCTATTAAAACAGCACTTTGAAGAGAGATGTCCTCTAATAGAGGTTCTTCTGATTTGGTGATGAAAACAGTCCTTTGTAGAGAGGTGTCTTCTCATAGAGGTTATGATGGGTTGGTTTTATCAACAGTCCTTTGTAGAGAGGTGTCTTCTAATGGAAGATTTTCTGAATTGGTGATGAAAACAGTCCTTTTATAGAAAGGTGTCCTCTCATGTTAGTTTTAGCCTTATTGTCAATGAAAACATTACTTTGTAGGGAGGTGGCTACTAATGTAAATAAAAACATTAATTTGTAGAGATGTGTCATCTCAGGGAAGTTCCACTGTATTGGTGGTGAAAATTCCTTAAAAAGAATAAAATAAAAGAAAGATTAAAGAAATTAATAATACTAGCATCGCGCGACAAGTTTTGATTTTTAGGTTATGAATGTATAGGTTAGCTTCTTCAATAATTGGTTGTAGTCTATATCCGTTGGAATTAATTACCTTATTGAACCAAACTGGATGACGAGAATTGAAATCACCACAAAGGATTAGAGGCTGGTCTTCGTAAGTTTCGAGCAAATTATTAATAAAAGTTCATTGCAAAGAGAATTAGGGTAAATATAGAAGTTAGAAATATTTATATTATTTCCAGCTGTTGAAATAGCTATGTTGTACAAAATAATTTTGTAAAGTTTTCAAACTTCATATATATCTTTTAAGTTTTTGTTGAATATAGCAATTGCCGTATATTTATTTTAGTTTTTATTTGAGTATACAATCTAAGATTTTAGGTCATAAATTGTGCAATACATATGGTTCTTGAATCAAAAGAATATCCGGTGGGTTAGATATATTGGATTGTAGTTCACTGGTTGCTATTCAACTCTTCCTGACGTTTTGCTGTATGAATTAAAATTAGTATGAAACGCGAAAATGGCCGCCAGAGGGCGCTGTGCAACTTTATTTGAGCCGACGGTGGCGCTGTTGAAGGCGTTTTGTTTTTTGACTCACGTGGCATCAGCACGCGTGGAGTTTTAGAAAAATTCAAATCGTGGAAAATTTCTAGAGCCCTTGGAAAATGGCGATTTCCGAGCCAAAAAGTGTCCATTTGCGGAAATTTTTGTTGTTCGCCTTCAACTGGAAGAAAAGTGCCACTGAAGCCCACCGAATGCTCGAGGAAGTTTACGGCGACCACGCTCTGAGCAAATCGCAGTGTTACAGGTGGTTTAAAAAATTCCAAAGTGGCGATTTCGAACTTGATAATGAACCACGTGGAAAACCGCCCCAAAAGTTCGAGGACGCTGAACTGCAAGCTTTGTTGGATGAGGACAGTACCCAAACGCAGGAGAAACTCACGAAATAGCTCCAGGTGTCTCAAGGTGCTGTTTCCCTACGTTTAAACAGCCTCGGAATGACTCAAAAGCTTTCCAGATGGGTCCCCCACGAGTTGAGCGAAAGGCAGCAAGAACGGCGTCTGGTAACCTGCGAAGGGCTGCTCGCCAGGCATAAAAAGAAGTCATTTTTGCACCTAATCGTAACTTCTGATGAGAAATGGATCCACTTCAGCAATCATACGCGCCAAAAGTCGTGGGGCCTGCCCGGCCAATTCCCAAAACAGACGCCTAGGCCCAATCGCTTCGGAAAAAAGGCAATTCTTTGCTTATGGTGGGACCAGACCGGCGTAGTATATTTCGAGCTCCTGAAACCTGGCGAAACGGTCAATACTAGTCGCTACGAACAACAAATGCACAGTTTGAGAGAGGCGTTGAATGAAAAAAAAAAAAGACCGGAATGGCGTGAAAAGCACAACAAGCTGATACTGCAGCATGACAACGCTCCAGCCCACAACGCTACAGTGCTCAACAACACCATAAAAGACTTGGGCTGGGAACTCTTACCCCACCCGCCGTACTCACCAGACTTAGCGCCGTCGGACTACCACCTTTTCACATCTTTAGGACACGCCCTAAAAAACTGGGAATTTTCGAACTCAGGCATACTCCGAAAATGGCTTGTTGACTGGTTCGACTCAAAAGGAATAGAATTTTTCAGACAAGGATTTCGAAAATTGCCTGAAAGCTGGTCCGAGTGTATAGCTAATCAGGGCAATTACTTTGAATAAAAAATATTTTGTTGTATGGAATTGGTGAACTTTTGAATTTACTAAAAATTTTCGCGTTTCATACTAATAGACCTGGTACTTTATATTTTCATTCATTTAGAATAATTATGTGTAAAAATTTCAAAGAAATAATTTAAAATAAGTGTTTCTTAATTTATGGGAGAATTTTGTTTTCTTTGGATTATTCTAATTGTATTCTATATAGCGAGCACAGATTGGAATTAGGTGAATGATTTTTCGAGCTATTTTATATTTATCAAGATATCTCAGCTCTCCAGTGCAGCCACAGGCGAACCAGGATTCAGACCAGCTAGTCACCTTAGGAATTAAGAATTTGGGACCGGATCGTGTCTCCTTGTTGGTAGGTAGATACAGTAGATTGGAGTCTTGATCCTCTACACAGTGGAGGCAGGTATGGCTGGCACATCTGTCAGCGTTGTAGCCAAAGCCACAACAGCGGACGGACTAAGTTGCGGACTACACCATCCAATATGGATCCTGCCGCACGCTCCAACGACTTTAAAGGAAGCCTTGTTCATTTTAATGAAGGCTGTGTCGGTGTCTTTTCTGTGAGGGTGATAATGGGACATGAGAACAGTCTCTCACCTTAACTAGCTGACTGGTGGATGTAGTTGTCTCCTCGATGGAATCATTGCTGATTTCTTCCTCGACGTTGAAGAGACAGAAAATTTCTCCGCTCACGCATTTCCCATTATCAGATGAGATGAGAATATCTAACAGTCTTGAAGATATCAGCATGTAGGTCGTCTGTTTCGACCACAGCTCGTGCATACTGATTTTGGGGCTGCAGGCACTTACAGAGTGGTAGGGGGATTTTGGGCTTTTTGGCAGGTGGTTAGGTAGTTTGGGAGGCTGCTTCATAGCGGCAACAGCAGATCTTCTTTAGGGAGACAGCCTCTGTTTAAGCGTTGGATTCCATTAGTTCCTTGAAAAGCATGGTTTTGACCTCGTATTATTTGGAACTGTTAGCATATCTCGCCCAATTCTCTACTTTCTTAAAGAAAAATTTTGATTTAATCGTCACAATACAGAGCCTATACAATGCCAGTAAGCTAAGTTGATTCTCTTGGAGGATCTTGATGCAATCTTAGGTCGATCTTTTCGATGAGACAGATCGCGTTTTTTATGCTTCGTCTTAACGCAGGAGCAAACACACACGAAGAAAAAATCAGCACGATTTGAACGGTTTGAAATCCGAGTTGAATGTATGGTTTAAGGCTCCATTCCTCGAACATCCAGCCTGCGGAAAACTGCACATTTTGACTAGTATTTCACTCTCCCAACCTCTGTTGCAGACACATTGACTTTGTGATGCATTAGCGCGCCATCTGTTATCTAAATTCGAAACTATTATAGACGCGTATGATTCTTTTTGAAAATAAACAATTTCTACTGCACTTTTTTCCATTGCAGTAAGAGCAGTAGAAATTGTTTATTTTCAAAAAGAATCATACGCGTCTATAATAGTTTCGAATTTTGACATTGACTTTGTATTAAAAATATTTAAAATTATATCTATTATACAAATAGTTTTTCTTAATTTAAAATAATTGGAGAAATTAATTAAATGTTATGAAAAAAACATATGCTGTGTGGCTAAATATAAAAATCAACTATGATTTCTAATATATATTCAAAATGAATTATCTTTATATTATATATTTGTAGCACATTTTTTATACATTAAAAAAATACGCCTAAATCATTCTGAAATTTAAAAAATATTATTTATATTGAAAATAAAACTTTAAAAAAGAAAATTTAGCGATTAGCAAAAGAAAAAAAAAGTTATCGCGCATGCGCAGCCCTGATTGGCCACTAGAGGGTGTTGAAAAGCGGAAATAAGATGACGTTAACTTCCTGTCTAGAATTGTTCGAGCAATTGAGTATTTGCAGCTAAGATATAGCCAATACTAGCCAGAGTTTGATCTTTATTTTATTCTATCGATTGCGTTCGAAATAGACTATCTTTCATTAAGCCGAGATACAAATAAATATACCCGCGAAGCTTCTTCAGAATCCATTTCTACTGAATCTCCTACTGAAAGTACTTTGCATACCTCTTGCACATCCAAGCCGAGATACAAAGAAATATACCCGCGAAGCTTCTTCAGAAACCATTTCTACTGAATCGCTTACTGAAAGTACTTTGCTTACCTCTTGCACATCCAAGCCGAGATACAAAGAAATATACCCGCGAAGCTTCTTCAGAAACCATTTCTACTGAATCGCTTACTGAAAGTACTTTGCTTACCTCTTGCACATCCAGGGTAAATTAACATATCCTCCGTTAGAATTTGTGTTCATTTATTAGTTAGATAGTAAAAACTAGTGTTCTGTTAGGAATTTAACTTAAATCAATCATGAATGATAAAAAGGAGCCAGAATTTCAAATGTATGATTATGTACGTTGTGGATGCAGATGTGATGCGGAATTACTCCCTTGTAAAAGTTATTGTACATCATTTATAAAGCCAGAATATCAGCCGAAGGCTTTGATTTATACACCATGTAATCATGGTGTTTGTTCAGGATGTATCGGAACTGAGAGATTCAAAATTAGACAATTAGGCATTTGCTATTGTTGTCATGATGAAGCTGAATCGTGTAAAATTGTGAACTCTAAATATTTTTTGTTAGATAATTATAGATATGAAAATGAGTTTGAAAAGTATAAAAACTTATTTTTAAAAAAAGAAAGTAAAAAATATAGGAGACATAAGAGTAAAAATTAGTATTTATTTATATATATTCATTAGGATTTTTGAAAATTATTTTAATAGGCAAAACTTGTAAATAATTGTATATGTATTCATAAATTTTAACATCTTTATTATTTTTTTTGCACTTTTAGTTTTAAAAAAAGATTTGCATACCCATTTTTAAATTACTTTTTTTTTTATGTCAAAATTTTTTAAATATAAAAATGTAATATATAGTATACCAATTTCTAATTATATATTTGTGTTTAATTGTAAATATTATTTTTTTACCTATCGATACTTTGACATTACAGAGATGTATTTTAAACTTTTCATCTTACGTTATGTAAATTTAAAAGGTACAAAATAGTTTTATTCATTTTAAGGTCTATTTATTAAGAGGGTTGGGGGAAAAATAACACATATTTATCATCTACACTTTTTACCTTCGCCGATGTCTCTAGAAAGATGTGTATTAATAGTGTGAGAATATTGAAATAAAATGTATATATTTATATTTCGCTTTTGTTTGTCTCTTTTAATTTTGTTTGTGTGTTCTTTTTTAAAATATATTTAATAGTTTAGCAAGTGATATTTTGAAGTCATTGAAACAGGTCAATTATTTTACCGACATTTCCTTGAAAATATATTAGATCGTAAATAACACTGGTCTTGGCTCTCCAGAGCACGAAGGAAAGCAATGCACAGCCGAAGTAAGCAAGGTACGCTGCTGCCACTGCAGTATAAGAGCTGGTGCTGCCATCAACCACTTGGCCACATCCTTCACGTGCCCATTTGTAAAGGCCAAAATATTGCAGTCCAGAAAACAATGTTAAGACCTTTAAGGATCTACTTCTTGACTCCCTGCCGGCCTGGAACTACCTGGTTCACCTCAGCAATCTACCCCCCCATGACTAGACTTCTCTTCTAGACTGCTGTACAGCCCGAGCAGTTGGCGATTTACCCTCCAGGAGCCCGGGTTACCTCTATTTTCTTCTTCTGGTCTACACTTAAAAAGATGTTTTTGGTAATGCATCAGTTTCTGACTTAATTTGAGATGCTGGTCACGATTATAATGTTATTTATTATGTATCTCATCAATTTTTTTAGATATAACATATGCATATTTAGGACACAATGTGGTACATCAGTCCATATAAGCGGTACGAAAAACACATTGAACGCAAATAAAAACTGAGAATGTCATACCAAAAGGTACTTTATTTACTGTAGTATAAGAAAACGAAATCTATACAAAAAAATAGCAATGCTACAGTCAATCCTTCATGAATTTCAACCTTTTTGATTTTCTCTTATAAGTGTATTCCGGCAGGTCGCGGGACAGATTCCAGCAGTAATCTGCCATCATGTGGCAGTCACCTTGATATCTCTCTTCCATCACTTTCATGTCTTGATGGAATCACTCGCCTTGTTCATCACTATATGCACAGAGATTATCAGGGAATTTGTCCAGGCGACTATGCAAGTAGTGAACCTTAATACTCATATTTACTCCCAAAGCTTCATAGATTTTAAGCATATTTTGGACAAGCTCTTTGTAATTATCGTCTCTTCTATTACCTAAAAAATTCCATGTACTACAGCCTTAAAGCCTGACCATGCTGCTTCTTCAATTCCATTCATGGTTATTAGAAAATTTTTGTCATTCAGGAGCCTCTTGATTTGAGGTTCGTCAAAAACTCCTTTCTAGGCTAATATCTGGAAAAAAACGACATATATATTTGAAGCATTCTCCATCTTTATCTAGAGCCTTTACAAACTGCTTACATAAACCTAGCTTTATATGTAATGGTGGTAGAATGATTTTTTCCCCAGACACCAAAGGGTTTTTTTTTTTTACATTTTGTACAAAAGGGTCTCGTGCCAAACTTTGTCGAATGCCTTGGAGATGTCAAAGAAGATGCTTCCTGTTAATTATTTTTGATTCCATGGCCTTTCTTATCTTCTCTGTGACGACCACAAGTTGATGAAGGGTTTAATGCTTTTGTTGGAATCCGAATTGTTTGGGCCATAGGGGATTTTCTTTGCTCAGTGTTTTTTTTTTAATTCTTAGAATGATTCTCTCAAATAATTTGGAGGTGACAGGTAGCAGGGAAATGGGTCTGTAGCTTGCTGGGTCAAACTTTTATTTTACTTGTTTCAGTATGAGACGAATCATTGAGGTTTTCTAATTGTTTAGGAAGTATGCGAGCTTCAGTGAAACATTGAAGGTGCTGGTCAATGATTCAAGAATATGGTTGGAACAGTAATTTTAGGCCTTCATTCGTAATTCCGTCGATGCTTGGAGCTTTTTTTCTTAGGGAAGGTGTCGATTATAGCCTTGATTTCTCCAATGTTACTGGGTTCCAGACATGTTTCATTGTTAGTTTGGAGGTATGTGGTAACTCTTTTGTTTAGAGATCTGTTTGATTTTGAGAAAGAGGTAGGAGGATTTGGGCTGAACTGCTTTTCGTAATTGTTTGCAAGTGCTTCAGCTGCCTCTTCTGCTGTTAGCTGAAAACTTTGCGCACTTGAATTGTGCACAGGATTGAGAAAATCTGAAAAAAACTTTAGATTTCTATGTGGTCTGGAAGAATATTAAAATTTACCACAAATTGTGTTTGAAAGAGAATCTACAAATTAATGATTTTTTATTTACCAGTTAGAAATAAGACGCTATATCCGATCTGGATAATTGTGTGTGAAACTATTTACAATAATTCATATTGTAGTAGAGTAGGTAACAGAATTATCAAAAATAAAATAAACAATTAAGAAAAAGAGCATTAAATAAACATATCCATTAAACAAATAAACAACAACATAAGCAGATAGACCAAACCGCAAGGTAGTTATTTACAATATGTTGAGCAATGATGGAAGTTAATTTAATGAAATTACATTAACTAATGATTACATTAATGATAAGGCACAATTTGAATTATTATCAACATATATAGTCACGACCGTCATGGGTTCTGTCACGGATGCGCGCGCATCATCATTATGATCATTATCTAATGATAATAATAATAATAATAATTATTATTATTATTATTATATTATTATTATTATTATCAACATATATAGTCACGACCGTCATGGGCCGGCCGGTTCTGTCACGGATGCGCGCGCATCATTATTATGATCATTATCATTATCTAATGATAATAATAATTATTATTATTATTAATATTATTATTATATTATTATTATATTATTATCCATCATGGGTTCTGTCACGGATGCGCGCGCATCATCATTATGATCATTATCATTATCTAATGATAATAATAATAATAATTATTATTATAATATTATTATTATTATTATCAACATATATAGTCACGACCGTCATGGGTTCTGTCACGGATGCGCGCGCATCATCATTATATATAATATATAATAATTAATAAAAATAATTAATAATAATTATTATTATTATTATATTATTATTATTATCCTTCATATATATATAGTCACGACCGTCATGGGCCGGCCGGTTCTGTCACGGATGCGCGCGCACAGGGAGGTCACGTGCTCGCCGGCAGCCAACGGGCGCGCGCCGCCGGCATTACCTCATAGATTATAAACACAAGGTAATAAGGCCAAATAAAAAATAGTGTGTGATAAGGCACAATTTGGATTATCTACTTATATAATTGCCTTATTCTCTCTGTGTGAAGTTCACTGTGTGAAGTTCACGGATAGATTTTGGTCAGAATGGATAAAATAAAAAAAGTGTCAAGGGATGGGAATCGAACCCACGACCTTCCGCTTACCGGGCAGATGCCATGACCACTAGGCTACCCTGGACATATTTTTCCGTTCACATTTTTATTTTTATATTTTCAAGACACACACAGTTTGGGGCGGGACGTTTCACAAGAGAGACATCCACGGCGCCAATTTATAATTGTAACGAATAGTATTTTAATTAAAACATTTTTAAAATATATACGCACTCGGGTAAAACCCGGGCCATTCGTCTAGTTATATATATAGTCACGACCGTCATGGGCCGGCCGGTTCTGCAACGGATGCGCGCGCACAGGGAGGTCACGTGCTCGCCGGCAGCCAACGGGCGTGCGCCGCCGGCATTACGTCATAGATTATAAACACAAGGTAATAAGGCCAAATAAAAAAATAGTGTGTGATAAGGCACAATTTGGATTATCTACTTATATAATTGCCTTATTCTCTCTGTGTGAAGTTCACTGTGTGAAGTTCACGGATAGATTTTGGTCAGAATGGATAAAATAAAAAAAGTGTCAAGGGATGGGAATCGAACCCACGACCTTCCGCTTACCGGGCAGATGCCATGACCACTAGGCTACCCTGGACATATTTTTCCGTTCACATTTTTATTTTTATATTTTCAAGACACACACAGTTTGGGGCGGGACGTTTCACAAGAGAGACATCCACGGCGCCAATTTATAATTGTAACGAATAGTATTTTAATTAAAACATTTTTAAAATATATACTGTTGTGTGTCAACAAGCAACCGACCGGAAATACACGTGACGTTGCAAAATTATCTTAAATTTTGTTTATTTTATTTATTTATCAGAGAAACGACACCACAGAGATAACAGGCACAAGTTGTATTTGACCACGGACCACCGTTTTCGCGGAATGCTTACAAATACAACGTGCCAGTTATCGTTGGACCTTCGTGCATTTTATTTTTTTATTTATTTTTCTTTTTATCCTTGCCCGGCGAACGAAAGATGTCTTGTACCAGATCTAACCCTCCCAACGGCTATACCGCAGAGAATCGGACCTCAACAACCCTCCAGAACCGGACCACAAGCCCAGCCCTGGAACGGGCCATGGTGACCATAGCCCACCAGGACAATGTACTGCAACCTACCAATAAATTGAGTTTTATATCCCCACTTCAGCCTCATCAATACGCACTCGGGTAAAACCCGTGCGTTGCCCGGGCCATTCGTCTAGTAGATTATAAACACAAGGTAATAGACCAAATCCAAATAAATAAATAGCGTGTAACTTCAGTAACAGCGGTCACCATCATCAGACAAAATCACCAAGAAGTCAAAAATTTTATGAACTTGTTTTCAGGATTGGAAGAGCATACCAAATTGTATGTGTTGTTTGGAATTACAGTAGAACCTCTCTGTAAAGGACACCTAGTTACAGAGCTAAAGTGTCCTGTAGGGAGAGGTGTCCTTTTACCAAAGAGTTGCTAAATAGTAAAGAGGGTAATTTTGCAAATGAAAACTGTCCTTTGTTGAGAGGTGTTCTCTAGCGTGGGTGTCCTCTCATGGAGGTTCTACTGTATATTAAAAAAGTTTACAAAATTTGTGGACAGACATGGAAGCAAGAAAAAAAAAAAAGGCTTTTAAAAATTTAGCATTGTCTCAAATGTTTATTTTCCACATTACATATTTCCATATAAGGGAGATGTTTCCAATACATTTACAGATGGGAAGAAAGGAACAGATCAAAATATAACTTTTATTTTAAGCCAAAGGAGAGAGTTTTCTTGAGCCTCAATTTTCCCATCTGCAATCACATACAAAGTTCATTATTAACAGGCAAAAATTATATTTTACTATGCAAATTAAAAAGGACATCTTCCTCTGATAAAGCACAAAATTTGGATTATAGATTATAAACACAAGGTAATAAGATCAAATCCAAATAAATAAATAGTGTTTGAAGTTTCGGTAACAACTTTGTTGTGTTTAGCATTTTATAACTTTTCATATGTTTGAAAATGTATATTAATGCAATTTTGTACCTCACTAAAAGTTAATTGTGAAACATTCAATAATATAATTTAATGAAAAAAGGTTCAATGGTATCACTTTAAAGAATATTTTATAAAACTTAGCAGTAAAAATGATGAGGGCCAACAGCCCCGTACGTGGTTAGCTTTTCTTTATTAATCAAGAATGGGTATTTGGCCAATTCTGGAATAATTAAAAATAATCGAGAATGGTTGATATTTATTCCGATAGATGGCGTAAGCCATCAGTAACTTTCAGTTGTACCGTAAGGAGATGCCCCTTTTATTATTATTATTGAATGTTTCACGATTTTAGTGAGGTACAAAATTGCATATCAAACATATGAAAAATTATAAAATGCTAAACCCAAGGTAATAAGACCAAATGTATAAAAGTGTGTGATGTTACAGT